>BMAU01001849.1:0-319171 GCA_019973935.1 Trichonephila clavipes | reverse complement strand
AATCCTTCATCATTTGTTTCTATATGAACTAGCTTACCAACTGCTCCATTTGCCGATCCATCTGTCACATGAAAATTTGTGGTAATCATGTAATAAACATTCACATAAACCAGTGCTTCTCAAACTTTCAATATATACGCGACCCACTATTCAATCATCATTTTCATCGCGCCCCCCTCCATACAATAACAATGTATTGAATTCAATAATTCTTTACTTTGACACTAAAGCTACAATACGATTTTAACCTTTTATATGCCACCGACGTATATAAACATCTCGCTCAGCCAAAAAACATTAATTTTTGTACTTATATATACGTCTTTCCGAAGCACGATCTTTTCTGTGCAGTGGTATCCATAAAGTTATTCCGAAGGCTTTGGAATGCAAAAAAAGGACCTTGACAGTGTGTCCTCCTCCCCCTAAAAACATCAGAATACGCTCGTCTACGTGGAAAAAGGTGGCATTGAGGAGCGAATCACGTAACTTTTAATCAGCAGTTAGGGAATTAATTATAAACCGTACAAATTATCAAGATAAGTGTTATTACAAGTCCATGGGGTCACTTATAATTATCAAACTTGTTCTTAATTTAGTATTGTTAAATTAATAATAAAATATACATTATACAGTACTAATACATTTATAAGTGTATTATGCAAGTGCAAATGTGTATTTTATATTTTTTCAAAAAGTATTTTGTTTATTTACTTTCAGTAAATTAATAATTTTTTTTAAATAACTTTTTGTTTTCGACTGTTCGATATGCTTGCGCCCCCCTCGTAAAGATATCACGCCCCCAAGGGGGCGCGCCCACAGTTTGAGAGACAACTGACATAAACTGTTTGATAAGGCAATCCATTTGTATCAATTAATGACATCTTATGTAATTTTTGACGTACGAAAGTTTCTTGTTCTTTTGAAGTACAATCAATATATACATCTTTTGCAGTTGAAGTTGTTCTGTTCGCATATGCATTAAATATTTTATTATTAAACTCATTGACAGAATTGTTAGTGTTGAATAATCGTATATCTTGAGGACACCTTAATTCAGCTTCTTTCACAGTACAAAAACGAGATTCAATCAGAGTTATTTCTATTTCATCGAGTTGTTCCCTATTTCCAATTTTTGTAAGTATAGAAGAAAATTGTTGATTCGCCTGACGCACGACTTCATTTAGTTCATAAAATTTTAGATTTCGCAATAAAATCGGCATAAGGATGGTCTGTTTCGGTTGCTTATAGATGGGCGTAGAACGAACTGGTGGTAATTGACATAAAACTCCTATTAAAACAATATCTAGTCCACCAAAATTTGACTGAAAATTTCCAGTTATATGTTTTAATCTGGAATCAACCTTCAATAATAATTGAGCACTGATCAAACTTATATCATCAATGATTATGACTTTTACGTATTTGATAAGAGTTCTGCATTGTTGAGCAGTTTCAGAATGTAACGGAAGTAACCTTAATTAATGCCGAACATTTTACCGCATCCGGCAGGGCCGGTAAAAAAATATTTGCAATGGAGCTCGATAAGATGGTAAAAGATACGAAATAACATGAAGTAAAAGTCCTCTTTGTGTGTGTGTGTTTCTTTTAACATTCCCACTAATTGATAGAAATCTTCTTTGGGCATTAAATTTTCTCTTTTTTTTGCAATAGTAGTAAATTTGTAATAGTAAGTAGTTAGTAGATAGTAATGTTGCTAAGTAGATGCCATTATTGAAACAAAAGTAAGTTTTACATTCACATTTTTTTTCCTTACCAAAATGGGTGATTTTTACTTGTCACCAGTTTTTCTATTGTAACCCTTGAGAAAATGGGAAAGAGACGTGATGAAATAGATGTTGATTGCCAATTTGGCGCGAAACTGGTTTTCGTCACCAAACCCTCTCTCTTGGCCTTTCGTAAAATCGCGCTTTTTATTAAATTTTTATTTTTTGAAGGCTTAATTTTTAAGTTAGTGGTTTACAATTACACACATCAATTTAAAACAATGCTAAGGTTTTTTTAAAAAAAATCTAAGAATAATTTCTTAGTAAAAAATTCTCGTAAAAAGCTAATAGACGAAAAACGCCACAAAAATTTTAAAAAACGTAATTTTTAAGCAATTTTTTCAATAATTTTACAGATTATGGATAACATTGTTCTACGCACACAAAAAAAGTTTCGTAAAATTAATTTTATAAATTACGAAGTTACTTAATATTTACTTAAAATGTTGAATATTTTTTGAAAATCATAAAAAAATCCCCAGTTTTTGGCATTTTTTTAATGACTGATTCTAAAAGAGAAAAGCATTCACTTTTTAGTATAAAATATCCATTTATTAATGTGAAAGGAAATTGAACGGGAACAATGTCGCGAGTTTAACAAATATTCACGAGATGTAATTTAAATGCCAACAATGGAAAATAAATAAAAAGATTTAGAATACCGAGGTTTTTTTTGTGGCTATGCATTTTTTTTAAAACTAATCTGTTTTAATATAAATTGGACGAAATAAACAGTTTAGAAATCATTTTCATATAAACGTATCGATTTTGACTCATTTTAGAAAATATCGTAAAAAATAAAAAATATCATTATTTTGTAAAAAAAACTATACCATATCTCTCGTGGCGAAAAAAAAAATCATCTTTCCGATTCTGTAATTGTTTTTTGTCCGAGTTTGATAGAAAGAATTAAATGGCTTTTGTTTCGTCCAATTTATAATAAAACAGATTAGTTTAAATAATTCACAACCTCACAAAAAAACTCAGCATTCAAAATCTTCTTTTTATTTATTTTTTTCACTGTTGCCATTTAAATAAGACCAGAAATCTTTTGTTTACAAAATCGCTTCAATACAAGTTGAGTTGTTTCATTTATTATTATAAACTTCTTAGAGTTTTGAATTTATTTTAGATTAAATACAAAAATTAAATTACATCTCGTGGTTATGAGGTGAATATTTGTAAAACTCGCGCAGCTTTTTTAAAAAACGTGGTGAAAGTCGGAATTTCATCCATCTTTAACTTACGTTCATCCCGGAACCGTAACTGGTAACGCGTAACAAAAATTTCTCCCTAAAGTGCGATAAGAAGTTAACTTCAAAAATATTAAAAACCAACTTAGTATGCTGTTGCTAATTAAAATTGTGATTCAAAATTTGAAACACCATAAATACAAAGAAAAAAACTGAATTGTTGAAATAAATGGTGGCCCTAACAATCCATTTTTAATTCAAACATCTGTCCCTCTAAATTATATAGATTAATAAGACTACTGTAAGAAAATATTGGATTTTAGCTTGCTTAATGTTGATCTTTTTCCGTCCTTCTTTTTCCTTTGTTTATATAAGAATGATTAAGCAAAAATTCTAAAAAAGGAGTGTATTTTCAAGCATGAAGGACGTTTCGCAGACTGTGAAGCACCCCCTAGGTGGAGTGCGGTAACTGTACAAGGGGGAGGGGGCAAGAGCAAAATAAAAAGTAGAAAACAAAGTATTATTTCAAAAAATTATTGATTTACTGAAAGTAAATTAATAAAAGCATTCTGACGTAATAAAAATTAAATACACATTTACACTGATAGAATACACTTATAAATGTGTGTGTGTATCATGAGTACTGCACGTGTAATTTATAATTAATTTAAGGTATCCGACTACTTGCGACAACTTTTTTTTAAAGTAATGGATATATGGAGATTTTTTTGAGGTTTTTAGATTTATTTAGTACATTTTAAGAAAAAAAGACTAAAATTAAGAATTTAAAATTAAATTATTACTACCAAAATGAGAAAAAATGGGTAAACATTGACAAAATATTGCATAAATGGGGCCCGTTCTGTACAAATAGTAAATGAACAAATTCTCAATTTTTCCATTTTGATGTATTACTTTGCTATTCCTTTTTGAAGTGACCTTCAGAATAAGAGATATTTTAATTTTTACAAAAACTAGGGCACTTTATCTTAGCTGTTATATGAAATTGCTTAAAAAAAAAACAGTGTTTGTATTCACATAAAGAACTGTAAATTTAGTAATAAAACAGTGATTGATAAATCTGAAGATTAAAACACTTCTACTGTTATACAGAATATACACACAAAATTTTAGCAAATCATTTTCAAAACTTTTTGAGCAATCGCTGTCCCCGTTTGAGTTTTTCGGGAAAAAACACATTTCGAGTAAAACGCATTTTAAAGTTTGACATCTTATGTAAAGTTATGGCATTTGCTTTTATTAAAACACCTGTGGTTTTTGTTCCATTGAATGGAAAATAAAAACCTCGGTATTTTTACGAAGCTAATAAGATGGCCTATAAAATAAAATCATAAAAAAAATTTGTCCATTTTTTAAAAAAATCATGATTTTATGGTAGTCGGATATCTTAACAATACTAAATTAAGAAGTTTAATAATTACCAGTGACCCCATGGTCTTGTCATACTTCAAATTATATACAAATATTAACACTATTTTCAATAATTTGTACTATTTCTAATTTATCCCTTAACTGCTGATTAAAAGTTACGCCATTCTCTCCCCAGTGCTATCGGTTTCCACGTAGGCACGAGTATAGGACGTATTGAGGAGGGAGAGAAAATGAATACGTAAGCAATGCTTCTGAATAAGTAAATCCCTCGCAAACGCTATCAAGATCATTTTATTGCATTCCAAAGCCTTCGGAGTAATTTTACAGATAGCAGTGCACAGAAAAGATCGTGCATTGGAAAGATGTAAACATAAGTCTAGGGCAATTAACGCACTGGCTGAGCGAGCAGTTTATATATGCTAGTGGCACTTAAGAGGTTAAAGTCAAGCACTTAGAATCAACGAGGTAACTTTTCTGTCAAATTATAGTATTAATGGATTCAATACATTGTTATTGCATGGAAAAGGGGGCGAAGAAATTGTGACGCGATTAATTGTCAATTACGCGATTATTTGGTAATACAAGTTGTGTGTTCTCATTCCAGATCTGCTTACTTTGATTATAATTATTGTGGTATATTGTGATTAAGGTAAGATCTTAATAAACAGATATTAAGATGAACAATTTACGTGATTCTTCGTCCTTTCCCTCAGAAACAGGTCGCGTAGATAATGGAGAAAAGGGGCATCCACGGGAGGGTGTTTCTCAGCTTGAATTGTTAAATTAAAAGATAGACCTTTTAAGGTATCCGAACACGTTGAAAATGACCAAATTCAGACAAGACCGATATTTTTGTTTTCTATTTTATTTAATACATCTATATTTTGGCTTTACAAAACATACTTTGTTTTGATTCTATGCTTCTTAGAGGTCAAGTTACAATTAATTTTATTAAGTTAGAAAAACCGGAAGTGGGTCTTTGATCTACCAGAAGTGGGCATTTAAATTGCTCGAAATCTATCATGGCGAGTCTGATCACATAAAATATTACAAACGTATTTCTATAAAACTTTTTGCACCTGATATTTATGCTATTTTCTAGAGAATGTACTAAAATATTTCTTATAGTATGAATATTATTTGAGTTAGGGCATGTCATTTAAATAATGGTCTCATAAAGGCGTTATTTTTCTTATAACGTTTACTCAATCACCTCTAAAAGTTTCAAATTTTAATAAAACATTAAAATTTTAGTACATTCTCTAGATAAATGCCTCTAGATTGTTTTGGTAATTCTTTTCCTAATATAAGTATTACTTTTTTCTCTAATTTCTTTGAAATTTTACAAAAATATTTTGCTAAAATTTCACGTATAATTGTGATTTTTATGAAATTCCGACAATTTATTTTAAATATTGTTGATTAAATATTAGTATTTATTGGTAATGAATCCTAAAAAAGTCTTTATATATTTAAATATGTTATTTTGTCAAAAAGTACTCTGAACGTGTTCGGATACCTTAAGTTATTTTCTGCTATTTTTAGCGCTGATTATTTTTTAATAGTACATGAAACATTTATATTCACATAGAATTTTAAAGAAAATAAAATGCATTTGAATAGTTAAAGAAGGTAGTGAAATGCAACATAAAATTGGTTCCAAGAACAATTGTGCAATTTTACAATCTAACATTTCATTACAGTTCTTAAATATTTATTGAAACTAAAGTTGATTTTTCATATTATATATTTTTTTAAAAAATATATGCTTTTTGTGTTGTAAAATATGCGTTTTTTTTAAATTTTTTTATCAAGACAAATATTTCTGAACCAGTAGATAATTTGGGGAAAATTCAATACTGAAGTACTATGGCACAGAATCTATTTTTAAAAAAAGTGTTGTTTTTTTTAATAAAATATTTTTAGTACTTCATTCATGGATAAAAAAAATTAAGCTATAAAAATGGTTGCGTGGTAGTTGCGGACGTGTTATTTGCGGACACATAACATTCCATGGTTTGAGCGGACACATTCCCCCCCCGTCTTAGAGCAGAAAAGGATGCAGATCTCAATAAGGAAACAAAACATAATTTAAAACTGTATTTTAAGTGGCAAATCTCTTTCATGGAGATAATGTTTTTTTTTACTGAAGTTTTCTGTTTTTACACTCGACTATCGCATTACAAGGATAAATACATTTTTGCCAATCAAATGTAATTATTTATTTTGAATTGTTACGATATCATAGTGTGAATGAATTTTAAACATAGCGAAATGTAATAGAAATAAAAACTTTCAGAGATATATTTAAAAATTAATAGTAAGTAGCAGTGTAATGAATGGTATACACAAATTCCAGGGATTTGTATTTTAGAGTCAAATAAATATTAGAACATGTGCAATTACCATAAAGTTAATTAATTTCCTTAATATAAGTAAAGATAAATACTAGAAGAGTAAAGTATATAAAACAGATACAAGTAAATAAAAGAATAATAAACACATATAAATAAATACTAACTAACCTTTATTATGAAGGCATAAATATCATTTACCACTGGATTTAGTCTCACCTGGTACAAAACTTAAAGATTTTAGACATTTTTCTAAATTGTTCGATGTTTGGAATTCTCTTACAATGTTTTCAATTCCTTCATCCAGCTTTGCACATGCTTTTTTCCTTTATATTCCAGGGGTTACCTAATTTTCTGGTTTCACATTAAAAGACGCCTTTTGTGTTTCTTTTTTTAGCATTTTAACTAATAATTGGACATTAGACTGGTTTCTGCCAGTGATTGCATTTAATTTGGAAATCCACCCTTCAACAGAATGTGTCCTATGACACTGTCCACATAAATTCCATACTTTAATGGGCATATTTGTATTCTCCATCCACTGCTCTAATAGCATTAAAATGCTTATAACTGTGGGAGAAATATTGTGAAGTTTAAATGGATTTGCAAAATAAAATTTGGGATCGGTTATTGCTTAAATTTATATATATATATAGATTTTTTTCATTGAATGTGTTGATATACCAATAAGTTGTTCCTTCTCCTTTATTGTAGGTTTTCCCCCACAAAATGTAAAAATGTGCATTTAGTTTTGCAAAACATTGTACTAACGATTAAAAAACCCGTATAGTAAACAATAAAATATTAACAATGCTGTAGGTAGAACTTATAAAGATATTTAGCGTTTTATATTCATTTATTAAATTATATTAAATGTTTAAAAAGTATTGCAAAATAAAATTGTTGTGTACTAAAAAAATTGTTTAGTTTCTTAAAGACAGGATTAAGCTTTAAATTCTTGTAGGTATAAGAACTTCATACAGAACGTGAATCCATTTTGCATATACATTTATAAGTTTCTTTTAGATTTTTTGTATTGTGACTCGTGGAACCCTTGGGTATTCCTCATGGAATCCAGGGTATCGTGGAATATAGTTTAAAGACCACTGTTTTAGACTTTCAAAATAACCAAGATAACAGGATTTTAGTATTTGGAGCAGAATCTCTGTACCATTTGGAAAAGAGAAAGACCTTTTTCTTGGAGGGAACATTTAAAAGTTGTTCGAAACAATTTTCTCAAATATATACAATATACATCAACTTAAGGTGTAAGGTAAGTGAGACCAACGTTTATTCCAGCACTTTTTGTAATTCTTATTTGACATTATTAAATTGAATTTTGAAGCTGCAGAGCCATCAAAATTTGTATGTTAGAATTTTCCCAGTTCGACTATTTCCGGTTGTAATTTTCATTCTAATCCATGTTTGTGGCGTAAAATATGTACAATAAATGGGTCTAGTAAAGGAATATAAAGAGAGAACGAAGATATTAGAAAAATTTCTGTTGAATAATTTCTGTATTAGCTTACTTGCCAATGGAACACATAGATGATGCTTGGAGCATTGTATGGGAAACGCTTTTAGCGTTGACAAACTTACCTCATTCATTGATAGCTTTGTCGAGTAGTGGATGGACAATACAAATATACCCATTAAAATATGGAATGAATATGGACAGCGTAAGAGGGCAAATTCTGTTGAAAGGTGGAATTCCAAATTAAATGCAATCAAAGGCAGAAACCAGTCTAATGTCCACTTATTATTTACAATTTTAAAACAAGAAAGACAAAAAGTGACTTTTAATTTAAAATCCAGAAAATTAGGTGACTCTTAGAATAAAAAGGTCAAAAAGCATGTGTAAAACTAGATGAAAGAACTGAAAACATCATAAAAGAGAGAATTCAAAACAGCAAACAGTTAAGAAAAATGCCTAAAATCTTTGTAATTAGGTGAGAATAAATCCAATGGTAAATGACATTTATGCCTTTATAATAAAGGTTAGTCAGTATTTATTTCCTTCCCCTTTGGCACGACAGCCCAAGGTGAGTCTTGACCTTCCCAAGAGGCCTTTCCACAAGCCAGCCTTCTTCCTGCTAGTGTTCTACAATTCCTAGTTCTCAAAACTAGGAGATCTTTTTCTAGGCCCTCAATTCATTTGAGATTTGGCTTGCCCTTTCTTCGTGTGCTGATTGGTTGAGCATTGATGACTTTTTAGTGGTTTGGTCTTCGTCCATTCTGGTAACGTGACCTGCCTATTTAATTCGCTGTATTTTGATGAAGTTGACAATGTTGGATTTCTATTATGATCGATAGAGCTCTAAATTTGATCTTCTTCGCCATGTTCCATATTCCTTAATTCCTCCAAAAATGGATCTTAAAATCTTCCTTTCGTAGATACTTATCATATTCTCATCTGTTCCAGACATGTACCAAGTTTCACATGCATAAGTTAATACTAATTTTAAAAGACTTTTATACGATAGAACCTTTTTGGTTTTTCTTTTGAATAAAAATTTGATTTCATATATATTTATACATTCCCCCCATTAAAATATCTATTAGCCATTGTAATTCTCTTTTGGATTTCAGTAGTACAATCGTTTAGATTGTTAATTTCTGAACCTAAATAAGTGAAGCTGTCAACAACTGCAAAACTATACTGTTCAATTTTAAAATGGGAATTGTTAAAACTTGATTTAGTGCAAGGCATGTACTTGGTCTTATTCTCATTCATTTTCAGTTTAGTATTTATTTACTTGTATTTATTTTTCTTTTATTTACTTGTATCTGTTTTATTTACTTTATTTCTAGCATTTATCTTTTCTTACATTAATGAAACTAATTAATTTCATGGTAATTGCACCTGTTCTAATATTTTTTTGACTCTAAAATACAAATCCCTGAAATATGTCCATAGCCTTCATTATACTACACGTTTTTCAACTTGATTTCTACAAAAATAGTGAGCGAAGTAATAAAAACATTTTGTTAATACTAAGCATCAGTGGCGCACACAGGAATTTTCATCGGGGGTCCAGGGTCGAAAGTTCACCATTCTTGTATTATGTCCTTTTGATTTTGTCGGTTTTCGGCAACAAAACACAGTAAAAAACTAATTATTGAATAAATAATTAGCATTAATTAATAAAATTAATCATTAATAGCAAATACTTCATTAAATTTTACGTTCTATATTTTTAAAATTATAATCATTCGGAAAAAAACCAAGGGCTTTGGGGGGGTCCGAACCTCAGGACCTCCCCCCCTTCTTGTGTGCGCCACTGCTAAGCACTATTAACTCACATCATGCTTGCACTGATGTAAGCAATTCTTATTAGTAAGCAATTCTTATTAGATGTAAGCAATTATTAAGCAATTCTTTTTTCATTATTTGATATAAAGTCTATGAATTCACTCATTAATTTGGAGACTGGAAAGTTTGAGAAGCACTGAATTACATTAAGAAGATACATTACTGTATGAATTGTTTTAAACTTATTTATTACCATCTTATCATCATCATTTTTTTACCTTCAGACATCTTAATTCTTTGCTGAGTCGCTATCATATTACTTGTTAATCAAAGGCTTTTTTCCAACTTTGATCATTGCAAAATCATTGATGGCATCAATATAATTAATTTCCATTATAATATCATTTTCAAAGAAAAGCAGCATCAAACTGCTAACCTTTTCTTCTTCCATAATTGATATCATTTACTTTCTTAATGGTAGAAATGCTTCTCTCATGATTCGTTAGGCGGTGGTACATTCAATATATTTTATTTGTTTCTCTTTTTTTTTTTTGCGCCTTTAAATCTTGTACACCCTAGGCACGTGCCTAGCGTGCCTAAGCGGAAAAGTGACACTGAGTTTCCCCTTCCTTGAACTATTGTGTGTAAACTAGCACTACATTCTGGGCATTTTTAAAAGCTTATTGTTGCCATTATTACTATTCCATTTGTTATGCAAAGCATGTATATAACTAACAGATGCATGAAAGTAATTTTTAAAAAATTTACACAAAATCTGCTAAATTTATTGGAAAACCAAACAAGTAATACAATACTCCTAAAATTAATGCCATAAGAATTATCATCAGATGTGCTTTACACGAGTAATTTTTTTTAAAAAATTTGGAGCACTATTATTTGTTACATTATATAGAGAGCATCTATGTATGTAGCCCGTTTAACTTGCAAAAAGAGCGTCAGAAAGACCCAGAATAGTTCGAACGATTTTAGTGTAAATAACTTGCTGATAGAGATGAAAAATTTTCTTGGAATTATCTGGTTGTTATTCCAATTATTATTAATTTTAGAAGTTAGATGCGGAACAAAACGTGTGATGTTTGATTGTTCTACTATTCACGTTTGTGACTGTGGTATGATTACAAATATTCTTTTTGAATTAATTCTCATTTTGTTTATTCTTTTATTGATTGATTAATTGAACATTAACGTCGCACTGTTCAGCTACACGAGGGCTTTTGGCGACGGACCACATAATTTTGAACCATGGTCAAGTGACGTGGATGACACCTGAGCTGACACCCCCTTCTCCTAACTACCACACCAACGGGATGACGTTTCAGCTCTCGACAGATTTCAAGTACACGGCGGGTTTTTAGTGGTACTGGGCTCGAGCTCGTGGCAAGGCAAACCACGATCCGATACCTATACCACTCGGCTACCGCAGCCACTTTTATTCTTTTATATTGAGTTCTTAAGAAAGCTAGCACTTGATTCTACTACAATATTTCTTACAAAGCTTTTTTACCGTAAAATCCGGCGTATAGCGTGCACCCATACTTTCTAGCTGCAATTTTTAATTTTTAGGTATAATCGCCGTATAAGGCGCAGATTCTTTTTTACGAAGAAACCTGAAATGTACGTATGCAACGCTTTATATCTTGAAGCGATTTATTCGAGGTATTTTCCCGAACTTTTGCAAAATTAGTATAACTTTAGAGCCACAGTCTTTTAAGTTAATTAAGAACGTGTCATTTCTTTTAAATAAACAGTGTTTCGAAATATGTAGAAGTCTAATTTTTTTTATGCTCATCTCTTTTTTTTCTTGAATTTATTTTAAAAATTCTCATTTCTATACTCGGAGTATAAAGCCCACCCATAAATTACGATCTCATTTTCAGTGTTAAAAGGGCGTGTTATACGTTAGATTTTATGGTTTATTTAAATACATTATTTCATTAGAACCTATTGCATATTACTTTGCAAAAGATATTAGGCTTATTTTTATTAGTATTCGATTTACACCAGTTGTTTGAAAGAAAATTGGAAGAAGAATTTTAAAGCGCTCCAACGTAAATTTTTTATTGAATCCGATAAAGGAATATGAAACAATAGTTATAATGAAAATACATAAATTGTGTTTGAGATATTTGTTTCGTAAAGATCATTATTTCAGTAATTAAGTCGTAAAAAAACACAAGGAATTAAAAGTTGTATTGAAAAAAAGAAGGTAAGAAAAACATGGACGTTACACCAAAAAAGCATTTGGAGTAACAAAATTCTGTAATAAAAAGAAATAAATAAGTATATATCAATACAAAGAACTTTAAATTCTTATAAACAAGAGAAACAAAATCAGATTTGAAATAACTAAAAGAAATTTAATCTTAATTCAAAATATAAAAGTTCTTGTTTTTATATATATACTAGCTACCCCAGCCACGGGTTGCTGTGGTTTGTTGTAATGCATTTATTCAATATATATTATACTAAACTATTCAATAGAGTCAGACTAATCTTCGTTTATAATTTCGGAGAGTCGAAATTAAGTATAAGACAGCATAATATTTTTAGTTATGCATTTTATTTATCTCCCATTTGAGTACATCTTATATATATATTTGAATAAGGTATAATACACATTAATTATATTTTCAAAGTTGTTAGTTAACAACAAATGAATATTTAATTTTTAAATGAGGTAAATAACGTTTATTTTTAGGAATTTTTAATATTTTTTATCATTTTAAATTATAACAATTGATTAATTACTAATCGGTGCGCAATATTTTTCGTAAAACTTGTCTTTTGTTAACACAAATAGATTCGACGATTTCTCCACACATGAGCATGCAACGTATAATTACCCATGCGATAAACATGAATTTTTTAAGCCCAAGCTACAAAAGGACATTATTTGGCCTTGAGATTAATTTTGGGTCATTGCGAAAGCCAAACGAATTGTTAATTGAAACCTTACGAATGGTATTGGAGATTCCGATGGTATCATTGCAATACGTGGTAACAGGATTTCTCCTTTTCCGGTCAAAATGATTGCTTTAAGAACATTTCGGGTGATTCATTTGATGACAAAACGTATATCGTTGCCTAATCTAGAGGATGTAAGTTACGCTCTAGAACCGGGTGAGCATTACGTCGATCGCGATCGACCGGCGGACCGCCAAGACATTTGGGGGTGACCACCTGAATATTTTAGCAGTTAATAATTATATATGGAAAATTTAAGATTGGCTGAGACAGTACGCAATCTAAGTCTTCTACTGACTATAACAACGAAAACTAAATTTAGATAAAAAAAAGTTTTATTTTTTAATGTTGTTGAATTGTTGCATCATAAATGCATCGTTTGATATAATTATATTTCTGGCTATTATTATGTTTGTATTTTGTGTTCTGGTTTAAACGTGGTTTTAAAAGTGTGGTTACAAAAGGTAAGTACATATTCAGTACTTATTATTAAGTTATAATACTAATCTCTTTTCCTTACCTCGCCACACCAACGACATTGGGCACAAGAATTTTTCAAGAAGAGGGGTTGAGGGTCGAAGGTCTACCATTCTAGAATCATACCCCAATACGTAGCCAAACATATTTTTTTGATATTGTCGATTGTCGGAAACAAAAAAATATGAATTACTGAATAAATAATTAACATTAATTAATAAAAAAGTACTAATAACAAATACTTCACTCTTTTTACGTGGGATTATAATTAATCAGGAAAAAATCAAGGGCTATGAGGAAGGGTCCAGACCTGTGACCCCCTTTGCTAGAGCCACTAACACTGGGTGGAGCGCAACACCTTGAAAAAATTAGAAGTAGCCCGTTCCCTGGAAAAGTCTGCCCACCCCTGCTCTAGAATAACCGGTGAGCTAATCTTCAACCAAATATTGCTGGTACATCCAAAGAATTCAAGAATCCAGTTAGAAAATTTGCAGTTTTCTTTTCATCAACAATAATGTCGACTGATTTAAAAGGTATTAGATCACATGAAAACAACTTCTGTATCTGATAGTTTATTTTGTCAACACCAGCATTTTTTTGCTGCCAAAATAACACGATTACTGAGCCAATCACTATGTAGGTAATTATACAGCATATCCGAGAAGACACTCTCAATCAGTTCATTTTTTTTGTCTGAAAAACAAAACAGAAATTGTCTGACAATTTGATACATTGTGTATTGGGTCACCGTTTCTAATATCCAGCAGTTGGTTAGAAAATATTTGTGCCAATGGATTAGCTTGCAATTGTATTCATGTGCTTACCGCCAGCCTAAGTGTTTCGACATTTCGCCAAAAAGATTACCTTAAACATGTGTTAATCTAACCGGCAAAAGTAGAGCAAGGAATGACAGGCAATGCTTGTTGGAAATCACCAGACAGTAGTAAGACAGTGCAACCGAATATTTTCTCATTGCTGTTTAAATCTTACAAAGTTCTAAGTATAAGCTTAGAGAGAGAGAGAGAGTGAATGTTTATGGGTCTTGGTAGATTTATCCCAGATTATGACTGAACTTCTTTGAAATACCGTAGTCATTCCGCCTTTTTTTCAATGTTACACATTGCGTCTGGTTTTTTATAAATGTCTAAAACCAACTTGAAAGCTGAATATGTGGTTCATTCACCATCTAACAAAGTGGCAGCGATCCTTTACGATGCAATTGCCAATGAAATTTTCTATTCTGATCGTATTTTTTCAAAAGAAATAATAATCCAGACCCGGGATACAAATGCGAAGCCATTCGACCTAATTCTGACTGTGGAGTAGGGAATCAAGGAAAGAATAAAAATTTTAACAAAGAATATTTCGTGGACGATTAAAAAGAGGATTTAAATTATATTTTTCAATTCTGGCTATTGCTCTATTTTCACGAGAGTCTATTTTGGCAAATAATTTAATAGTTATTTTCTTAAAGACTTCTTTAAGAGTTTTGAGATTGAGAGTGGTTCTGAGATCTTCATTTCTCATGAAACAATCTGTATTTGGGATGATTTTAATGGTTTTATTTTGAGCAGATTCTATGATTTAAATATATTACAGTAGGCTGCGTGTCCCCAAAGTGGACAAGTGTACGTCAGAACAGGTGTGAGGATCATTGTATAAATAAGCATCTTGTTTTTAATAGATAAACATGATATCCGGGAAATTAAGAGGTAAACTCTAGCCACGGAAATATTAAAATTTCTGCGAATACGCATTATGTGTTGTTTAAAGTGAGGCGTTTATCTAGGATTAAACTTAGGTATTTGGTGTTGAGAGACCTGGGAATGTCTGTGTTGTATAGATACAAATCAGCCGGTTGTTTTTTGATGAGGTGTGAAAAGAAGACGGCCTCCATTTTAGATATATTTAATGCAATCTTCCAAACGAAGTACCATTCTTCTAGTTTGGTGATGTGTTTGTGTAAGAAGTATGTGATGAAGAAAGAGTTCATTACTTTGGACCAATATCGCCGTATCGTCTGCGTACATGCAGATTGTTGTCTGGCTGATTCTAGGTATATCGTTTACGTAAATATTGAAGAGAGCAAGAGATAACAAACTCCCTTGTGCTACGCCACTTTCAATAAATTGGTTAGTAGAATGAGTGTTATTTACTCTGAGAGAGAAAGTTCAATTTGAAAGATAGGAGGAAATTGCTTTAAATACGTGGGAGGTTGGTTAATTTTAATCAGTTTGTAAAGTAGGCCTGTGTGCCAGACTCTTTCGAAAGCTTTTTGAATATCTAGGAAACAGCTCCAGTTGATTTCAGATCTTTAAAAACTATTTTAAAGCTGGGGGATAGTTACATTGTTAGTGTCGAGATGTAGGCAGAGCCTGTTTAGAATAATTTTCTCGGCTAATTTGCTGAGAATTGGTAATAAGAATATTGGACGATAACTTTCTGGTAAAGTGGGACCTTTACCAGGTTTCAGGATCGGAAAAACCGAGAATGTTTTCCAGGTTTGTGGAAAGTATCCGATTTTTAAAATATTGTCAATGATGTTAGTAATTGGGAAAATGACAGATCTATTGAAATTTTTTACCATTTATTTACCATTTATGTGAATTTTATCTCAAAAGAAAATTTTACTTAGAACTTATAAAATGTTTATTAAAAATAACAAAGTAAAATTTTATGTTTCTTTCAGGTATGCATGAAGAATACAACAAGTACTGGAGGCTCGCTGCAGTTGAGGTAAGTTAATCAAAAGCATTCTACACATTGAGATTTTTTTTACAAAACAAAATTTTAAATTATGAAGACGTTTTAATTGCATTAACAAGTATTAAAATGAATTCAATAATAAAAATAATTAAAAAAATTTTGTTATTGAAAGTTTTTGATTTATTATTAAAATTAAATGGTATTTTTTGAAATTATAACGAACTTGTATTAACAACCCTTGGTTACAAAAATATGAAACTATATTTAAAGTATACTGTAAAATATTTTTAACATATAATATCTCTTGATGCTAAAATCACATTAATATTATACATGAAAAGTCTGAAAGTTGTACTAAACTACTAATGGGATAATTAAGCTATCTTCAGGATTATGTAATTTGTAAATTATTTATTCCTATTAATAGAATTTTCCGATGTTTTCGCGCCGTATGAAATGAGTGTTTTAAGGCAAATATGGAGAAATATCTTATTTTTACTTGTACGATTTCTGTTTGACCAGTCCAGCCTTTCTTTTATATAAAATATATCACAAATCTGCCTCAGAAAAGACAATTTCCGATCAACACATGCACTTCAACGATACGGTTATTACTCAACTGGACTGGCTCTAAAGTATCCAGGTTCGAGTGAGAGAGAAAATAATTAATTATGAAAGCTCTGTTTCAGAATGGGCCAATGAGAGTAGCAGAAGCAGCTTTAAGAGTAACCGCATCTGCTACCCAATGTCTATCAATTGTGAATTTCGGAATGCTGAGATGTTTCCATTTACTAGAAACAATATGTTGGTGATTTGTAAATTATGGTCAAGAATAAATCCTAGACATTTTGGCTGCTTTTCATATGTAATTTCCTGGTTATTTGGTCATAGTTTTAGTAGATATTTGTAGAAGTGCATGTTTGTACAGTCTGCCTGTTAGTACTTCTTCATTTAATGAATCTTTCTTATTTATTTATTGTATATTTAAAGAATTATTAAATTGCTTGGCGGGGACGATTAATTTTAAATTTCGAGATTTAAAAAATCCCATTTTTTTAATTGCATAAATCGTTAGCTTAACTCTTCAAGAATACGCTGTCAAAATTTCAAAGCGAAATTCGCATTCGTTTAGAAGTTCGTCAGTGGCAGAAACGAATATCCCTTGGAATGGAGCATGAACCGCACCCTACTCCATTGCACCCCGACGTACAGAAGGAAATTCTTCCAATATATAAAGATTTATCAAAGTATGATTTACTGGAGAGATGTTTAGGTGACTACACACACAAAATTCAAATGAAAGTTTTAATTCCACTTTTTGGCGATTAACTCCCGAACACTTGCACCCCGGACTAAAAATCGTTTGAATTGACATCGTATTTAGCAGCGGGTTTATTCAATGAAAGAGATTCTTCTCTTGTGATGCTTATGAACGAGGCAGGAATTGTAGTAGGCAGGCAAAGCTTTAATTATGCCGAACAAATGGATAACCAGCGCGTGAGCCGGCAGTTTCGACGTAGTTCATTGAAATCGAAAGAAGGTCGGAAAGCTCAGAAAGCACTGCTGCAAACGCAAAACGAAGTCTATGAGGTAGAAGAAAGATTGCTGTGTGGCAGGGATGGCGAACCAGTGGCACGCGTGCCATTGATGGCACTCCAGTCTAATCTTAAAATGTGGTTTACCATTTTACTCTTTTTTTCAAATCGTCAGTGTTCACTATGAAGTATTATGAGCAAACGCGCGCGCGCGTGATCGGTCCCGGGGAGCACACTCGTTTGCTATTGCCTTCCCTTAGTTACGTCGTCGACTACAATTGCTTATAATGTAAAGTTTGTCTCCGCACAGCATAGTCAATTTTACTGACAAAACTGTATTTTAAAGTTGTTTGTGTTATATTTACGATTTTTAACTGTTATTTAACATGGTTATAGTTCAGCCAAAGAATAAAAAGTGCAAGATAGTAACTGTAACAGAGAATTTCAAATTTGGTGGACCGAGAAACATTGCATTATTTATAAAGGCGACAATGCTGTGTGTGTTTTATGTTCCGGAATAGGGGTGTGCAGAACATCGTTTGTAAAAAGGTATTTTGAAACAAATCACAAACCCTCTTGTCAAAAAACAGCGAACCACACCCAAAATTATTAATTGCTTAGAAACCGTTTGACAGATGACTTCAATTCAGCGTGTATTCTACAAAAAGAAACATCTTACAATGCTAATATAAGTTATTTGTCATCAACACACACAATATGCAACAGAAGTCACACTAATTTGAATTACACGTATAACTAAAACGTTTATAACTATACAGTGCAAAAAGTATTTTTTTGCAGTAAATAGAGTTTTGTGTTGTTAGTATTATTATATTCCCCCAATAACCACAAATCAATATTATTTGACGGCACATCTATACCATACTAGATACTTCGTTGAAAAAAAAGGCACGTTAATGCATAAAGGTTCGCCACCCTTGCCGTATGGTGTTGGAATCGCCAATAAATCGGCAAGCATTTTACATGATGTTAACTTCCTTGGATTTCTATAGTTTCTGAGAATTTATTTTTCACACAAACGCGTTTATCTCGAAGTGACATTTTTCATATTCGAATGCAGTCTAACTCAAAAAGTACAGAACCGATCATAATGAAGTTTGATAGCATGATTGTTTATAAAATTACAAATTATATGAACCAACTTGTACGATTATATCTTTATTTTAAGGGTATTTTTCTTTGCTTAATTAGAGGGGGGAAAATCATGAAAATCGAAGTAAAATTTTCCAACGTCTGCAAAATTTTTCATTGTCATTATTTTCACCTGCATTGAGATTCATACACTCTGTCGCAAAAAAATATATGCACCCAGAAGAAATCAAGCTACAATCACGAAACTCGGCAAGAATGTAGTCTGGTAAGATATGCAAATGATTGAAATTTCGAAGCCAATGAGACAAGGCTAAGTGTGCTATGCGCATATTAGTTGCGCAACTGGGAGAGTTTAAAAGCATGAGTACGAGCGCCGTACGGCTATCCAAACGAATCTGATGACTTTGATAGACAATATTGAGACTTAGGATGCCTCTAAGACGTAACCGGCGGCAGTACGAGCAGCTGACGGACTTTGATAGGGGCCGTATAATAGGCCTCAGAGAAGCAGGTTGGTCGAATAGACGTATCGGCCGCCACCTCGGTCGGAGCGATATGGTAGTTGCTCGGTGTTGGCAACAGTGGATCACAGAAGGTAGAGTGTACCGTCGCGGAGGGTCAGGACGTCCCAGGAACACAAATGATCGCGAGGATCGTGCAATCAGAAGAGTGGCCACTTCGGCACCAACAACGTCGCTAGCATCGATTCAACGCCACTTACCTCCTTCCAGACATCCAGTGCCATCAAGAGAAACCATAAGGAGACGACTGACCGAAGTTGGCTTGAGGAGCCGACGTCCGCTAAGACGCTTACCACTGACCCCACATCATAGGCAGTGTCGACTGGATTTTTGCCGACCTCGGGCAACTTGGAGTGTGACAGACTGGAGACGTGTCATCTTCAGTGATGAATCCCGATTCAGTCTCAGTGATGATGACCACCGCACGTGTCTGGAGGCGCACCGGCCAGCGGTCCGATCCGGCATTTATTGTCGAGCGGCATACAGCAATTTCACAAGGTGTGACAGTGTGAGGAGCAATTTCTTGGGACACACGATCATCTTTAGTGGTCCTTCAAGGCACTTTGACAGCTCGCAGATACGTGGACGATATTTTAACGCCGATTGTGCTACCCATGCTATCAAGTCGCCCAGGTGCCATTTATCAACAGGATAATGCTCGTCCACATACTGCGCGACTCTCCCAACAATGTCTTCAAGGATATGACGTCCTACCATGGCCTGCCAGGTCACCAGATCTTTCGCCAATAGAGCATGTCTGGACGCGCTGGGAAGGCAACTGCAGCCGTCGAGATACAGGAGAATTAACTGTGCAGATGCAAAGACTATGGCAGGATCTTCCACAGGGGGTCATAAGTGATCTAATTGAATCGATGCCACGCCGAATTTCGGCTTGTATAGCTGCCAGAGGTGGCTTTACTACTTACTGATTTTTAACCTTTTGCAAGCTGTAACCGCTTAATAAAATGATATTCTGTTCTTAATTTTTAATCATTTGTTTATTTTCATATACACTACATGCATACCAAATTTCGTGAATGTAGCTCAATTTCTTCTGGGTGCATATATTTTTTTGCGACAGAGTGTATTATTAGAAAATAAGTTGTTAACGTAAAATCAAAACCTTTTTGATTTCAGATGAAAATCGGAATGGCTACACTGCACGCGATTGGAGAACTATACTAATAACATTCAGCGGACATCACGGCGTTCTGTTGTTATTATTGGCTGAAATGTTTTGAAAAAAATCACAAAGGCTTATCGAAATATAAATGAAATGATATCAAAAATTGTTTGAATTCTAATTAAATCTTCCCACCCCGAAAAAAATTCCAAAAAATCAGTGTCAAACAGCCTCCTAATGTGGTTTCCCCCCTTAAGTGCTCTACTAAACGAAGTGAGACTTGCACCTTTTTCCCTTTTTATAAAAACTGACAAATTATTTAAGAAATAATGTTACAAACATATATTTTACAAATAACTAGATTTCTTATGTCTGGAACCTTAATCTTTAAAGTTACTTTGAAGAATGTTACAACCCCTATTGTTAAGATTTTCAAACGTAACATTATGCCTATATATGTATATTTGTGATTTAGTTTAACATTTTAATTTTTAAATTTTTATCGCTTAACTTTTATTTTTCGATAGGAAGAAATTCAAGTCAATCCACTCAGATCAAGGGAACAAGTGCAATGCCATCAAGCAAAGGTAAAAGAACTATTTAACTCCTTTTTAATTTTTATTTCTAATTCTAATTCTATTCAGTAAATAAAAGAATTATCAATCGATCGCGTGAAAATTAAATGCAAAATCTTTTAAATCAACTAATATAAGTATTTTGTAAATGTAATTAAAGTATCCCATTATAATGGACTAAATTCATGTGACGTCATAGTCACATAACTGAGCCACGTGTTTTCAGCCAATCAGTTCATACATTAATGCAATGTCATAATTATATCATAAATATAATCACGCGTTTCCAGCCAATTAGTTCATGTGACTCATTGTTGCCAACTTTTGCTTTTTGCAGGAACTTTCTTTTAGAAAGAACATAATTGTCAATGATATAATAATGCACATAGTTAAACAAATTGCACTTAATTTAAAAGTATTCGTATAATGTAAGTATTTTTTTTTTAATTTTGAAAACTGTTTGAAGAATTTTAGCACGTGAAGTCTACGCAATCATCAAATTTTAAATGTTTTATAAACTTTACAAGTTGAACACTTAGTATATGTCAATTTTTAATCAATGGGAAACACGTGGTTGCCGTTATCATGTGACCATCATGAATTTAGTCCATTAGGGCATCAAATATAAAACCACATATACTAAATCTCAATGTAAACATTTTACCCATTAATTTTACAGTTAAAATATAACAGCAATTCTTTAACTATATATTATAATGTGTTTTGGTTTTGCCTAGTACTTAGTTGGCAATTAGATTAACTGTAAGCTAATTTTTTCCTAATTATATACTGATTATAGATAGGTACAGCGCCGTTATAAAATTACATATAGCTTGGTTTATGTGTTTCGTTCTGCTTATTTGGGCCTTATTTTTATTGGTTTGGTTTATGATTTTTTGTGGAATTATTTTTAGATCTCTTGTTTTAATTATCAGA
Organism: Trichonephila clavipes; assembly: GCA_019973935.1. Lineage (NCBI taxonomy): Eukaryota > Metazoa > Arthropoda > Arachnida > Araneae > Nephilidae > Trichonephila > Trichonephila clavipes. Next base: position 297,224 of record BMAU01001849.1, on the reverse strand, counting down.
TTACTTCGGTTTTTTCGTAAAACGAAATTTTTCTTATTTGTTTGGGATATTTTTATTAAGTTATAGAATTCAATGAAATCTATATATGGTCATACTAGATAGCAATTATGTAGAAAATTGTAGTTTTGTCAAGATGAGAGAATATAATGACTTTATATCAGAGGAAACTTTAGATGAGGAATATACTTTTAATAAATTAGGGGATTTTGATACATTATATAATGGTAAACACTTGTTAATTAAACGTTAAAAAACAGGCATTTTCTTTTGAAAAAAAGTACTTTAGTAGCTATGTTTTATAACATAAAAAGAGAAATTTAGTTTCCAATAATAATGAAAAAATTTAATCCTATAATACCATTAATATTAGCCATAATATTTTAAGCTTCCAAATTATAATAATTTTTAAATTAATAGGTGTAAAGATGCTATAAGTAAAATTTGTACAACATTAAACAACGATTACACTATGATTCTGGATTTAATTTTGCTTATGTAAAACTTATAATTGTGTTAATCACTCAAAGTGTAAGACTTGTCAATATAAATATTTCCGACGAACCTCTAATAATAAAGGGTGTTTTTTTAGAGGTATAGAGCTTTATAAATTGCAATAAAACAACGATGTATTATTCGATTGACATGAATTTTTTTTATTCGAAAGATAATCTTGTGGCATTACATTTTAAATATGATTTCTGGCATAGGACTGCCACGGCTGGCTCGGATATAATCCAATTTGGACATCCAGTTTTCGATGACTTTTTCCAACATTTGTGGCCGCATATCATCGGCAATAACACGGCGAATGTTGTCTTCCAAATGGTCAAGCGTTTGTGGCTTATCCGCATAGACCAATGACTTTACATAGCCCCACAGAAAATAGTCTAGCGGTGTTAAATCACAAGATCTTGGAGGCCAATTCACAGGTCCAAAACGTGAAATTAGGCGGTCACCAAACGTGTCTTTCAATAAATCGATTGTGGCATGAGCTGTGTGACATGTTGCACCATCTTGTTGGAACCACAGCTCCTGGACATCATGATTGTTCAATTCAGGAATGAAAAAGTTAGTAATCATGGCTCTATACCGATCACAATTGACTGTAACGTTGTGGCCTTCATCTTTTTTGAAGAAGTAAGGATCAATGATTCCACCAGCCCCCAAACAGTCAGTTTTTCTGGATGTAACGGTGTTTCGACATACACTTGTGGATTAGCTTCACTCAAATGTGGCAGTTTTGTTTGTTGACGTAGCCATTCAACCAGAAGTGCGCTTCATCGCTAAACAAAATTCGCTTATGAAAATAGGAAACAACGGCAATCTCGTTTTGTGTCCATTCGACGAATCTACGCCTTGCTTGATCATATTTAAAATGTAATGCCACAAGATTATCTTTCGAATAAAAAAAAATTCATGTCAATCGGATAATACATCGTTGTTTTATTGCAATTTAAAGTTCTATACTTCTAAAAAAACACCCTTTATTAATATTAGGAGAAATCATCATAGGGATGTTCTTAGAAATTTCTGTATTTCTAATAACTCTCATAAAATTGAATTAAGAAATTTTTATATTCTCTTAAAAATGTGTTATCAGTTTTTAATGGGATTCAAAATCAAACCCGAGCTATGGTAGCAAAAATTACTTTATTAAAAGTTTTAACACCAGATTACCTTGACATAACTTTGAAGATGGATAGCAAATTAAATAGTAATATATTTGATAAAATAGATACCTTAAATTTGAATTTTTTAAGTTACCTTTCTCGTATTCAAATATTTTAATTTTTATTTATCGAAGGATTATTCTTAATTATTTATATCGTAACGGTACATTGTGGTTAGTGAAAAAATAAATAGTGTATTTACTCGAATATATGCCGAACTATTTTTCTAGTGTTAATGCTCCTGAAAATCGGATGCGGTTTAGAATAGAAAGCAAAACATTTGTAAAATGGGGGGAATTGAGTTTCCACCCTTTTTAAAAAAGAAAAATGTTGCCATCCATTCTGTCCACTTGCATTGATGACTTATCCCCTTTCGCAGTTTATCTCCAACATCCAGTGTATCCTAAACATCGTTGTCTGCTTGTATTTAGGAATTTTTCTTAATACGCTTTCTTTTTATCGCCTTAACTGAAGAGATATCGGTAATAGTAACAAGATGAGTTCACTATGACGGAAGTATGAAGAAGGAAGCGCGCGCGATTTTATAAGCAGCAGAAAGAAACAAACAGGGCAGCGGCCACTGAAAATTTGACACGGATGAAACAAATATATGCCGATGGCGTAAGCATAATGTCATAATTTTTTCTCGTAAATGTTCAACAATCTTCAATAATTCTTTTAAAAGAACGTTACGTAACAAAGGCATTGAATGTCACTGAAGACGACACCATGTGTAAGCAGTGTCGCTTTTCCGCTTATGCAAGCTGGACACTCGCCTCGTTTAGAGGTGCAAAAGTTTGGACGACAAAACATAGAGAAAAATTAAAATTACAGGGAACGTACCACCGCGTAGAGAGTCAAAGCATTTCTGCCTTTTAGTAAGTAAATGAGATCTAATATGGAAGAAGAAAAGCTTAATAGTTTGTTGCTACTATGCACTGAAAATGACATTAAAATGGAAATTGGTTATAATGATGCCATCAATGATTTTGCAATGATCAAATTCTCGAAAGAAGACTTTGATGCAAAAGTGCAATGACAATGATTCAACAAAGAGTAAGGATGTATAAAGGTAAAAAAAATAGTAAATCAATAAGCGATGAATAAGATGATAATTGATAAGTTGAAAACAGTTTACACAATAATGTATATTTTATATCAGTGAATCTCAAACTTGTCTATATAGACCCCAGGGGTCTATGACGACCTGCAAGGGGTCCACGTCAGCGAAAAAGTAATTTGGAGGTCCATGAAATGTAAATTGGGGGTCTACAAACGTGGCTTTCATTAAACCAAATCATGACTAATTTTAAAGAGAATTTAATCAAATGGAAGCCAGATTTTACCTATTTATTAAATTTAATGAAGTTAATTTGATGTTACAAGGTGACAAAATAAATTTTATTGAAACAAGAACCAGCATTTTAGGGTTTATGGCCAGAATTAAGCTAAAAGAGTATAAGATTGAACACGCAAATTTTTCCAGTTTCTCAATTGTCACATACAAGCTGCCAGGAAAAAGACGCGTTTATACTACATTCAACATTTAAATTACACAGCTTCCGTCATGCCGATTATTCTCCCCCTCCCAAACTGCGACAGCTGTTCATATTGTCTTCGAAAACGGCGTAATGGCATGTCTACCTCAGATCTTACTTTGTAAACGATTCTGCACACTCAAACTTGCTTTAGTTAGCTGTTTTATACTCCACAGAGAACGACGTTAAACGCCCTCTACCGGCTATTCGTAATGCGCACTCACGCTTCACTTCTAATCCTTTGCATATCTCCCCGACATGTACCTACACCCCAAGTTTCGTTGTTGTCCCGCAATTTTTTCTTGTTGCGTTAATTTTTTTGTCTATGAATGTATTTTAGAAGAATGTGAAAAAAATATTAAAGACTGTTGAACACTTACAAGCCAAAGTTATATGATTTTGTAAACGCCATCGACGTATATTTGTTTCATTCGCGTCAAATTTTTAGTGACCGCTGCTCTTTTTCCTTTTTTTTTCTGCATATAAAATTACCTCCCTTTTCCTACTTGCATCACAGTGAACTCGTCTTGATGCTATTACCGATATCTCAGATGTCAAGGTGATTAACAAAAAAAAGCATTTTCTAAATATGAACCAACAACGATGTTTAAAAGATAGACTGGAAACTGCAAAATGCATAAGGTAAACTGCGGTATGGGCTTAAGTCTTCGATGCAAATGCCCGAATGGACGATGTCCTTTTTTTTTTTTGAAAGGGGTGGAATTCATTTTTTCCCAACCAACAAATATTTTGCTTTCCATTCTAAGTCCCACGCACTTTTCAGTAGCGTTAACAATGGAAAAATAGTGCGGTTTAGATTCGAGTGAACACGGTACATATTATTTGCCTTTTAATAATTTAGCTCATAAATAAATTATACACTGCTAAACAATTGTTAAGGACGGATCAGAAATTGCTATGTAGCATAACATTAAGCGAGACATGAGGCCTAGTAGCCACACAGTTCAGACATTAGAATAAAGAATATTTATTGTTCTGGAAAGTACAAAAGCTGTGAAACATCTGAAAGAAAAAAAATGTTCATTTGATCTGCGTACGGAGAAATGGAACAATGCATCTAAAAGTCAGCAGGCACCTAAAAGAAAGGTATCAGTACGGGATATGTCCACCGTGGAGTGTGATGCAACATTCCACATGTCGTACCATACTTTGCACAACATTATCCAGAAGTTGTTGAGGCAATTTAACCCATTCCTCTGTGAGTGCACGGATAAGGGTGTTCTTGTTTGTCGGAGGATAGTTTCGACCAGCAACTTGCCTCCCCAAAGCATCCCACACATTTTCAATGGGGTTTAGATCTGGAGAACGCGCTGGCCATACGAGACGTTGAATACCCTCGCTGTCTAGACAATCCTGAACAGCGAGTGTTCGATGACATGTTGTGTTGTCGTCCATAAAAACAAATTTATCACCGACAGCACCACGGAAAAGACGAACATGAAGAAGTAGAACTTCATCAATGTATCGTTGGCCCGTCATAGTCCCATTCGCAACCACATGTAGGCGCGTGCGGCCATTTATCATGATGCCGGCCCACACCATGATACTGCATGTCGGATATCGGTCCTTTGCCTGGATATTTTCTGGACGATAAGCAGTACCACTCTCGCGCCAGATCAGTTGGCGTCTACAATCCGATGACAGACTGAACCTACTCTCATCTGAGAATAGTACGCATGCCCAGTCCTGTTCAGTCCAATTGTGATGCTCACGACACCATTGCAAAAGGGGAGTACGGTGCTGTCTGATCAATGGGACACACACAACAGGTCTGCGGGCGTATAGTCCTCCTCCCCTCAAACGTCTGGCAACAGTTTTTCGGGAGATCTGCTTTCCTGAGGCAGCAAGAAACTGATTTGCCACCTGCTGAGCTGTGGTGCGCCTGTTCCTTTTTGCTGATAGGACGATATATCTGTCTTCTGCAGGCGTCGTACTTCTAACACGACCTCTCCCGTGTCATCTACTACACATTCCAGTAGTTTTAAATGACTTCCACAGCCGTGAAACAACGCTGTGAGCGATGTCGAACTCCCTGGCAACATCTGTTATTTTTCGCCCTTCTTCGATCTTTCCAATAATTCGGCCACGCATAAAATCATCTATGTGATGTCGGGAAGACATGCCAAAAATTTTAAGTTCGTCTATTAAATCTTTCCTGTAAAACTTTGACTTGGAACAACAACTGTCCTCACGCGTCAAAACCTTTAAAGCTCTTATGAACGCTATCACGTGGCCGCGGTAGCCGAGTGGTATAGGTATCGGATCGTGGCTTGCCTGGTCACGAGTTTGATCCCAGTACCACTAAAGACCCGCCGTGTAGGGCAGCGATGCACGTTAAATCTGTCGAGAGCTGAAACGTCCTCCCGTTGGTTTGGTGTGGTAGTTAGGAGAGGGGGGTGCCAGCTCAGGTGTCGTCCACGTCACTTGACCATGGTTCAAAATTACGTGGTCCGTTGCCAAAAGCCCTCGTGTAGCTGAACAGTGTGACGTTAATATTAAATCAATCAAATCAATCAATGAACGCTATCACGTGATGAACAGACGTGGAAAAAAATTTGCATACTCATACTTCTTCTTACTAATATCCCGCACTTATTTTAATTTTCCACATTTTGCTTCCTTTCATTTTGTGGTTGCTATGGATGATAGTGTTATCCGTCCTTAGCAATTGTCCAGCAGTGTATCTTGTGATTTGTATGAATACTTAAATTCTGTTAAAATTATATATATATATATTAGTATTCTATTATCTATAGAACTATCGTTTTCTTGATGAAGAAACAATATCGCCCTTTTTGTGCCACCAAATGAAAAAGGAATCTTTACTAAATATTATTATTTGAACACTAATGTAAAAAAAAATTTTAATGAACTTTTATATTATTGTGTTATAAATAATATAAGCGTGTATTAGCTACTATTTTAAAATTGGATACTCTTGAATTGTAAAAAATAATAATAAAAAAAGCATATTTTTTAAACAAGAAAAAAAGAGTTGACTGCGTAAGGTGTCCGCAAAGTATGACTACATTTTCAAAAATTAATTAAAAATAAATTAAGATTTCGCTTTTAGAAATCCACAGTTTCTTATATTCCAAAAAGAAAAGATAAAAGCTTCTGTTGAATGAAATGCAAACTACATGGCGCAACGTCCCTGTTTTGCAACATTCTCGTTTCAAAATGGCTTCACCGCAAGGCAAATGCAAGTTGCAGCATAGTTTCTCGGATTTAAATCTGCAATACATGTACACATATACAGCGTAAATGGAGCGCCAACAGACTGGAGTTTGGAATTTCCCCCGGGCGATGGACGGAAAGAGGAAATCCAACAACGTGGCCACTTAAATCTCTAGACATAACACCTTTGGACTTACAATGCTTCATAGAACGTGGCTAAAATTCTCAGATAGACACCATTCGTTGCGTGCAACTGATGGTGCTCGTTGAAATCGTGCAATAAAACATTGAAAAAACTTTGCTGTTTTCTTCATAGGGAGAAAAAACATTGGTGAATATCTTTATATTTTTTTGTAATTAATATTTGAATGTAGAAAAAAACCAAGTATATGTCATGTACTAAATCATCTTTTAACAATTCCCTCTTTAAAATTGAAGAGTATAATTTTGAAGTTGTTGAAAGTTTCACTTATTTAGGTTTGAAAATTAACATGAGAAACGATTGTACTACTGAAATCCAAAAGAGAATTATTATGGCTAATATAATTTATGTCTTAATGGCATACGAATATACACTCATGGACAAAAAAATTAGCGCACCAAGAAATAATCGCGGAATCGTAACGAACCTTGGCATGAAGGTACGTGTCGGGGAGATATGCAAATGATTATAAATACAGCGTGATTGCGCATTACGTATAGCCGGTATAGAGCGTTTAATGTCGTTCTCCGTGGAGTATAAAACAGGTAACCGAAGCTTGTTTGAGTGTGCCGAATTGTTTAAAAAGGAAGAGCTGAGGTAGACATGCCATTACGCCATTTTCGAAGAGAATATGAGCAGCTGTCATAGTTTAAGAGGGGAGAATCACATCGGCATGATGAAAGCTGGGTGGTCAGCTAGGCGAGTAGCTTGTCGATTAGGCCGCTCTGAATGTGTTGTGAGGAGGTATTGGAACCAGTGGATCCAGTCACCGACGTTCTCATTTGGAACATTTAGGGCAAAAAGTTTTCGCATGGCTTAAGTCTTACAGTATAGGAGATTTTATTAGTCCACACATACATAATGTGTGTGTTGAACACACCTTCTTGAGTAAATGATGCTTCATGGATGAAAAGAAGATACGTGGGAAAATTGGGAGCAACAGCTGATCTCTGAACAACTGATAGAAAATAACAATTGGGTTAGTTGTTTGCTGTCAGTACCTTCTTTATTTGAAAATGAAAGGAATGCGAAAATTTCTCATTGAATATTCGTTACATTGTTGAGTGCGAAACATTCAGGCTAATTAAAAATATCTCGCATGCTCTAAATTGGCTGCGCTTCAGTAGACAATCTCTTTGCAAGATAGGTGGCCGCGGTAGCCGAGTGGTATAGGTATCGGATCGTGGCTTGCCTTGTCACGAGTTCGAGCCTAGTACCGCCATGTAGGTCAGTGATGCACGTTAAATCTATAGAGAGCTCAAACGCCCTCCAGTTGGTGTGATGTGGTAGTTAGGAGAGGGGTGCCAGCTCAGGTGTCATCCACGTCACTTGACCATGGTTCAAAATTACGTGGTCCGTCGCTAAAAAAAGCCCTCGTGTAGCTGAACAGTGCGACGTTAATATCGACACCGGCCCAAGTTGGTGGATTTTCATCATGCAGAAAATTGACAGCGGCCATGTCGTATGATTATGCGACATGAAAAAAATCCCTTGGAGTGCCCTTTTGGCTTAGGTACCCTAGGCAAAATTAAATTTCTAAGTTCAATTTTGCATCCTGAGAGCTCAGGTGCCTCCCTCTGGGGAGGAAACTGAGCTTCAAAATTATATGGTGTCGAAATAAAAAGTGATACCAGCTTCTGGGGAATGAACTAGGTCTGCAAAGGTAAAAAATACCAATACGCAGCTCCATGAGAGATAAAAAAAAACTTAGTGTCAGTCAAGTTTTGGCCACCTACTGTCCATGCACCCCCCTGCGTTATGCGGGGGTGTTCGTTAAGCCACTGCCTAAAATCCAAAATGAAATGAACTGGTTCATCCCGAGAATTGGGCTAAATTGAGAGATTACCCAAATTAGCCGATATCGCTAAATTGGGCGATAAAAAATTTGTAACTTAATAGCTTTGAAACACGCAGTATAAAAATATAGCTAAGTCTCTACTAATAGATCGTTACGATTCTGAGTCTCACCTCTGGTGTGGAACCTAAATACACCCAATTTGGGCGATGTTTCAGAATCCTTCTGGTGACAAGAAATTCTTAGTCTTTAGCAACACTGCTCATGAGAACCTGACAGAATGTGTTATTTGACTGTGATATAAGTGTTCATTCGACGTAACTACTTCATTATTTATTCATAATTACATCCTCAGATGGCCGCGGTAGCCGAGTGGTATAGGTATCGGATCGTAGCTTGCCTTGTCACGAGTTCGAGCCCAGTACCACTAAAGACCCGCCGTGTAGGGCAGCGATGCGCGCTAAATCTGTTGAGAGCTGAAACGTCCTCCCGTTGGTGTGGTAGTTAGGTGAGGGGGTGCCAGCTCAGGTGTCGTCCACGTCCCTTGACCATGGTTCAAAATTACGTGGTCCGTCGCCAAATGCCCTCGTGTAGCTGAACAGTACGACCTTAATATTCAATCAATCAATCAATATATCCTCAGATTGTTTGTATACACTGTTTCTTCTTTCGTTCTTATTAAATATTTCCTTATTTTTACCCCAAAATGAGTGGATCACCTGTAGGACAACGGATCTATAATTTTATTACTGATTAGGGAAATTGCTCTTTTCCAGTTTCAAAGACAAATATAATTATTTGTTGTGTGGAGACATAGTGTCGTTGTGCCGAGAAAACATAATGTTTAACGTCATTTCCTGACTATTCATGCTACTTTTTAATACGGCATATCCACTCAAATCTGAAACAAGCAAGAAGAAAATAGATGAAATAAAATTTAATCTATATCCGCTCAACGGTCAATTTTCACTAGGCCTCTGTTAAGATCTAAAAATGCCACGAGTGCTACTTAAAAAATTTATCACCTACTCATAAAGAAGAAAAAGACTTTCGAGGATGGAGAATTGTTGAAAGAAACTTTTCCTATAGAAGCCGATTGCATACTTGAGGCATTTTCCAACAAATGTGAGATTATATTAGTAATACAAGAATAACAAATGTCAAATAACTCCGTTACAAGAAGAACACAAGCCATTTTAAAGGACATGCAAACTCTGCTAAAGAATGACTTGGAAATGTCTCCTTATAATTTTATGTCTTCAGACACAGCAATTAGCATTTATGGTGAGAATGGTATTTAATGTCCTCTTGTGAGGTTGATGGAAATGGGGGGAGGCCCTGACCCCCCCCCAAGTGTGTTCTCGCTCAAACTTGGGGTGGAATCGAGCCAAATCGCACTGTCATCTGTATGGTGCTCCAAACTACGGTTAACGACAGGTGTATATGTAGGGCTTTGAGGTGATGATTTTCCCGGGCTTTGATCTGGTGATCTGATTACTAAATTTTATGCCATCTGATTACTGTCGATCAGATGGCATAAGTAACAACATAGTGTTCAGTGACTTTACTGTAAAAGATCTACTAAAAATATTACTCATGCAAGGACAAAAAAGAAGTGAGGATATCTACAAAATATTTATAACTTATGTAAATTCGATACATATGCCACTCCAGAAGTTAATTGCGATAACCTTTGATGGGACACTTGCAATGTTTGGTAATGTCAATGGACTTACTGCCTTCTGAAAAAAAGGAGAAGTATTTACAAACTTTATGTTATATCATTGTATTACCCAACAGGAAGTTTTGTGTGGTAGAATACTAACTTTCGGACACGCATGAAAATGGTTACAAAAATATTCAACACTTAATTCGCGCAGCTTCTTTGCAATACCGCTTTTTAAGGGGCCTATTGAAAAATTCTGAATACCCTGATCTCATTCTGTATATCGAAGTGCGTTGACTCAGTAAAGGGTTATTGCTAGGTTTGTAAATTTAATTGATAAAATAAGAAAAAATATTTCAATGCCAAAAAGTTCAAATGACAAACACTCGTTGGCCGCGGACTTGGTATTTTTCACAGATATAATAAAGAAAAACATAAGTATTTAATCCTTTATCTGCCGCATTGTGATTTTCTGCAATTTTTTTTAGTGCAATATTTTTTTGACATTGAAAATTAAGAGATATACATAAATAAAATACTCAACTTTCAGAAATTTAATCTGTTTGGGCCAATTAATTAAATTAATACTTTAAAGTACTGTCAGCACATCTAAAATATTCTCATATTACGAATAGACCGAATAACTTTTTTATTGATTTTTTAACTTTTAAAAATGCTAAATAACCAGAGAACATTAATATTTTACAGCACACAAAAAATTATTTTTGAAAATTATAAAATTTTTAAAATTTATTTACTTTTTTTGACACATAAAAACAAGTTTCGCTCATAAACTTAATTGGATGATATTCAAAGAAACAGTTTTTCTTTGCATTACTAAAAAAATGTATGACACGTTGGGCATTTTGAGTGAGGTTTCAATTGAATTTTTTTTAAAGTACTGCATCCTGAGTTAAGAAATACTGTGCTCTCTGAACATAGATCATTGAATTCTGATTCATTATCTTGATCGTCTTTTTCAGAATCTGACGAAAAATTCAGCAGATTATTTCTTGGATTATTCCTTTCTTCTCTTAAATGGATAATATGTATGATATTTGGTGTCACTTAGATTAGAAAATGTACATAAAATTGTTTTAAGAATAGTATTACAGTTAAAAATTATTTAAGTACAATATTTTAACAAAAAATTAACATAGAATGACCCATTTTCAAAATATTCTCCTTTTTTGAAAAATGCTTCCATTATAACAATATTTTGTCTGTCTATAGCTCAGACCTCTGTGCAGAGGCTCAGCTAGAATGTTTGAAATATATAACTTAGAAGTGAGTTTATATCCATGTGTTACGACAACAGAGGGGAGAGAAATTTTAAGAGAAAAACTCTGATAAAAAATAATTTCAATTGGTGGTAATTTTGAAAATAATATGAATGTTTCAAAGAAAATAGTCCAGACTCTCTGGAGAAATCTTTACTTTATAAAGAGTGTTTTTTTTTCAGGTATAGAAGTTTAAGTTGGCATTACTTTCCAAGATGGCGACCGATTTAACAGCTGTCAAGTGATTTATTCTCAGTTTGGTTTGGCAATTCATCAAAACGATCATCAAGCAAGGCGTAGATTCGTCGAATGGGCACAAAACGAGATTGCCGTTGTTTCCGATTTTCATAAGCGAATTTTGTTTAGCGATGAAGCGCACTTCTGGTTGAATGGCTACGTCAACAAACAAAACTGCCGCATTTGGAGTGAAGCTAATCCACAAGTGTATGTCGAAACACCGTTACATCCAGAAAAATTGACTGTTTGGTGCGCTTTATGGGCTGGTGGAATCATTGGTCCGTACTTCTTCAAACACGATGAAGGCCACAACGTTACAGTCAATGGTGATCGGTATAGAGCCATGATTACTAACTTTTTCATTCCTGAATTGAACAATCATGATGTCCAGGAGCTGTGGTTCCAACAAGACGGCGCAACATGTCACACAGCTTGTGCCACAATCGATTTATTGAAAAACACGTTTGGTGACCGCCTAATTTCCCGTTTTGGACTTGTGAATTGGCCTCCAAGAGCTATAAGTAAAATATTATTATTTTAGAAGCATTTTTATAAAAGGAGAACATTTTGAAAAAAGGTTATTCTAAGTTAATTTTTTGCCAAAATATTGTATTTAAATAAATTTTTTGTCAAAATGTCCTTAAAACAATTTTATACATGTATTCTAATGTAAGTGACCCTAAATATTATGAAAATTATCCATTTATGCGTATTTTTAAAATCACGGTTCCTAACGTAGTCGGATACCTTAAAAAAACAATAAAAAATGAATAAGTTAAACTAAAAAGAAATGCCACAAAAAAGCATAACTCTATAACACTAGTAATGGCGCTACAACGCAACGAAAAAGAATAATAAACTACACGGACGAAAAATAAACACTAAGTGCCTTCTCTAACATCCAGTGTGCTGGCGGTACTTATAAGTATCACAAAGTTTTTCAGCTGTAAAATCAATTATATATACTGCTCACTTAAAATAAACAATCAAATCGTTTTCTAAGGACTTAACAAACATATGAAAAAAACTAGCTGGTATACCCGTCCTTCGCATGGGTAAATTGAAAAATTAAACAATAGAGAGACTGAAGGATAAAGAAGTTTTTAATGAGTTAATTTTACGAGAATTGTAAATTAAACAAAAAAAAGCCTTTTGCATATCTCAACTGAACTAAAAACCATGTTTGCTAAATTTTAAGTCTGTAGATATAATAGCTGATAAAAAAGATTTTTTTTATTTGTAACGCCCCGTAACTCTCTTGTGGGGCGATTTTTGAAAACATCTTCCTTCTGCTCAGCAAAAGTAACACATTGTTACAAATTTTGTATAATAAACGCTTAAAATAGTGTAAATAATTTGCATCTGGATGTGTAATACCTTAATATTACTTTCTGGTGCATTTATTTTATGTTAAATAGCTGTTACCCGTGACTTCGTCCACGTGCAATTTAACAAAAAAGTGCTTATTCAATTCGCAAAGTTTACAAAAAATTACTCATTATGTATTCCCCAGAAAGAAATAAGTATAATGTCATTCTTCTACTTTGTCTCAATCGATGTTTCTTTTTTGTTTTATTTTTTTTGTTTTATTTTTTCTTTGTTTTTTGCTAAGCAAGGGGTGTGAGGGACCTTTGACACTCTCGAGTGGGTGAGGACTGTAAAATCATTAGAATCAAAACAGGTCAAAATAGCAGTAGGGTGAAACGAACACAAACGAAAACGCAAGCAAGTGGCGAGAGGAACGCATGACCATTGACACTTCTGATGTGGTGAGGACCTGTACAATCAATCATTAGGATCAAAGGACATGAACGGGAAATGTCGCGAGTGGCAGCAACCTAATCAAACAAAAAAAGTTTGATATAACTGCTATAAATCGTTGAGACGGATGGCTCCCGAAATAAAATAATCCCTATTAAATAAAAATAATCCTTATTGAAATAAATAACCTCTATTTGAATCGGATGTTGCTCACTATTTCTCATCGGTTTTAATTTTATTTCGCGGAATCCTAATTTTTTTCTAAAATAAAAGTAGCCTAAGTTACTTTTATAACATTAGCTATCTGCACAGTGAAAGTTCCGTCAAAATTGGTCCAGCCGTTTCAGAGATTAGACGGAACAAACAGAGAGGGAGACAGACCGACATGATACAAAATTGTTTTTACAAAAATTTTAAAAATTGATTTTTTCATATAAGTATCGTATATACTTTTAAATGCATTTAGTAAAAAACTTTTTAATTTCAAATTACAAACAGACACTTTTTTTTTATTTATATGTATAGATAAGTCACGTACTTAACTACTTTTTCGGAACAAAAGTGACAATCTGATCGAAATGGCAGCTTCAGTTTTAAAACTATTCGCCTTCCCCGCTAAAATTAAAGAAACCTGTGCGACTACGTATCTTGGAAAAGTGGAATTAAAAGAATGTTCCTGCTAAGTATAGTTAGAATATTCTAAAAAAAGGTTATTTTATATAATTTTAATGAGTGGTACGTATAAAAGCCGTCTGTAGATAAAGGGTTAAAGCTGCAGGGAAAAGGCAAACCTATAGCTACAGTGATAGGTCAATAAAATCGTTCAAATCTAAACTGGTTTTGTGGATATCACATCTGAAGATATGAAGTCTTCTTTGCAATTTCCAAATATGAAAAAAGTTATTAGCGAGATGGTGAAATTGAGTTAACACATATACTCTATCAATCTTCAATTACTTCAAAACCAATTTGGAAAGCGATTTCAGCAGTTTAATATCGTTGAGCCAATAGTCACCTACTTTGTCGAACCTTTTGCTTACCAAGTAAATATAACCAAACTAGTTATGTACATTTCAGAGTTTGTTAATGTAAAGACAGAACTCGAGATAGAAATTTTAGATATTCAGAACGACATTGTCTTAAAATACATTGTAACTGATGAAAATTTCTGGAATATAGTTCACTGAAGCAAATTTATTTTCTTGAAAAAAGTAGCATATAACTTTTAAAAAATTTTCGGTTTCACATATACGGGTGAGTCAATGTTTTTGACAATGAATATCATAAAATCAAAGTACAGATCACGACTTACAAATGGATACCATGAAAAGTGCTTACCAGTAGAAATATCGTTATATTCGCCTAACTACGAAACAATAACCGATGAAATGCATCATCGGTTATGTCGCATTGACATTGTGATTAGTATTTTTTAAGAAATTTTTATATTTTGTAGAGTTTATATATATATATGCATTACTTAAAAATTATTTGGCACACAAATAAAAACAACAGTTTTTATATGTTAAGTTTTACCTTCGGAATTAAATATTTTTTGTGCATTATGTGCGTGTATTATTTATACTCGTGATCTTACTATAAATTCACCTTAAAAAATTAAATGGTGCTCGCCGTACAACATATATTCCAGAATGTGCTCTAAAGTAGGAGGACCGGTCAACGTTGGATAATTTTACCACGGCCCGCTGAGGGGGAGGACGCTTATTGTTTATATTTTAGATTATTTGATTTAATAGTTTTGTTTTAATTGTATTTAAATGTGCCTTCAAAATAAAATGAATATAAAGTCGTTTTCATAAATGGTAGAGCAAACCCAAGAAAAATATACCGCAGTAAATAAAATGAAAATAATTTAATGTTTCTTGTGTGAACCAATAGTATTTGATCCCCGAACCGGTACCGGTCATCGGACCGGGGGTTATAGACCACTGCTCTAAGGGACAAAAAGGTTGAGAACCCTTGCTCTAAATGTTTAATACAAACTACAAGCTTTAATTTTTATAAGATGATAAATGTTTAAGTATAAATTTCAAATAATGGGGGAAAAAATCACCAAATTAATTATTTTTCTTTCTTTTAGAAGAGGTGTAGAGTTTATTTTATCTAAGGAAACATTAAGAGATAAGTAAAAAAAATCAAAATAGGCCTAATTATCTCATATTCCTAGAACGAACGATTGCGAACGAAACGAACAGGTTGCAAATGCGCCAAAAACCATACATTTGTGTATTCTTTTGTTCAAAATTCTAATTATTCTAAAAAGAAGAGCTTGTCTTACGAAATTCGTTCTGAACAAAAACAAAGTAATTAGAATAAATTCTGCTTATATTGCGCAAAGTGCTTCTCTCTCTTTCGCTACTTCGTCGGAACACAGAGAATAAAATGTACAAAAAAATGTAATGAATCAGAATACGGACAGAGTGTTTCCACGATCCTATTATTCTACAAATATATGGCTTTTTCGAAGAATTTAAGTAAAAAAACATCTAAGGTACGCTGACGTATCTATTCCGGAAATTTTGTTAGATGTTTTCGAAATAAATTGAAAACTTGCCTTCTCGCGTGCGCGTAATTTAATATAATGATCAGGATGGATAGCGCAGACGCATTTCAATTTATTTGGGCAATCGAAGACGTCATC
Organism: Trichonephila clavipes; assembly: GCA_019973935.1. Taxonomy (NCBI): domain Eukaryota; kingdom Metazoa; phylum Arthropoda; class Arachnida; order Araneae; family Nephilidae; genus Trichonephila; species Trichonephila clavipes. The sequence goes on along the minus strand of BMAU01001849.1, from coordinate 281,215 downwards.
TACAGCGGTTTTAGAGAAAAAGTTCAAATTTACAGTCCAGCTTTTACAGTGAACAAAATTGATAAAAGTCAATTTCGTTTGTTCCTCTTTTTAGGGAAGGATTATATCGGTTTTTATATAAAGAGAGAAGGTGAACCATCCAGCCCTCTTTTAAATTTTGAACTTTCGATTCTCACAACCGATGGATCATTTAAGAAAGTAAATACCCTTATAAATTGCAAATGCTGTAAAAATACATGCTATGGATGGGCGAAATTCCTTACGCGTAGTGAATTACGTGATACTCTGACAACGAAACTCGAAGATAAATGCACTTTGTTGTTCCGTTCTCTCATCTGGATAAATCCCACAGAATTTTCCATATATGGACAATGTTATGCTCGAACCCGATTCGGATTTGAAAAAGTGGCTGCCGTTGGAGTCGTTGAAAATTTTAGTTCACTTAAAATTGGTGAAATAGCAAATATTCGACTAATATCAGCATCGAACCCGAAATTTTCGACACCTATTTATATTTATGTATCCAGTGGAGCACCTAATGAACAAAAAGTAGTCATTGAAATAATTCCTGGCTATGAGCCTGATGTGAAATTTACCTGTTATGCCATCCATTTCCTAGATGATGAAGGAAATACTTTAGAATGCAGAAGATATGATACTTCATTGAATAGATTCGAAAAGGAGACGCCTAAAAGCTCCTCATGGTTTTTTCCGTTAGCATGTCTAAAAGCTAACAATGGCAGGTTCTTATCAAATGATGTTTTGAAGATTCGGTTTGAGAGCATCAAATGTTATGGAGTTATTTTTGAAGAAATGAGAAAGATTGTTCCTGAAATATTTGATAATGGAATATGTATGAAAATGAGTGCTTCTCAACCAACTTCATTTCCATTTCTTAATCAAACTGCTTCTGTTGCTGCTCATAGAGCCCAAAATAATGAAAATCAAATTCCTAACTCTTTGGCGAATGACTTACTGGCTTTATACCTTAATGGCATCGATACTGACTTGGAACTAAGAGCCTGTACTGAAAATTTTCTTGTTCATAGATCAATTGTAATGGCCAGATCATCCGTACTTAGAGATAGGCTTTTGGCTGATACTAATGCCAAAATTATTGAAATAAAAGATATTGACATCGATACCCTAAAAAGGTTGATTTTTTTTATGTACACCGATAAGGTAGAAGAGATAACATGGGGAGATGCTACAAAATTGCACGTTGCTGCAAACGTTTTTAAAATAGAACTTTTAAAACAAAAATGTTTTACAATTGTAGAGAAAATTATGTGCTCCTCAAATGTTTGTGGTATTTTGGACTTAGCGGATAAGCATCAAGACGAGAACATAAAAGCAGCCGCACAACAATTTGTACTTGCAAATAGTTGGGAAGTATTTGAAACGGAAGAATGGAAATACTTAATGTTGAACAATGCTCGTATGGCTGGGGAAACTATGTATCTAAAACTAAAGCAGGATAGAGAAGGTAATGTTAATCAACTTCAGTAACGTATAATGTATATGCAGTTTAATATTTGCCATGGTTCGTCAACAAATTTTATTATGTAAAGACATTTTTTATTTTGATTCAAAATTCAATTAAAGTAAATAATAAGTATACTTTTTTCATATTCTGCATTTGATGCATAAAATGTCATTTAAATATTATAGTTTTGCAAGTAGTTCTTGTCCATTAAACATGTATGTAAAAAAAAATTTTGTGTTGATAAGTAAAAAATATTTTTATTTCATGAATGTACAAAACTCTCTCTCAACTGACTCTAAACGTTTTTCTACTTCTTAATAACAATATTTTGCGATTTGAACTTTGGAATTTACGCATCAGCTTATCAACCAATAAAATGGCGAAAATTTAGTAGAATTCCTGCCGAAGTTTTTATTTAGTTTAATTATGTAATAATACGTTAATATATAAGTAAGATTTTTATGTGTTCATGAACTTTTTTTTTTTCATTATTATTTTTCCGCGCATTTGACGAAGGCTTTTAATTTGACAAAAATAGTTGATTGACTGATACGTAAGCACCATGTAGGCTGAAGCAATAGTTATATGAAGTAGCTGAGGTATGTTGATATGGTTTGAAATAATAATAAAGCAGCAGCTATTTGTGTATAACAATATAGTACAGAATTTTATAATATCTTAAAAAATTCTGTAAAAAAAATAATAATTATGGGACAAAATTCTCTTGTATGCTTGTTTATATAGTAATATATTGCTGTTTATAAAATATTGTATTACTGTGTTCATAATGGTCAATTTTGGAAATAGTGGTCAATAAAAATACTTTTTATTGAACTCATATGTTGTATTCAGTGATATTTTTTTTTAATGTTGAACCCATTTATTCGAGCGAATTTATTATTATCGCCAAGGACATAAATCGAACGTGATTTGTAGCCTCTGGATCATACGGACAATGATAAATTCAAGTCATCCTCTGGTAAAAAAAAATGTTATTCTTTTTCTTGAATTTAATGATTAATTTTTGTCACTAACCATTGTTTATACCAATATCTTTCCTTTTCGCGCATGAAATGAACAAAATTCACTTTAGTACGTAATGTAGAATCAAAACAACATGTAGACCTTTAAAATATTTTTATATAATATAGCATCAAATTTCTTATTTTTAACTTAAAATATACAATTAACTCATAGTTAATTGATAAATATTTAATTAAAACTGATCAAGCCTTCTAAATTAATCTTGGAATGCCTATTCTTTACTTGATGAAACAAATCCTCGTTGAAAAATCTAAGCTTTATATTTATTTAATTTATAATGTAAATTATCGAAAAAAAATATTTCTTCTTAATTTTTTATAAGAATCTAAATATGTTTTGTATGAATAAATATTTTGATTAGTTGTTTATGAATATTTAACTATTGATGAATATGCATAAAATTATTTTAATTTAAAAATATTGAAATCGAACTTATATATATATATAACATGTGAATTCCAAATTAAAAAGAAAAAAATAACTATTAATTTTTTTTCACACACACAGACGCTTTCATTAATTCCAAACATAAATCAAAAGGGTTAGTTTTAATTTCGAAACCAGCAATACAAAAAAATAGTCATCACAGATAGTATTATTCCAAATTAAAAACCAACTAAATATGCTGTTGTAAATTAAGATGAAAATAAATACTATTCAATTTTTACAGAAGCTACTTTTATCGATTCAAATCACAAATTAAAATTGAGAATCAAAATTTGAAACCATATATACAAAAAAAACTAGCGGAATTGTAGAAATATCTAAATGGTAGCCCTCTAACAATGTTTTTTTAATTCAAAAGTCTTTAAACTATAAGGATTAATAAGACGACTGTAAAAAATACTGAATTTTAACTTGTTTAATGTTGCTCTTTTTTCATGATGCTTTTTTCGGAACTAGTTTGAAGCGTTTCTAGTTTCGGAACTAGCATGGCTGTTTCGTGCGATAAAGGAATCACGCAAAGCAGCGCTTGTTGTTGCTGGAATGGAATCCAAGATGGCGGCCTCGCGGTAATTTAATAATACACAATAATTTTAAAGAATTGTTTGGAAATACATTGAAATGTATTTCAAATGAAGGATATAGGAAGAGATTGAGAATAACTAAGGTCACAATCAATAAATAATGAATATCAATATAATATAATAAAAAGTAACATGTGTGACGGGGCTGTACGAGAATTTCTACTAATCCTCTTGGGGAATCTTTGGGCCAGAAAACACGTTATTTCACAACCATCCTTCTCAAGAAGAAACCTTGCTTTGCAGATTAGCTAGTATATATAGTTGAAGTTTAATAATCGTAGATTAGAAGGGAAAGGAGCGGAGTCGCTGAAAGGAGTGCTGTTACGGTAAGGTTCAGAATTTCGCCCCGTGACTAAAATTCGGACTTTAACTATTAGAATAAATTAAGGAAGTTAGGATTTTTAAGATAACATTGAGATATTCAGATTTCGTGCATTTATTCACATAGGGTTTGAGCTCTTGTTACATCACTCTAGAGTTTCCCTTTATAATTTTCTTCTCTTGGAATATTAACTTTGGTCATAATAAATTGGATTTATCATGGTTAGTCTGGGTCATCAACCTTTATCTTCCACAGAATTAGGTCGATTAGATGAGGAGGAGGCTTTTGCAGTGCGAAGGCCATTACACATGTACTAATAATAGTATTATATGTAGTATATAATTATCTTGTAAGTTAATAGTAATTATGCATAATATTCATATAGTATGATTTAATAACAATTATTATATATAATCATATAATATAATTTATAGTAGTAACTCTAAAAATGAATAATCACCGTATTGTAATAATAAAAAGTAATGCAAAAGAATACTCGTATAATAATAATTATAAATAAATAACATAATATGTAACAATATTTATAAATAAATATTAAAAACAATTAAAAATAACGAATATTATATGATTATTACATATAGTAATAATTACATTTTTATATTACTTTATTAATAAAATAATTACATAATATGTATTAAAATTAATAACGAATACCAATTAAAAAGTGCTGAAAATATGCAATATTCTAAAAACTGCAAGTTTCTTCAAAAAATTTCATCGAACAAAGAACGTTCAAAAAATACATTTTGAAAACGTAAAATAAAGCGAAAATAAAAGATTATAGCATAATTAAAAAAGTGCACACACAACACTTATTCTTTGAAAGAAAAATATCTTATTGCTCACCCATATTAGAAATATCCATATTCTAAAATAGCACAAAATAAAACAGAAGACGAAAAAAAAAAACAATTACACTGAAAATGATTAAACTTTTAAAGAAATTGAATTGAAATCGTCTGAAATTAATAGGGTTACCGCGGGAAAAACCAATAAAAGTTATTTCTAATATACGTTACCCCCATAGCTACCACATCGCCAGACAAAAAAATTATCAAGGTAACCATATTGCAATGTTATCGCCCATCTTGGCGAACATAAACAACAACTTGGCGCTTGCCCCGTGATATCAAACTAGCACCCCTTTTTTCTTTGATTATTTAATAATGATTGATCAAAAATTTTTAAAAATGGAGTATATTTTCAAATATGAAGGAATAAACCATTTAAACTTTTTTTATGTATATGTATAATGTATATCATGTTGCTACCAAAATACTCGTCGGACTCCCTTGGCGCAGCAAACTCGGCAGACTCACTTGACGCAGTAAACAAACTCGTCAGACTCACGTGACGCAACTCCTCCAATCAACAGCAACAACTCACATGCTCACCATAACAACTATATCGTTCTTTTTTCTATCCACCAACTCACTGGTGGGAGAATGTGTAGAGGTGGTATCTATATAATCCATTAACAGCGTCCGGACTGAAGTGATCAGTTTGGTCTAGTGGTATGTTACGTGCTTACGGAACCACAGGTCGCGGGTTCTGTTACGCGCCACTTCAGATCTCTTTGTCGATGATCATATAGAATGGTAGTACGTCAGAGAAGCAAACATTTATTTCTTGTGAATAAGGCATTGAATAAACTAGTTTACAGTAATTCTCCCAGAAGTAATCGGACTCTTCAGAAATTTGTTGGAAATGTATATAGAGGAAATATTAATTTGAAATATAAAAAAAAAGTTCATTATTTCTTATATAATCTACACTTGATTCTAAATATTAAAACTCAAGCTACTAATTTGTTTTCGTATAGTATTTGTTCATTTTGTTTAAAAACGGAAGCACAAACAAATGATTAAAGAAAGCACCCCAAAAATTACTAAAATATTTTCAAATCAAATCATTACTAATATTATAGCGAACATTATAGCATCGTTTGTCTTACTTTTGCTTATTTAACTTAACTCAGTGGCGCGACAGCGCATGGCCTACAGTGTCCAGCTCAGTATACTCGACCTTGGGCGCTGAGGTGCGTGAGCAGATGTTCCCGTCAGGTGGTCAGTCTGAAGCGAAATCCTTAATGTTAAATTCCCAAGCAAATTTGTTACTTATTTTATCGACCCACTGAAGGAATGAAAGATTGAGTCAACCTTACCCAGCCCGGGGTTGGAACCTCGGACCTGTGGCGTGGAAGCCCGATGCACTAACCACTCGGCCACTGGGCTTCACTTTTGCTTACTTTTACTTCACAAAAATATTCTACTTAAAATCATAATGACTCATGATCATAAGAAAAAAAATTACCGACCCTCAAAATCTGAATATTTTTCAATGTAAAACAGATCACTACAAAATAAAACTAAATTTTAAATTTATCCATTTCCACGATTTAATTTGTTATAAAGCTCTTTAAAAATGCAAAATAAAGGAATGACCGCCCTCACACTAACTCCACGTGATAAGATTCATCAACTCTAAAGGTGTAATGTAACCACGTTTGAACAGAGAAAAAGTTTCTTTAAAATTCAACCTACAATTTCTCTTTTCAACTACCCTTGAATTATTTCGATGAATGCTGAGAACAGCTTATTTACATGGCTGTTCCACGAGAACAAACTTTTTTATGATTCCAAAACTCAGATTTTCATTTTCAAAATCAAGGCGAAATAAATAATTTTCTTATTGGAATCACGTGTTGCTTGCAGACGAGAATAAATTGAACATGCCGGCTAGATGGCATAGTTGGTTTGTCGCTAGCCTTCTGCACCTAAGAAGAAGTTTGAGAAAGTTTCTGTATTATTGGACTGTCTTACTGTATCATCGGAACAATTCGCAGTAGATGATGATAATCTGCATACAGCCCAAATTATGCCAAATACATTTTGGAGATTTCTAAAATCTAAAAAAGTATCATTGATGCAGACGAAAATGAAATGACTAATGCAGCTCCTGTTCCCAAGCCATCCGAAATGAAGAACGCCGTGAAAAGTATGCACAGTTATTTAGACGCACATTCAAATGGCGAAATGAAGAACAAAATTATCAAAACCGAACAATTTGTTGACAATTTGATGCTAAAAAGAAAATGCAGAAGAAAATATCAGAATATTTCCCAAAAACTCAATAAATGCTTTCCTTTTCAAAAAACTTGAAAATTTCGTATTAATTTTCATTAATTTTTATGAATGTTTTTGTTTCATTGATTTTTATTAAATAAATGCATATATTCATATCTACGTAAATAAAAGGTATTCTAATAACATGGTTGAATATAATATATTATGTTTCGCTTTCGCAATATCCTTTAACACGAAAAAAATATTTTAGTCCCTCAGTTTCGTGTTAAGCGATTTTCACTGTAGATAAATTCGACAGAGCAATATATATAAAATCATGTAACTAGCCAAAATTGTAGATCGCTTAGCCGCAAAGCGCTACCAGGGTGCACGACGAGGGGGTAGATCTACGTTGCATCTCAATGAATTCTCTCTTCAAGTCACTGAGAGAAATTCCAATAAGATCTGGTGGATTAATTTTAAAGATCTTCCCATGTGGCCAAGACGTAAAGCAGTTGCAGAGTTTCGTCTGACCACTGGACACGACTGTCTCTTGAAACATCTACATCGAATTCATGTTGGCAGGCCCTTTTCTGCACGCTCTGCGATTATCGGGAGGACATGGATACTGACCACATTCGCCACTGCCCAACCTTAAGGTATCCGACTACGTTCGGAACAGTGATTTTAAAAAAGCGCATACATGGATAGTTTTCATGATATTTAGTGTCACTTAGATTAGAATAAATGTATAAAATTGTTTTAAGGACATTTTGACAAAAAAAATATTTAAATACAATATTATGGCAAAAAATTAACTTAGAATAATCGTTTTTCAAAATGTTCTCCTTTTATAAAAAATGCATCTAAAATAATAATATTTTGCTTATATAAAGTAAAGACATCGCTCTCCAGAGAGTCTGACCTATGATTTTTGAAAAATTCACATTATTTTCAGAGTTACAACCAATTGAAATAATTATCGGTGTGTTTTTCTAAAAATTTATCCCCTCTGTTGTCGTAAAACACATAGATAAACCCACTTCTAGGTTATATATTTCAAAAATTCTAGTTGAGCCTCTCTACAGAGTATGACGGGCTCACGCGTCTTTTCATTAACATGTCCTTTTCGGTTCTTTGGGGCCAGAATTAATGGCAATTCTTTTCCAACCAAACCAAGAAGTGAAGCGTGAAGGAAAGATGCAAACTAGGAAGATTTAAATAACAGGAGTTTAGAGTAAGCGAGGTGGCAATTTGGGGAATGTTATGATAGACCGTGATTCAAGGGTGAAGAGGTTTTGAAAGGTTAAGTGACAGCCAACAGAAGTTAGCCGTGATCGACAGCCTTTAGGTCAAGGTGCATACCATTGCACTCCAATGAACCGAAACTTCAACTAGAATCAGATTGATCGCTACTTCATTCCACATTAAGGTAGGAGTGACTATTTAATATTCAGATCTGTGATAGCATTGGAATTGAGCTTAGGCGAGTTAGTTATCGATAGTGGTCCGGGTTTCGTTATTTCGGTGTTATATATATTGTGTGTTTAGCCACCGTAGATTTTCTCACATATATTATCATTATCTAATCTGTTAGAGGTTTAAGTTTAAGATCTTAATAAAGTCATATTAAGATCATGGCAGCTTCTAGTTCTTCATTTATTCCTACATTTCTAGCTCACGCTGATACACACAGAGAAGGGCGCCCTTACATTGGCGCCCAACGAAATTTAATTTATATGACTCCGAGGTAAGAGACTCCAACGGGTTTAGTGTTTTGCCAGAAGTATACTTTTCTGGGTCCGAGAATGTTATGAGTTTTTGGAAGGTATTGACAATCAAATACGATTACTTGAGATACCCAGTGATTTATCATGTGCTTATTTGAAAGGTCATCTCCTGGGGCGGACGTTGATTCGGATCAACGTTAATGCAGAATACAGCCACGGATTTTGCGCAGTTAAAAGCAGCTTTGTCAAAAGCATTCCCTGCTATCCGTAATAAGAAAGATTTCGAAATAAAGTTTTATTCGTCCCAACAGAGAAGGGACCAGGAGATAACAGATTTTATTTACGATCTATTGGAACTGCATAAAAAACTAGAACTGGGGATGTCCGAGGAAGCTTTAGTAGACCATATTTTCGTTAGAATCGAACCACAAGTCCAAGATTATGTGGAGGCTCGAAATCCGCAATACACGGTTCAACTATTGGAGGTCTTATCTAAGTTTCAGGAAAGATATTCGTGCAAAACAATGCGGGGTTCGAGGAATAGTGATAATGTTGAAAGACGAGGTTGGAATGAGCGTAGGATGTCTAATGCTGATAATAGTCGGAAAAATTGGAGAAGTTTGGAAGTTTTGCGTAGACCGAATAACGGCAGAAATTATTATATAGGTAATTACGAGAATGGTCGTCAAAGAAAACAGGGGTTCGACAGCAAGAATAGATGTCAGAGGGATGATCGAAGATTTAACGATAGAGGATACCAATTTAGAAATGGGGGTCAAAATGACGATTTTAGTCGAGGGGACCGCAGAAATAGAGGTTCGAGCGAGAATTTTAGTCGAGGCGATAGGAGGAAAACGGGTCGATTAAATGTTTTGAAGGCTAATGATGATCAAAATGATCACTCACAGTCGGAAAATGACGTACCGATTAAACTTTCTGCGATATGCATGTCTCCAGTGGAACTCTCATATGTTCCTATTTTGTTAAATGATACTTTTGCGAAAGTGGTATGGGACACAGGCGCAGAAAAGTCATTTATATAGGAGGAGATACACAGAAAATGTTTTTTATGAGCAAATAAAAAAAATCACGTGCTCAGGTGATCACGGCACAGGGATCTAAATGTCAGAATGTAGAAATTGTGGAATTGAATGTTCGAATTACGGAGTTTGAAAAGCCTTGGTTGTTTCATGTGTTGGCAGATTTATTATGTACCCATGTATTCTCGGGGTGGATTTCATAAGTGGATCAAAGATTATTTTGGACTTTGGTCGAAAATCATTGGCGATTTCTGATTCGCAAATTGATACAGGGGTTAAAACGATTGAGGAAGGAAATGTAGAAATCAATCTTTCTAAGACAGGGTTGGTATAAAAACAGAAACGGGAGTTCCAGGATTTATTTAATAGTTTTAAAGGATTATTTTCAGATAAACCGGGGCTTACACATGTTTTAGATCATGAAATTGACACGGTAGATAAGCCACCAGTTGTTTCTCCTCCGTATCCTTATGAGAGGGTAAAACAAGCGATACTCGATTATCATATAGAGAAGATGTTGAAAGAGGGAAACATAATTCCGGTTCAATCCCCATACGCGTCACCAATTGTGTTATGTAGAAAAAATAATGGGTTATATCACCGGATAATCCGGAAGCGTATAGATTTGCTGTCGACTATCGGAAACTTAGTTCTATTACAAATTATCCCCGTTATCCTTTACCTTAATAGATGATTTAATAATGAATATACCCCATAGGACGATTATGTCGGCTCTTGATCTCAAATCGGGGTACTTTTAACTGGCAGTAAACCCCAGTGATATAGTTAAGACCGCGTTCGTCACGAAGAATGGCACCTATGCATTTCGGCGTATACCATTTAGGTTGTCAGGAGTGGCTCCCAACTTTTAGAAGGCCATAGATTTGATTTTAAAACCCGTGATAGGGAAGTTTGTGAATCTGTACATGGACGATGTAATCATATCGTCTCATTCGTTCACTCACCTTGTTGAACATCTAAGGGACGTTTTTCAATTATTACAAGATGCAGGGTTAACGTTAAATGAGGGGGAAAATGCAAATTTGGTTGTGATTAATTAAAATATTTAGGTTTGATTATTAGTAAGGAGGGAATTAAAATGGACGAGACAAAGTTTCGAGCTATATTTGAGATGAAACCCCCAAGAAATTCTAAAGAGGTATCCAAATTTTTAGGTATGTTACAGTGGTACGCGAAGTTTATTAAAAATTATGCTGATCTGTGCGAGCCCATTTATAATCTTAAATGAAAACTCAAGAAGTTTTGTTGGTCAATAGAGGCGCAGAAGGCATTCGACGCGGTCAAGGGAGCGATAACGAAAGCACCAGTTTTAAAATTGTCGGATTTCAAAAAGCCTTTCGAGTTATTTACGGATGCCATGTTCAATAAGTGTAGAAGCAGTTCTAAATCAGGAGCAGACCAGTGGTGTTTGCCTTTTGTACGATTAGTAGTGAGGAGAGGAATTACACTGTAACGGAGAGGGAGTATTTAGCAGTAGTTTGGGCTCTGAATAAATTCAGAACGTATTTAGGTTCACTGCCGATTAAAGTTATTACGGATCACGCTGCATTGACGCGTTTAACACTCGGTAAAAATTTGTCGAGTAGAAAGATCAGGTGGGTTTTAAAATTAGCAGAATTTAATATAGAATGGGAACATCAACCTAGAAATTAAAATTCGATGGCTGACGTTTTGTCAAGGAACCCGGTTGAAAGTATAATAGGAGAAAAAGTTGATTGTCCAATAATCAGGGATTTGGTACTTTCGTCACGAGAACAGTTAATCGAAGAGCAAAGAAAGGACCCGGAATTAGGTCATATTTGTAGATATCTGGAAAACCCAGAAGATAGCTCGGTTAATGCGACACTATGTGAGAATTGGTCCCACGATTTCCGTTTAATCGATGGCTTGTTGTTTTATGCGAAACACGCAACGTCGCTAGTGAGTATGCATTCCAAAGTCTTTAAGAAATGAAAGAATGAGATAATTTCACGACAAGCCCATAGCAGGTCATTTAAGACGCTTTAAGACTTACCATAAAGTAAAGGACGTTTGTTATTTCCCGTATATGAGAAAATTTATTGATCAATATGTCCTTAAATGCCACATGTACCAAGTTAATAATTATAAAAACGCGTTACCAACTGGTCAATTAATTCCGATCATATCTAATTATCCAAATGAAATAGTTGCAATAGATTTGTTAAGTCCGTACCCTGCGTCGAGAGTGAGACGTAACCGATACGTTTTAGTAATTACGGATCATTTCAGCAAGTGGACTGAAATCATACCCCTTAAAAAGGCCTCGGCTCGAGTACTAGTGGATACTTTTTTTGATAATTATGTATCGCGTTTTGAAGCTCCAGTAAAATTGATAAGTGATAATGGTCCCCAATTTATATCCGACATTTTTGAACATTTAAGTGATAGATTAGGCATAAGGCATGTGAAGACTGTTGTATATAGACCTCAGGCAAATACAACCGAACGCGTTAATCGCGATCTTGTGCAAATGATTGCAACTTATGTGAATGATCAACACGATACATGGGACCAGTTCTTACGTGAGTTCGCTTATGCTGTTCGTACGGCAGTGAATGAAACGACGGGAAAAACCACTGCAGAATTATTTTTAGATCGAAAGTTAATCACCCCATTCCAGAAATTATTGATGGTATCGGACGGAAATGAATTTGTATTAGGGGATATTGAGAGATTTTTTGATGAAGCTAGACGAAACACAAAGGCTAAGCATGAAAAGTGGGCGAAATATTATAATAGACGCAGGCTGGATGTGCATATTAGGGTGAATGACTGGGTCTTGATAAAAAAAAAAAAAACATCCTTTCCGTTCAGCAACAAAGAAAGTGGTAGCTAAATTTAAACCAAAATTTGAAGGTCCGTGTAGAGTATTAGAAGTAAAAAACAATAATTTAGTAGTAGGGAGATCTAGAAAAAGGTTAACGGTCAATGTCGATCAAGTTAAAATATATCATCATAGGAAAAGTGACGAGATGGAGATAAAAACTGGTAGTTCGGATAGCAATAGTTCACGCCATAAATAGAGTAGTTTTGAAAGTGTACAATGGAGATCAAATGAGTCGCAGTATGGTAGGAAGAAGGGGTCAGGTGTAAAGCGTGAGTTGGAGGAAAAAGGGATAGTTTTTTTTTAAGAAAGATCAGGGTGAGAGACACACAGGTAAGGCCTATAAGCGAGGACCACTTATCAGATCACCACCTGGCTCTTAGTCAGAACCCAGTAGAAAGCTTAAAATGAGCAGGAAAGAGACTCTTGGGTATAAACGAGCACGTGACTCTGGGTCTGGAGGACCAGAGAGGAAGCAGAGGAAGGGGCAAAAACATCAGGGTGAAAAAAGACAGTTAAATTTATCTAGTAATAATGAATTACAGTGCCCTAGAAAGAGATATAGAGGAGATGAAAAATAGTGATGCCCAGTCCTAGTGGGTACAGCCTCAGACCAAGAAGATCAAAAGGGAGTCCCGACCAACCAATGAGATAAGGACACAACAAGGAGGACCAGTTCGAGCCAGAAAAAGCCGAGAACATCACTATAGCCCCTACATCGAAAAACAAGCAAGATCAAGCAGCAATAATACCAAAAACAGAAGCATTCAACAAGAGAATTGCCAGGAGAGAAAAGGAGGAGCGATCAGCAACAGATCCATCTTCCTGGAGGTTCTGGTAGGAAACGCCAACTACAATTCATAAAAATCAGGTTGTATCTTTTCATTTTATACTCTTTCAAACAAGTGGTCGGAAGAATTATTGCAGAGAAGCAAGTCACGGTCGAGTATTTAAAATTTATAGCGCCAAGCAAAAGTTGACACTACAATGAGTGCATTTTTCTAGAAGATGAAAAATAAGCTGTTGACTTGTAAAATTTTTTTCAAAATTATAGAGAAAACAATTAACTGTAAATATGCATTTGTGTACTTATATGTATGACTTCGCTGAGATGCGACAATTCCTTTGGTTGTTTGTTTTAAAGGTTTGTTGAAAAATGTTTGTAATTGTATAATATATATATATATATATATATATATATATATATATATATATATATATATATATATATATATATTGATTCATTTTAGTGTAAATCTGGTTTGGGGAAACGCGGCGTAGACAGATTATTAGCAATAACACTAACAGCGCTGCGCGATTAGTGGGGAAGTTTATTGGAAAAGCCAGATGAGGTGTATATATGAAAATTAGTTGTAATTTAAAGGTGGTATATAATGTGTAAAAATTGTGAAATGTAATGGTATTATGTGAAAATTTGTTATTCCACGTGATTTAAAGAGTTTCTACTTCAGATTGACTGACCCTGAATTCTTGATAGGAAGCAGTTTTTTTCACATTGTAAATCCGACCGGATGGAAATAACATATGTTAGACAGAAGAAGATTGTAAAAAGAAATAGATTTTTCATTGTAAATCTGATAGGATGGAAGAGACATATAAACCATGAAGAAGATTGTAATAGTTTTTAAGTAGAATTAAGTTAGTTAAGAAGTGTGGGGCCCTGGTTTTTCCAACTAAGACATACATGGTTTTTTTCCCGGGCCCGTTGCCTGAATAGGGAGCGCCCATGTATTTTGTAAAAGATAATCTACCGTGATTAAAATACATAACTGATAATGTTAGTCTAGTAAATTGAGTAAAATTTATTGTGGCTGTGGGAAGTTCAAATTAGAGAGGAATATTAAAAATTAAAGTTAAGATGAATAGTGAAAATTAAAGTTTAAGTTGAATATTGGAAATTAATGGTTAAAATGACTGTTTGAAGTTAAAATTTAAATGGAGTATTGAAAGTTAGAAGTTCAGAAAAATAAAATTTAGGCACGTAATTTCTTAAGGGTCATTAAGACCTTCCAATAAATCACGTTTTGCTTCTTGGAGGGAATTGTGACGGGCTCACGCATCTTTTCATTAACATGTCCTTTTGGGTTCTTTGGGGCCAGAATTAATGGCAACTCTTTTCCAACCAAACCAAGAAGTGAAGCGTGAAGGAAAGATGCAAATTAGGAAGCTTTTAAATAACAGGAGTTTAGAGTAAGCGAGGTGGCAATTTGGGAAATGTTATGATAGACCATGATTCAAGTGTGAAGAGGTTTTGAAAGGTTAAGTGACAGCCAACAGAAGTTACCCGTTACCGAGAGCCATTAGTCAAGGTGCATACCATTGCACTCCAGTGAACCGAAACTTCAACTAGGATCAGATTGATCGCTACTTCATTCCACATTAAGGTAGGAGTGACTACTTAACATTCGGATCTGTGATCGCATTGGAATTGAGCTTAGGCGAGTTAGTTATTGATATTGATCCAGGTTACGTTATTTCGGTATTATATGTATTGCGTGTTTAGCCACCGTAGATTCTCTCACATATCATATTATTATCTAATCTGTTAGAGGTTTGAGTTTAAGATCTTAATAAAGTCATAGTAAGATCATGGCAGCTTCTAGTTCTTCATTTATTCCTACATCTCTAGCTCACGCTGATACTCACAGAGAAGGGCACCCGAAGGGGGGCACCTTTACAAGAGGTCTCAGCATATGCAAGCAAAATATTATTATAAAGGAAGCATTTTTCACAAAAGAAGAATATTTTGAATATTGGTCTCTCTAAGCTCATTTTTTGTCAAAATATAGTACTTAAATAAATTTCTATTGTAATAATATTCTTAAAACTGTTTTATATACATTTTCTAATCCAAGTAACACTAAATATCATAAATATTATTCATTTGTACACTTTCACAAAATCACGGTTCCAAACGTAGTCGGATGCCTTAAAGGCTCCTCTTGAGTGCGAACTCTATTGGGACTTTTTGGATTCATAGACTTTTCCTGCCATTTTTCCCTATGTTTATTTTGTCTGTTTTTGTTTTTGCACCTACCCCCTTGTGGTGTCGTGGTCTTCTGTAACCCCAGCCATTGGAAATTTTAAAAAATAAATAAATAAAATCATGTAAAATAAATTAAGGGGACACGGTGTGATTTACACAATTTTTTATTTAAAGTATAATTTTAAAGTTTTAGACACAATAGAAAAAAAGTCCTTAGCATTTAAAATGAAAATAAACTCTCTCTCTAGCTATTTTATCTTTCTGACATAAGTCATTTTAAAGTTTTGATTTGCCATTAGGATGTGAATAAAACAAACGTAAAAGTTATCACAACTCTGCGGGTTTTTTTAAATTTAGAGCTTTCGATTTTTGTGAGTTTGTAGAAAAGTATGTAAAAGATAATTTAGGCTAAAAAAATTAGATTCGATATTTTTTGACCAATTTTTGTCAATTGAATCGTACTGCGTCCCCTTAACAAATGTAAGAAAGAGAGAATTTCTCTCCCAATTTTTCTCCTTGGTTATTAAAAAATTCTAACTTCTTTATGACCCTCATCTGTCCTAAGATAAAGCAACTCTACAAAAAGCAATAATTCCAATTTTTTTTCTTTTTAATATGGAAAGTTTTAAAACTAGGAAGTAAAGAGAATAACCACTTAATAACAGCATTGACGAAAGACTTGCTGTTCTGGACATTTACAGCAAGTATATTATTTAATTTTTTTTAGTAGAATAAAAAAAAGTGTGCTTTCACTCAGTATAAGATTTGCTATTTTCCCTTTATCGTGAAAAAGAATAATTCTTTTCTTTCTCTTTCCTGTGAATGGTATTCGATTGACGAACCAGTGGCCGCGGTAGCCGAGTGATACAAGTATCGGATCGTGGCTTGCCTTGTCACGAGTTCGAACCCAGTACCACTAAAGATCCGCCGTGTAGGGCAGCGAGGCACGTTAAATCTGTCGAGAGCTGAAACGTCCTCCCGTTGGTGTGGTAGTTAGGAGAGGGGGGTGCTAGCTCAGGTGTCGTCCACGTCACTTGACCATGGTTCAAAATTACGCGGTCCGTCGCCAAAAGCCGTCGTGTAGCTGAACAATGCGACGTTAAAATTCAATCAATCAATCAATCGACTGACGAACCAATCGACACGAAACAATTTATGCATTAAAGGAACGTACAACATCATACAAGAGAAATCCAAAAATCGATGAGCGACATTAAAATAATCCTAGTCAGATGTGAAAAGATTAAATTTAGCTTACAGTAAGTATCTCACATCCTTTCTGCCACTCATTGGTGAAGCCTGCTAAAAGACGTTCATAATCCAATTATACGTAAGTTTCTGCTCGAAAATCCATTTCTAGCTACACGAATTTGGCGGGAGCGTCTCTCTGCACTGTACGGCAACGTCGTCGATGGGTAAGTAATCTTTAAGAGAGCTTTTTTTGTTGCTGTTTTAATGTGTCATAGATGTTTCTTTAGAAAGCATTAACTATAAATGTCAAAACGTCATTGCGTTTCAAATATATTCTAGAAAAGGTTTCTGAATTAGATAGTGTTGCTAATATTGTTTTCATTGCTATTTCTAAGCCTCTTTATGGTGTTTCTTTAGAGTCGAATTCCACTAAAAAATGCCCATTTTTAATATTTATTTTAATTTTTGAATGTTGTTTAAAAATATTTAGAAATAAATCAAATTATTTGTCAAAAGCATTTAAGACAAATTCGACTGTTTTCGACAAGTAGTGTTGTTCGTGGGTACTTTGCTTTTGAAACTTGAGATATTGTTTTACATGTCTCCATCAAAAAGATTTACTTTTTCGAAAATTATTGAAAAAAAAGTCAATTTTGAAACTTACTCTCTCACCTTAGTTCTAATATTTTTAAATTTTTTAAGAAATCACTTTCTCCTTGGCGCTAATTTATTTCGTAAGAGGTTTTTATTGTGTAAACGTAAAATGCTTTTTTTATATCTTTTTGCATTTTTAAACATACAGTGGACGACAAAAGTGTTCGTACACTAGCAATTTCCTATAAAATTTTAATGTTTTCCACTAATAAAAATTAATATGTCCAATTTGTAATTTTTTTATGATAGCCGCAACTTGTTCTTAATGAAATAACGTAATCATTTTTTAAAAAAATAGTATAACTATTATTATTTTTAAAAATTAATAATCAAAAGGCTACTAAAAAAATTACGCCACAAAAGTCTTTGTAAACTCTACAAAAATTTCAACATTGGTTTAAAAATTGTATTTCTTTCTTAATTTAGTACTTAGTAGGATATCTTTTAGTGTCCATAACAACTTTTAAGCGTCTTGGTATACATTTAATCAGTTTTTTGTAATTTCTGCATCGATTTTCCTCCATGCTTCTGGGATAATTGTTTTTACTTCACATTATGTGATTATACGTCATTTCTTTTTTACATCAAATTCTCACCAAATATGCTCTACAGGGCTAAGTATAGTGATTGAGGTGTTTTCAGAATTTGGGGACAGTTATAGAGACACCAGTAGCCTATATTGAGAGCAGTGCGCTTGGCGTCAATATCCTGTTAAAAAACGGAGTCGTCTGCGATATCCATATTTTGGATGGATAGTTTAAAATTTCTTTTAAAAAATATTTGAATAGAGCTCGTGATTCACACACACAATATTATCAAAAAATACCAAATTACCTAATCCTGAAGCTGAGTTACACCCCTGCGTAAAAAAAATTTCCACCTCCAAGGTTCACTGATCCAACTAGATTCTTGGGATTTAAGTTTCAGAAAATTCAACATTGACAACAAATTGATTGGGATGACAGAAAATTCAACATTGTTGGTTCTCTGATGGGCGTATAATAGTTTTTAAATAAAAAAGGAGGAATTTAATCTCATGAATTTATGTGAAACATGAACCCTTCCACCTCCATGCTTCAACATGAAAGTAGCGGTATTCTTGCGTAGGGGTGTAAATCGGCTTCAGAATTAGATAATTTGGTATTTTTTAATAATGTGAATCATGAGCTCTATTTAAATATTTTAAACAGAAATTTTAAATAATGTATTCAAAATTTGGATATTGAAGACGACTTCATTTTTAACAGAATGACGCCAAGCGCACTACTTTCAATATAGGCCGCTGGTGTCTCTAACTCTCCCCAAATTCTGAAAACACCTCCTGAATCCCTTTATTTAGTCCTGTAGAACATATTTGGTAAGAATTTGATTTAAGGAAAAAAACATGACAAATAAGCGCATAATGTGAAATAAAAATAATAATCACGGAAGCATAATGGAAAATTGATGCAGAAATTACAAAAACTGGTTACATCAGTACCAAGACGTTTAAAAGTTGCTTTGGGCACTAAAAAATATCCTATTTAGTACTAAATTAAGAAATAAATAAAAATATTTAACGCAGTGTTCAGAATTTTGTAAAGTGTATGAAGACTTTTGTGGCATAATTTTTAGTAGCTTTTGATTATTAATTTTTTTTAAAAAAAATAATAGTTATACCTAATATTTTTAAAAATTCAATTGTCATTCCATTAAGAAAATATTGGGGATATCATAAAAAAATTTACAATTCCAATGCATTAATTTTTATAAGTCGAAAACATTAAATTTCATAAGAAAAATTTCAATTGTATGAACACTTTGTGGTCCACTGTATATTTGAGGCTTATTATTTAATCAAAGCTACTTTTAAGGCTATTAAGATTGTAATTTCTGATATATTATGGACATATTTGATTTATTAAATCTTACAGTAATTTTCTTTTGTTAGAAAAAGTGTTCGAAGTGATAGCAACATTTTAATTACATTTGAAAGATTAATTCAATATTCATTAACGACTCATTCTGAAGTAACGCAATGGCTATTGACCACGCCGTTACCCCAATGTATTCGAATTGTTTGCATTGAAAATTAAAGTATCAATAGAGTTAAGGTTTTAAAATATCCCAAAAAGTTTTCTAATTCAGATTTTTATTCTTGTTATTATTCTTTTATGCCAGTATGTTTCTCTTTTATATTGTTTCTAAGGATTTTAATTGGGATTTTTCTTTTTATAAAAAAATTGTATGTTTTTAAAAGAGAAATCTGTATTGCTGACAGATTTACTTGACCTTAAGGTTAACGCAATTTTCGAATTTTGATGAACCCACTCTTGTTATTTTTATTTCCAATATATGTCCAAGTAAACGAATAGATTACAAATTCCATTTCAGCCTCTTAACAACCCTGTAGATATACAATTTAATGTATTAAAATCTTAATATTTTTAATGAAAGAAAATGAAAATGCACCAAGTTTTTCAAAATTTGATTTTAAATTTTTTTCTTGTTCACATTCTTTTAAGATACTAGTTTTAGAAAAAAAAAACTTATATAGTCTTAAGGGGATTCACACATGTGGCGTCCTGTTTTTAAAGCATTCGTAGGCAGTGTGTGTGTGTGTGTGTGTGTGTGTGTGTGTGTGTGTGACGACCAGATAAAAGATAGAACATTAAGTTGTTTATATAATTTATTTGTGTTTTAAGGGTATGTATATAAATGTTTAGCCAAAAATATCCAATAAAATGTGAGTTATAGCGCTGTGAACACACCCGCCTAGAAAAAATGGACGTTCACTTCCTACAAGATTTCGGCTTATTGGCTTATCTGACAAGGAGAGGGCACGACTAAGGAAATTCATTTCGGGTCGAAACTTAGTGAAATAGCAGTACTCCCCTTTAGGGTGTTCAATCCTTAATGTAATTCCGTCGAATGGCCAGTCAATTCGGAGAAAAAAGCCTTCAAAATTCATGCTTAGCTTTTATACAATAAAGTTTCAATTTCCTCTACCGACCCAATGGCTCGATTTGTAAATCGCCTGCCTTCAATGCGGTTGGATCCGAGTTCGTGTCACGCGAAAAATCTTTTTCTTTCACAATTCCTTTGGTTATTTTTTTTTAAATTAAATAAATTTATTTATGAAAATTTTATTAAATATTAAATGATATTTATGTAAATATTTTGTATTTTATAAAGTAAAAAATAAATAAATTTATTATTAAAAATTATTGATTATTAATCATTAAATAAAATTGTTAAAATTATTATTAAATAAAATTATTCATTAAAATTAATATTAATAAAAATTAATTATTTTTAATTAAAATTATTCAAATACATTTATTAACCTTAATCATTCGTTAAAATTATTTAAAATTAATATTAATTAAACTATTTAATTAATATTAACATAATTGATTATTATTAATTAAAATTACTTAAACACATTTATTAAAATTTTTAAATAAATTTATTTAAAAGGGACTTAAGTATTTCATTAAATAATAAAAATAAAAATGATAAAAAATATATAAAATATATTTTTTATATTTTATATAATTTTTATGTAAAATACCATTTAATTATTATATATTTTACAATAAATATTATTTATTTATATAAAAATATATTTATTTAACATTATATACATATTTATATAATTACAGCAATTTTTTCACTTTATAAAATGCAAAATAATTGCGTAGAATATCATTTAATATTAAACCTTTCATAAATAAACTTATTTAATTTTAAAAAATAATTAAGGGAATTGAAGAAAAAAATTTTCGCGTGATTCACGTTAACTTTATCGTAATATTTTACTTAAACATACAAATGAAACCAAAAAATAGATGTAAACCTTATTTTGTTAAATACAAATAATAATAATTTGAACAAAACTCATACATTAATGCAATTATGGTTAAAATTGAAAATAAAAGAAATCGATTTAAAAAACGGGCTCAAAAAAGTATTGAAACACTTCCCAGTAAATTAAGAAAAAAAAATCAAACTTAGAAATTAATATTTTGTTGGGCCTTCCTTGCTTTTTATGACCTCTCGAAGTCTATTTGGCATGGATTGGATCAATTTTTTGAAAAACGATCTATCGATTTTGGTCCACTCTCCGACCAAATATTTTCTCAAATCCTGCTTGTTAGAAATTTGGTGCTCATATAGTTTTTGCTGCAAATAATCTCACACATATTCAATGGGATTAATGTCTGGATTTTGTGTGCACAGGAGTTTTAATAACTCTAGGACAGTGGTAGAGCACCCATTACTTCCAAATATCTGCAGTATGTCACGGGTCATTGTATATATATATCTTGGTAGAATTTAAAATATCCTGAGATTCCCAGCTTGCTCACACTTTGCTTTAAATTTCGCTTGAGAATGTCAAGATATAAACATATTTATTCATTATACCATCAATAAAATGCAAGTTTCCGAAACCAGAGCTTGCCAAGCAGCCCCAGACAATTTGGTTACTCCTTTCATATTTGACATTAGGCCGTAAATTTTTGACATGCATTGCTGTATTTGATTTCCAGCAAACTTTTTGTTTACCATCCAATCCGAAAATGTTATATTTGCTTTCATCGACAAAAATTATATTTTCCCAATATTCTGTTGGCTTCCTTACATGCATTTTAGCAAATGCCGACCTAGCTTGTCTATTTGCATTTCTGATGTAGGGCTTTCTTTGAGGTACTCTGCCGTGATACTTATGTTTTCTTAAAACATTTCTGACAGTTTCAGGATTTACTGAGCCTTTTATACATTGCAAAGTCATTTTTAATACACTATTTCTTGGATTAATGTGTACTTGTCTCACAATCCACCTCTCTTCCCGTTCATTAAATATCCTTGAACGCCCTAATCTTTGCTTGTTTTCAATGGTGTTTGTTGTTTTGAACCTATTAATGATGTTAAAAACAGTAGACTTACTCAATTTCAATATTTTTCTTATACAGCAAATTGACTTCTCCTCTTTCTAATGTTTTTTACGGGTTTACGGGATTTCGCACATCAACCGATATATCTTTGTTCCTCGCCATTTTTCCAAAAATAACACAGTTCTGCAAAAAAATTTTTTTAAAATTGTTTTGATTTTATTAACTGATCTTTATTTAGTTATTTGCGCTGATTTCAAAGATGACATGGGTTTTTTCTATCACGTAAGGCTTGCCTGCAAAATAAAGGTAACATATTTGAAAAAAGTACAAAAAACGAACATTTTGGATTTGTTTTTATTATTTTAACATAAACTAAAAGAAAGAAAAACAAAGATAAATAGCTTAAATAAGAATAATAGTGATACACATATATGTGTTGAAAATGCTATTATAAGTCTTCGTAAAAACGTTTTCTTTTCCCATCGAAGCTTCTTTTAGTACTTTTTCGGCTGTGTTCTTGTGAATTTTCCCGTTTTAACATCCAACAGTAGTCTGCCATCATGTTGACATTCCAACGACCTTGGTATCTGCGCTCCATTTCTTTTATATCCTGATGGAAACGTTCTCCTTGTGCCTCACTTACAGCCCCAAGATTTTCTGGAAAGTAGTCCAGATGCGAGTGGAGGAAATGGACAGCTTGTTGCAACAAGTTTAAATGAATTCCATGCATTTTTTTCTTTCATTTCCATTTTAGTGACAAAAGTTGCATCTTTTAAAAGGGCCAACAAAGATGCCATCTTTCAGCTTAGCATCGTATAGACCAGGAAACTGTTCACAAAGATACTTGAAACACTCTCCTTCATTGTCTAATACTTTCACAAACTGTTTCATTAGCCCCAATTTTATATGAAGTGGTGGAAACAAGATTTTCTTAGGATCTACTAAACTTTGTCTTTCAACATTTTTAACTCCAGGAATAAGAGCCTTTCTGATTGGCCACGTCTGCTTTACGTATTGTTGTTTCCTGTCACGGCTATCTCATTCACAGAGGAAACATGGAAACTTTGTGTAACCACTTTGTTGACTTAGTAACATAGAAAAAACTTTCAAATCCCCACAAATGGTCCATTTATGGTCAGAGTAGCTGAGCTTATTAAGAATAAACTCAAGATTTTCGTAGCATTCTTTCAAATGGACTGAGTATCTAACAGGCACAGAAGCATGTCGGTTACCATTGTGAAGAATTACAGCTTTCAAACTCCTTTTTGACGAATTGATAAAAAGTCTCCATTCCTCTGGTTCATACATAATTTTGAACATTTCCAAAATTGCAGGTACATTGTTGCAGAAAACTAGGTCCCCCTCTTGCGTGAAAAAAGAGACAAATTCCTTTTCTCTAAATCGGTACCACGAAAATGAAACACTGGAGTTTAACAAATGTCTTTCTTTAAGTCTAGACCCTAAAACTTCCGCTGTGTCCTTTGGGAGCCCCAGATCTCGTACTAAGTCGTTCAAATCTGATTGAGAGAAAAGTTCAGGGTCATTTGTACCTGGATCGTAGCCGTCATCACTGTCGCTGCTAATATGTGATATTTGGTCTAAATCGTCTAAAATATTGTCCAAGGTATCCGGAGGTGAAGGAATAGGCAAGTCAGATCCATGAAGTACAGGGTGAATAGCCGAACGTATGATGGTTGGGTATGAAATGTACTTCTTATTTTTTAAATTGAAACCTTGCACTGAACAAGAATAAAATAACAGTCATCACTGTGAATTTTAGGCTGTCTCCAAATCAGGGGTACTGCAAAACGAAATGACTTCTTCTTACCTTTAAACCATTGTCTCAGTTACTCAACACACACAGAACACACTACATGAGGTGCCCAAGCTTTTTTCTTGGTCCCCTAATTTAATACCAAAGTATGCAAAATACACCTTCTGAACAAAATTAGAAATGTTCTTTTGTTGCTTCTTGACGGTATAAGACCCACAAATATAACAGAAACAGTTAGGAGAGTTAACACATCCTCTAGTAGCCATTTCTTTTAAATACCGTAGTACAAAACTGTTTGATGTTTACACCACAGTGGCTAGCTCCACACTGAGTCATTGACTGCAAGGTCACGACGCCTAGCAGCCAGTAGGATAGGAGTGGATCAAGACAGCGCTCTGCACCCAGTTAGATTTTTAATGCAGTGCTAGCGCCATCTGTTACGAAATATGGAAACTAAAATTATTGCCTTGCTATTTTTGAATCCCTGCATTAGTCGAACGATTTTTGCGGAAGTGCTTTTGCATTTTATTTACATTTTTAATAATTTTTACTTTTGGTTTCTTGTTTTTTTTTGCTTTTTTTGTTAATTGTTTGTTATCTTTCTTGTTATTTTAATTAATCAATCTGTTTTTTCATTTTCTGTAATAAATTTTTGCATACTTATTGTTTTCTGAAATGAATGTGCATAGCAGAGACTTAATCTGCTCATTTTGCAATCAAGTCTTCACTCGCCCTTTCTGTTTGAAAAGGCATTTTAAAAATATTCATGATCACCAACAGTGTGATGTACGAGTAAATGAAGAGATTTTGAAGGAATTCAATACTTTCAGTGGTATGAATAGCATTTAAAAAAACATTTAGTTTATAAATTTTCACTGTAGTAGACTGAGTTTTATACATTTACGTATAAATGTTTTCTACTGAAGTTTACATAATTTTATATTAGTAAATGTAAACCTTCTTTTAATTAACATTATAGAATTTGTTACATGGAAAGAAGAAGAAAACAAGACTATGTCAAAATATGTTAGACAGCGAGGTTGTAAAACACTTCAAAATGGAGAAATAGTGATGAATTATCACTGTTGTCGAAGTGGGACATACAAACCAAAAGGGAAAGGTCTCAAGAATTAAAAGGTTATCTATAAAGCAGAAATTTAAGCCTTAATTTTGATAAAATTATCATAAACAGTTCTGAACAAACAAAACACTAAATATGTGAAAAATTGAAACAGATTCTTTATGCAAAGCAAAAGCGTAGATATTTTAATGAAATTTACATAATTTAAAAAAACTTGGCTTTTTCAATCATATTTATTTTATAATACAATAAATTATTTTCAATAACTAAATAAATTGCAAATTAAACTGAGGTTTGATAAATAATCATGAGATATATAATCACAAAAAATAATATTTTGGACAACAGATGGCGATAGCACTGCATTACAAAAATTTATCTGGGTGCAGAGCGCTGTCTTGGTCCACTCCCTGGGGAGGGGGCAGACAGAATGAAACATATCTCGTTCCAGTAGGAACTGGTATTTCGAGTTTAGATTCATTGCCATAGCAAATAAATAGAAAAAACTGTGTTTGTAAATAGCATAGCATACATTGTTTAGTAACCTATTCACCATGAAAGATCCATAATTCAGACTAAATTCACCAATTATATAGGCTATAATATTGAAAAATTGTACGCATACTGGACCTGAAACCCCCTGAAAAAGAAAGTTTCAGATGAAATTTGTGACTTATTTAAGAGTGATGGAATTTTTTCACTATTTTTCCCGTAATCAGCACAAAAAATTTAGTTAAACCCACTAGTTAAATAAATATACAACAATTTTTTCATCGCAGACCTGTGTAATTTGTGTTTAAACTTCTAGTCTAAAAAAGTAGTGTGAAATTAAATTATATTGATGCGCTTTCTTATAAATATTTGCTAAATTTCTCATTTCAAAAGTGTCCCAATACTTTGACTCCAGTGTGTGTGCCTTTGAATTATATTTGAAAAGCTAGATCAAATTATAATTCTATAATACTACTAAAATTTTCCTTGTATACTGTACACCAAATGTTAAAATATTACTTAATTCATTTAGTTTTTGTTTTAATGTGATAAATATTTTTATAAATGGCTTTACAGTTATGCACGCCATGTGTCCAATACTTTTTTGAGTGACTGTATGTGATTGAATTCAAGTTCCATTGCACATCGTCACTAATTACCGTAAAATCCGGCGTATATGCGCACTTTCAACACCAAAAATAAGCTCGAAATTTACAGGCGTGCATTATACGAAGGGGATAAAATGATAGCTTTAAAAATAAATAAAAATGAGCATAAAGAATACTGTTCATTTTAAAGAAACGCGAACTTTTTATGAACTTAAAGCGTTGCAATTCTAGAAGTATACTATTTTTTCAAAATCCTTGAATGATACCTCGAATAAATGACTGAAAACATAAGAGCACTACATACGTACATTTCAGGTTTCTTCGTAAAAAAGGGAGCGCACGTTATACGGCGAATATAGATCAAAATAAAAAAAAATGCAGCATGAAAGTATAGGTGCGCGTTATACGGCGGGGCACATTGTCAGCCGGATTTTACGGTAATTATACACTTGAAAATTAAATCGAATTGGATGCCAAAGTGGATAACGAAAGAAGTGTCGAAGCTAAGAGATAGAGAGAAGTATAAGAGTTCGAATGTGTGTAGTCCTTGTCATTTAATCGAAATTCCAATTAATGATTTTTGTTTCCAGTACACCTTGTGTAATACTTCCATAATGTCGATTCAGTTGTTAACATGAAGCAACGCCGATTAATATAGAGCAGTAGCTCTTAAACTGTCGATATATATAACCGCGTCTTCCCTTTATGTATCAGTCTGACATCGCGGTCTCCAAAGATTTTGAACACCCCCTCCCCGACTCCCAACACATGACTGAGTGATTTAAAGCAGTGCTCCGCAACCTTTTTATCGCTGCGGACCGGTCAACGTTTGATAATTTTACCGCGGCCCACTAAGGGTGGGACACGTTGATTGTTTATATTTTAGATTGTTTTGGTTTAGTTACATTTAAATATGCTTTCAGAATAAAATATAGTTACACCAAAAATGAATAAAAGTGATTTAACGTGGAAAGTTGCGCAAATCCCAGAGAAATGCACCGCTTTAAATAAAATAGCAATAATGTTCTTTAGGCGGCGCGGCACCATTTGATCCACGAACCGGGGTTTGTGGCTCACTGATTTAAAGGATCCTCAATAATCCTAAGACTTTTTCTGCTACTTATAACGTAATGTTAATACTTTTTTTTTTCTTTAAGGAAGTAAACATCTAATCAGTGGCGCACACAAGGGGGGTCCTGGGAATCCTGACCCCCCTTGATTTGTTTTCCCAATCGATTGTAATTCTAAGTAAATAGTACTTAAAATTTAATTAAATATTTGTTATTTATGATTAATTTTATTAATTAATGCTAATTATTTATTCAATTAGTTTTTTGCTGTTTTTGTTCCTGAAAATCAACAAAATTAAAAGGAGCATGAGACAAGAAAGGTACTTTTGACCCTGGACTCCCCCTTGAAAAATTCCTGTGTGCGCTACTGCATCTAATTATATATAAAAATATTACAAAGTACTAATTTCAAATAGATATTGTATAAATCGAAATGCATTGTTCTAGTAGTTTTTTGATTGGAGGCAATTTAGTGATCTAGTTTAGATGGCACAACTTTCAATTTTTCCACGAGGCATTTCAGAGTCTGTCAGAGGGAAATCAAAATCTGCGGTTCGTAAATTGTGGAACATGCATTACAGTTTACGAACCTCTGAACTAGAGACTTCCAAAGTCTTAACATGATACGATAGTGGAATTTCTACGGTAATACCTACATTGGCTCAAATGATGCCCTCGTCACATGACCATGGGTCCTAATTTTGTTTAATGGATTTTTGCTTATTGTGTAGCAGTAATACTGAGAAAATAATTTCTATAAAGCAATATATTTATTATTTTATTTAATTATCAATCAAGAAATAGTGAATTGGATGGACAAATACTAAAGAGCGAGTACAAGTGGCTGTGTAGAATAAAATTATGGAGCACTTAGAAGATAAGAGGATTAAAACAATGTTCTCGCATTGTTTGTTCGTTATAATAAAGATAATTTGTTGCGCTGGGGAATGCAGTTGGTTTGGGAAATTAATAAATCTTAAAATATTCATTTCACGCATTGTAAGACACGAAAAAATGCTTATTAATGGTAGTAATGACATTTGAGAAAATTTTCATTTTGGGATATGGCCCCAACTGAGTTCAATGCAACATTCTACACATAATGGCATTCTTTGTGCAACAGATTTAGTACCTACTGATGTAGTTTTTCCCACTCCTTTTTAGTGCATTGATAAGGAACTTTTGTTTCTAGGAGAATATTGACGACTTCCCAGTCGTCTCCCCAAGTGATCCCAGACATTTTCAATGTAATTGCAAATTGGAGAACATTCTGGCCATACAGGTCATTAAATACTCTCGCCATTTAGACAATCCTCAAAAGCATTTGTTCGATGTTAGTTACGTTGCCGTCCATGACAACTAATTTACCCGTGACAGCATCACGGAAAAGGAAAACTTGAGATAACAGATCTTCGTTAATGCATCGTTGAGGCTGGGTTCCAGTATTAAGCATGTAGCTATCGATAATGAGGCGGTCCACACCACGATGTAACAAGCAGAATGTTAGCCTCTTTTATGGATATTTTCTGGTCGATAAGCAGTACCCTTTTCACACCAGATGAGTTGTCATCAACAATCAGACTTAATACTGATTTAACTCTCATTAGAGAATTGTGCGCTATACCAGTCCTGATCGGTCCATTCATGATGATCATGCTACCACTGCATAAGGGCACTACGGTGAAATCTGGGTAACGGAACTAATACAACAGGGAGTAAAGTCCTCTTTCAAATGCCTCGCTACCGTTTTTTGGGACATACGCTTACCTGTGGGAGCGGTAAATTTTTATCTGCTACCTACCTTGCTGTGATGCGTCGGTCTCTTTTCCGAACAGGCAATGTACATGAATTCTGCATGAGTGGTTCTCATGGCATGATCTTTCCTGTGACATTTACTACACATTCCAGTGTTTTGAAATGATTTTCAAAATCTTGAAACAAAGCACAGATTGATTTTGAACTTCTTTTGTCAACCTTTATTTGCCACCACTCTTCAATCCTTCCAATAATTCATCCCCACGTAAAATAATCTAAACTAGGGAGTAAATAAACTTTTCCAGGGTACGAGCTACTTCTAATTTTTTCAAGGTGTTGCAGGTCACTCAGCGACGTAGGTGTGATGATCGAAAAAAAATGGTCCACAATATTTATTATAAATTAATAGCAAATACGGAATATATGTGTGTGTGCTTACCTACATTACAATTTTTTAAAAAATTACTCTTTTGAAACCGCGTTTAAAGCAAAACGCAAGATACAAACATATTAATGGACACACATATAATAAAATCAAATGGTGTATTTACTATCAAACATTTCAAAATACATTAAAAATAAATCCTATTCGTCTATAGTTTTCGTAGTTATAGTCAGTAGAAGACTTAGTCAGTATATATTGTCCATCAATCTTGAATATCTTGGTATATAATTACTAACGGCTAATTTTCAGGTGGTCACCCCAAAATGTCTTGGTGGTCCATCCATCGATCGTGATCGACTTAATGCCCACCCACGTGCTAAAAGATGTCGGGAAAATCTGTCTAAAATTTCCTGTTTATCACAACTTAAGCTTTCCTCCTTAGCTTTAACTTTGATTAACGTCTTTCTACACGCATCAAGTCCTTTACATCTCTTTTCAGCACTGCCACGTGAAGAACATGTGTCGAAATAAAAAATTTAAATACGCATACCATTTTTCATCCTGTATCTCGCATTTATTCTCATTTTATCATTTTGACGGTTTTAATTTTATGTTTGCTATGGATGCTAATATAATCCGTTTTTATCAATTGTTTCCCAATGTATTATTGAACTGATGCAACTAATTATACCTCTGTATTTTACAGATGTGGGAAGTCTGAAAGAATTCGTACACATCAAAACATGTCACCACTTGATCCACATGAGCTAAAATCCAACACGACTGTGTCGAAGCTGGGTCCTAGAACCAGCTTCCATTCTATGATCAGAAGAATCATGAAGAGGAAAACTTCGGTGAGCATTTCGGAGGACAGCGATGGTAGGGGTGTACGTTGGTGCTGCTTGCCGTGCGAGTGTGACAATGACAAAAGGGACAATTACAGAATGCATCTGTCAGCTAGCGAGTTTTTCATTGAATATTAAAAAACCAAACATTCCTTGTCTTTATTCATTACCATTCGGCAAAGCATAGTTCACACTTGATAAGTTTGAATTTTTGTTGAATATCTCATCTTTGACTAACAAGGAGAGTACAAGGTCTTGGGGTTTACGGATTTAGTTCAAATTTTGTTGGGTGATATATTTAGTTTCCCTGTTGATGAAGATATATAGTTAAAGGGACAATTACTCAATAATTTTTTAGATACTTGCAATTGAAGGTGCAATTCACTCGTTAAATTCAGTTCTATAGCAAATGATTACACGTAATGGGATTAGAGTAGCAACAACGGATCGGTGCTCCTCGTCGTTCGGAGCCGTGTTCGATTCCATGGAGAGTGAATAACTTTTTATTATTTTGTTTATTTTTATATATAAAGATACATAATGGAGTTTAAATAAATTGGAAATGTTTAATAATTAGAAGCCTTATAAGAGTTTTATTTGTCATTACCATTCGTATTAAAGAATTATATTTATTACAAAAGAATAAAAGCATTTCGCAAGAACAGGAGAAAAGCTCTTTAAATGCCAGTTAATCGTACTTGGAAAGCAGGGCTGATCCTAGAGTGTTGGCCGCCCGCGTATAAAGACCTAATATGTCGTCCCTCTAGACAATTTTTCATACTTTTATTTATACTTAACGTTGATGTTGTAAACTAATCTACCAGTATAAGAATAAAAAATGAAACATTAATAAAAATGCAACTAAAATTTGAAGTGCAAAACTTTAATTTTTGGTCAGCGGGTAGTTTATAATAGCGACAAAATATTTTAAAATAATAAACAAAACAAAAATATAACCTTTAAAATAAAAATAAACATTTTATAATTAGATATATTAAGCAACAGTATTTACGTAGAAAATATGATCTAATAAAAAAAAACATAAATCTCGTGAAACGAAAAGTATAATCACAGGTGTTTAAAATCAAAAGAATTTTTAGATTTGATCGATTATCTCTAGAGCTTCTGAACAGATTTAAATTAAATTTGGTTTGTTCATAGGTTTAACACACATATATATATAATACAAATAATAACCCTTCAACATTTATAATACATACGCAAGACAGGCCGTAAAACAGAACATTGAAAGCATTGCGTATAACCATACGACATGGCCGCTGTCGATTTTCTGCATCATGAAAATCGGCTGTGGTGGGGGGTCGAACTCGCAACCTTGCGTACAGAAGGCCAGCGACAAACCAACCACGCCACCCAGCCGACTTATTTCTCAAGTAATTTTTAATTTTTAAAAACTTTTTTCACCTAAACCCACAAAAACAGATAAGAATTTTTTTTAAATTCTTATTTCTAGATCAATTTGGAAAACAGAGAATGAGATCATTTTGACTATAATTTCTATTATCTCAATTGGCTGTTTTTTACCGGGAAAAATAACTTCGAATGAAGTTATTTCATTAAAGACTTGCATATCGTCTATATCTCTCGTTCACAATACTTTTTCTTCCTTCTGTACCTTTTACTTAATATCCAAGTCCATGCAGGCTTTCATCATTAGAAATGTTGTGAAACTCATACAGAAAGCAAAATGTTGAATATCACTCGGATAATAAGATACATTTTTCATTTCCAAAGAGACCTCGCGATCAAGAATTACAAAACAGAAAGCTGTCTTCATTTGTTGGAAGGGCTTTGAAACTGGTTCATCACTGCCCTCATAATCAAATAAATGGGCCTTTTTCCTGAGCTTCGAGATGCAAAATTCGGGATCAGTATCTAAATATCTTGTAAGTGATGTAGCTGAACCGACAAATATGTTAAAATTATCATTTTTGATTGTTTTATGAATTTTGTCTTAGTACCTTCTAAGATTATATTCCTTCAAAATAAGAGTTATTTTAATTATTACAAAAACTAGAGCGCTTTGTCTTAGTCATTATATGAAATTGTTTTTAAAAAAATACTGATTTTATGCACCTAAGGGCAAGTACATTTTGTTATAAAACAGAGATTGATAACCTGGAAGGTTAAAACATTTCTACTACTGTACAGAACATACACGAAAAATTTCAGTAAATTATTTTCAATACTTTTTGAGCAATCACTGTCACCGTTTGAGCTTTCCGAAAAAAAGAACATTTCATGTAAAATGCATTTTAAAGTTTGACATCTTATGTAAAATTACAGCATCTGCTTTTACTAAAACACTTGTAGTTTTTGTTCTAGTGAATGAAAAATAATAAACTTGGTATTTTCATAAAGATAATAAGATGGCCCATAAAATATAATCATAACAATGTTTATAATATTTTTGCAAAATCCACAATTTTAGGGTATGCGGAAACCTTAATCATTCGGAATTGAAGTTGGGCCATTAGAAAGACCTTCAAATAACTTTTTGTGCATGTGGAATGAGAAAAAATTATCGTTGAGAAACGCGTGCAATTATTCTAAATTGAGAAACTAAGAAATTACATTTTTATGAAATATTCCTTGAAAATTACGCGTTTTTGAATTCATCCATGTAAATGAAGGAAATGAATTTAATTCTTAGATTCCAAGAATTATTGCGTTTATTTCTTGTGATTTACAGTTTTTAAAATATTATATTAATTACTTGTTTCAGCAATTGAATCACTCCAAAACAATGAACGATCAAAAACACATTAGCTAAACTTCGAATAATTTTAAAAATAACGCAGTGGTAAAGCAATTTTTAACTGAATAATTTTGTATTGCAAAAACAGACATAAAATTATGAATTGTAATAGTAAGAAATAATAAATTAAAAGTAAAAAACTTTTTTAAAAACAAGCTTTTATTTAAATGCTCTGAAAGGAATAAAATGAACTTTTCTTTTAAAACTTTTTTTGCTATCAACTTATAAAGTCGTTATACAATTTATGATATAAAAGCTTGTCGCGAGATTTACCTGTGTACATAAACAAGTAAATTAAAAAAAACTTAATCTGATTGACTTTAATTTTTTAAATTTTCAGACTAAGTAAGTATGAGTACTTAAATCTCGCAACAAGCTTTTATATCATAAATTGTATAACTACTTTATAAGTTGATAGCAAAAAAAGTTTTAAAAGAAAAGTTCATTTTATTCATTTCAGAGCATTTAAATAAAAGCTTGTTTTTTTTACTTTTAATTTATTTTTTGCTTTTTAGTTATCGCTAGACAGTGGTTTCTCAGTCTGTTAATCTCATTCAACGCATCATTGTTGAAAGGATGTTTGCCGGTTAATTTTGAACAGTCCAGCTAAGGGGTAATCAAAATTGTTTTCCGCCAGGCCACATACATATGACAGATATGTCACTCGGGCCGCAACAAGAGGACAATGGGAAGGAGGGAATAAACACTGTTAGATCAAAACGACATTGTACGAAGAAAAATTAATTAAAATATTAAAACTCATTCTTTTTTTTTTTTTTACTATAATACTATATTAAAAACGAAAAACACATTTTTTTTTTTTTGTAAATCCGTAATTTTAAACCAATTTTTGAGCAAAATTTGGATAGTGCTATTCTACAAACGAGAAAATATTTTCGTGCGATTATATATATTTAAAAATGACGAAGTTTTTAAATGTGTTATTCAAAATTTGAGTATGTTTTGAAAAATCGTAAAAAAAAAAAAAGGAATTAGGCCTTTTGGTTTTTAAATGACTGATTCTAAAAGAGAAAAGCCTGAACTTAGTGCAGAAAATCGATTCATTAACACGAAAAAAAGTCATACGGAATGATTTAAAAATCATTCTCATGAAAACACATCGATTTTGACTCATTTTAGAAAAAATTGTAAAAAATAGAAATATCATTTTTTTAACAAATTCCGCATCGTATGTAAATAAATTATCTTTTCCATTAGGCTATAATTTTTGTCTTAGTTTCAGAGAAAGAATAAGATGGTTTTTTAAGAAAGGTCGAGGAGATAGAGAGAGAATCGGATCTTTTTTAAGCTCTATCCGATAAGCTGCCGGGCAGAATAAAAAGCTAACAGGATTAAAAGGTTTTTATTTAATATGTTTTTAACTAATTGTGATATCGGAATAGAAATCATCAAAACATGCATTGTCATCTAAACTAAACATGTATACAAAATTTCAGCTCAATGGGTTGAAGACACCAGCTTCAAAATTGGGTTGCAAGATTCCACCCGAAAAAATTACTTTAACTAATATCTGCTCTATTAAAACTCGAAGGTAAACAACGTATGCAACTATACGACTAGGTGTATCTTTTCACGAAACGCACGACGCAGAAACTCGCCTAAGGTACCAAAAGATCGGAAATGATTCAAGGAATCCCTTTTGACCACTTATATTCCAGTAGTGCAATTAGTTAAAAAGATATTAAAAACCTTAAAACGCATAATTATTGCCGTTTTTTCCCGCCGGGTGCCGAAGTTCCAATTTCTCGACCTTTTTTTTTTATCCCAGACGTTTTTAAGAAACGATCTAATTTTTTATGAGACTCAAACAAAAAAAATTACAGAATCGGAAAGATCATTTACTTCGCCACGATACGATACAATTTTTTTTTTACAAAATAATGATATTTTCTTTTTTTTTACGATTTTTTTTCTAAAATGAGTTAAAATCGATATGTTTTTATGAAAATGATTTCTAAATCACTCCGATTGAATTTTCTTTCAATTTAATGGAATGATATTCTACACTAAGAAAATTCATGCTTTTTTTTTTTCTTTCAAAATCAATCATTTAAAAAAATACTTAAAATTTTATTTAAATACTTAATATTTTTTTTATTTATAAAAACAATTTCAAGAATTTTTTTTTCCGGTTGTAGAACGATATTATCCGTAATATGCACAAAGTTTGAAAATATTGCTTAAAAATTACAGTTTAAAAAAACTGTGCTTTTCGTTTTTTGTCCCATTTTTGCGAAAAATATTAAAGCATTATTTTTGTAACACTTTTTTATTTAAAAATTACCGTTGTTCGCAATCGATATATGAAGTTTGTAGTCATTAACTTAAAAATGAAGTCCCCAAAATTTAAATTTTAACAAATAACGCAATGTGAAATTGAATATCTCTTCCTTTTATTTTACAGGTCTTTTATTTCTTTTTTTCCGAAGATTTCGTGGATTGAACGCTTAGAACGCTGGATTATTAACTTTTGTCCCCGGGTTATAAACAACACCTTCGCTTAGTTTTTATGATTGTTTTAAAAATACTCAAAAAAATTTTCACGCATTTAATAACTTCGCCAGCAATTTTGTAAATGGAAAGATTTATTTCGTCACGATACAGTATGTTTTTCTTTTCATTTTTTATCAAAACAACGATATTTTCCATGTGACATTTTCTAAAATTAATCACTACCGATGCGTTTGTATGAAATTGATTTTTAAAAAACTCATACTTTGCTTTTAACAGTTAGTGATTTAAAAAATAAAGTGTCGAAAACTTTTTTTACGAATTTTTTTGTGCAATAATTCATTGTGCCACTAGAGTGCTGCACCTGCAAGCTGTTTAAGAACCGTTGAATGTTCACTTTCTCGAGAGTTTTGATAGCGACAGGGGAGGGAGAATTTCCATGACATTATGCTAGCATTCAAAAATGGTCGTACAACGCCGGGGGGAAGTGAACCTGGCTGACAAACAAAAGAAGCGGAAAATTTCGAAACAGGAAATTTTAAGTTATACTTTAGGTAAAAGCCCGATCAACATCGGCCTCAGGGAAGGAGGGGGGCTGGAATTCATTTTGAAAAAGATTATTGGGGGGAGGGCTGATTTTGTGGAGAAAAGGGAAAATTTACAAAAGTAGAGAAAGCCCGTGCATTGCAGGGCCATTCAGCTAGCCTTTTTAACTAAATGCGATATCGGAATATAAATGGTCAAAACATGCATTGTCAACCAAACTAAACGTGTATACAAAATTTCAGCTCAATCGGTTAAAGACATCGAATTTACATTGCAAGTTAAATAAAAGCATGCAAAATATAACATACTTTGTACGCGTACATAGAAGTATTGTAAAATATCTCGTAGTACAAATCAAATATTTTACACGAAACGAAAAAATTATAATTGGAGTCGCAAGGTATCAATCCCTATTCCTATCACCTTCTAACGAGCGCTCTACCATCTGGGCTACGCTCCTGGTCGAAACCTGTGTTATTGTAAACAAGCTCGCCTTAATACCTGAACAAGATCGTTACAGTAACTAGGTCAATTATAAGTGTTACGGGAGAAACTAGAATCGAGTAAATAGATATCTTATGTCTCAAAGTAAATAGTTTGATAGATCTGTCTTTCTCTTAGTGTTCCCTGTAGAACCGTAAAAATATAACATTCTTTGTACGTATGCAGAGTGGAAGTATTGTAAAATACATTTCGTTGTACCAAATTAAACAAATTTCAAAAGTATTTTACACGAAAAAGTAACAATTGGAGTTGCCGGGTATGTATCCCCGAACCTCTCACATGCTAAGCAATGCAAATCCTCTCACGTGCTCTACCATCTGATCTACGCTTTTGGTCGACACCTATGTTATTGTACACATGCTCGCCTTAACACCTAAACAACATCGTTACAGTAACTAGGTTGATATCGGAATATAAATCGTCAAAACATGAACTGTCATCCAAACTAAACGTGTATACAAAATTTCATCTTAATCGGTTGAAGACATTTCAGCTTCAAAATTGAGTTACAATACTCCACCCAAACATTTTACATTGAAAAAGAAAAAAAAAGCTTGTAAACAAATAGGAAATAGCGTGGAAATTTAAATTTGTTCAAGAGAAATAATTTTTCGAATGTAAATTAAAGTGATTTAAAGTAAATTTAAAAACTGCGAGCTCCCGGGAATCGAACCCTGGGTAATTCCTTTGAAGTCAGATTCTCTAACCTCTAGGCCACGAGGTTTGTGGAAAGATGTAAAGTAAGCTTCTAACATGGGTAAGAGTTTTTTAATTAATATCGTTTTAACTAATTGCGATCTTGGAACATAAATGTACAAAGCATGCATTGTCATCCAAACTTCACGTGTATACAAAATTTCAGCTCAATCGGTTGAAGACATCAGCTTCAAAATTGAGTTTCAAGATTCCACCCGAACATTTTACATTGCAAGTTAAATAAAAGCTTGTAAAAAAAAAAAAAAAAGAGAACTGTGCACCACACTAGCAACTAATCACATTGCTTAATATGATTCTAATATCAAAAACTTAGAATAATTTTTGTGAAGATTTTTCAAGGATTTTCACTCAATATATACAGGGTAGTTCTAAATTATCGGGAAAAAATAATAAGGCATATAGAGGGGACCAAAATAAGCACGTTTAGTATAAAAATATAGATACAGAAATGCCGCGTGCTAAATTGTAGAGGGTGAAGTTGAGATCGATTGGTAAAATCGCTTTGCTGTCTTTTATCACCATTCTACTTCACTGATTTCACACAGAATGCATCGTTACACCAATTCAGAGCTCGCTGACATGCATTTCATGATAGGGGCTTCTGTAAAGATGTACTGTATTAATCGAGGTGGACTTGTTCTTTAGCCAACACGTACCCCAGTTTTGACCAGCTAGGATTTCTTCTGGGTCACATTAAGTGCATAGTCTTCGAAAATTCCGTTGCATTTGAATATCTGGTGACCAGACTAGGGTTTCTGATTTCCCGGTTTTTCCATTTCCGGGAAATCTCGGGAACGTAATAGCCATTCACGGGTATACATCAAAATTTCGAAAAATTTAAGAAATTATTTTTAATTGACATGGAAAAAAATTATATAAAATAAGGATACATATCGATTACGAAATTTGTACTCAATTATACAAAACTGTGATTTGAGCAAAGAATTTGTGCTTTTATCACTTAGCTGAGTTCTTAGCTTTGTTATAAATAAACCTGCAGCAGAAAATCCTCTCAATTTCAGCTGATGTCCGAGGAATTGTTTTCAAAGCAATACCCAGTTTCATGTTAAGGGTCGATTTTCAATTATTTTTTAATTTATCTTGAATCAGTTATTTTTCTAATGTTGCTACTAAGAGTTAAATATTAACAAGTATTTTTGAAAAATTATTTGCTACTGGAGTAACGATTACGTAAGATAAAAATATTTTAATTCTTGTATATATATATGAGCTTTTATTTGTGCCACTGATTTCTTGTTTATGAAATTGCTATATTTCTGTTACATGAAAATAATTAAATATTAATGTAAGAAAATATCAAACAAAAGTTTAATTTTAAAAAAAATAAGAAATAAGGAAAGTTTCAATTTTTTTTCAAAATCCCCCTCCCCTCTTTCCTTTCAACAGATTTGGTGTTCATTCCCTTATTCAAACAGCTGATTCGATTAAATCATTCGTAATGAAGACAAGTATCGGAAAAAAAGATTTTAATAAATTAAATTACTGTTTTATAAGTTTAAGTACTTACGTTATCAATGTAAATCAAGATATAAGAACTTCATCAAAATAGTCATTCAGTTAGTCTACGAAATAATGTTCCTTTAAAAATTAAATACTTTTAATTAACGAAGCAATGTTCGAGAGATAGACAGGAACTGATCAGTATTTCATGTACTTACTCTCCTACACCAAACTGCAAAAAAATTCTCCCCAACCCTATGTTTCTCATATTACACTCTTACCCCACTGTGGAGGGCTCAAACGGACGTTTCTCCTTCCAAGGAATTTCGGGATGAATGAACGAAAAATTGCAACAGTGCGATCAGCTAAAATTTATATCAGAGGTCGAAATCTACAGTCAAATCAAAACTTGCTTCCTCAGATTATTTCAGCTCCATGTCGCTCCCGGGAAAGAAACCCTACTTGTGATATCAACTGAGAAAGACAGGTCCTTTAGATATTGTCCATCTTCTAATTCGGCCCATTTGTAATTTTTTGTTTCCAAGAAAATTATGATTTCTTCCAGCAATTTGAAAAATTCTTTCAAAACTTTATGACTCAAGTCATCCAACTTCTATATAATATGGTAGATTGGTGTATTCTCTTTCTGCATCTTCCAGAAATGAAGAGAATTGGTGATTAAGTCTATATGATCGATTATAATTTAGAATTTTGGTAACAATTCTTGAAGCATGTCCGATTTATAAGACTTTGAAGCACAGCACTTTCTGATAAATAAATACAGTAAAGATTTTTAAAACTTTTGCTATCATGCTGTATGCATGTTTCTTTTAATCTTGGAACAGCTCCTTTAGTAATACCGGTCATGGTAGGTGCGCCATCAGTTGCAAAACTAACCAACCTTTCCAAAGGTAACTTATACTTCCTTAAAACTTCCATAAATGCATCAAAAATATCAATTCCAGGGGCGGTACTTTGAATGGGAAGGACTCCCAAAAAAGTTCTTCATTTATTTTTAAATTAACGTCACACCCGCGAATAAGCAATATTTCTCTGATCGCGATAAGCTCTGAGCGATATTTCAAATATCTGTACTTTCGTCAATTGCAATCGAATAGGCTTGAAATGTTGATATTGTTGAACGATGCTGATCTCTCAAATTCTCTGCAATTTCATCAACTCTGCTACAGCCTACAATATTTCGACTTAAATTTAATTTTTTTTTATTTGTGCTGGACATAATACACTTTAGCCTCTTTGATTAAGTAATAAATTCCCCTTCAATAAATGGTTTCGATCTGTGTTTGCGATTAAATATGATATTAAATGACTAACTTTTACAGCAGCTGTATTGTCATCAACAAATTTAGTAAATACACTTTGTTGTTTTTAAAGAGTTGATTTCAATTCAAACAACTTTTCCGCACAAGGTTTTGAAATGTA
Organism: Trichonephila clavipes; assembly: GCA_019973935.1. NCBI lineage: Eukaryota > Metazoa > Arthropoda > Arachnida > Araneae > Nephilidae > Trichonephila > Trichonephila clavipes. The sequence continues at coordinate 240,952 of BMAU01001849.1, read as the reverse complement.
ATAATCATGTATATAATTTGTTCTATGATTTGTGTCGCAGTGCTTTTTAAGATTATATTCCTTTGCAACTAGAATAGAGTTTTTTCATGCAGGGCATAATATTTATTCTTGTTTTAGACACAAAAATATAGCAGTTCTTCTTTTTCTTGAAAATTACGATGTTCCTCTTAAATTGATCTTTTCTTACTCATTGTAGTTAGTTAATTTTTTAGATTATTATAAATTAAAACCAAAATCCACACACTTTCATTTGCAAACGATTGAGCAAACACTGCACATTGTCTTGTGACTGCCTCTGACAACACTTTTAACCTCCCTCGTTGGTTGGACACTCTAAAGACAGAAGAAAGTATATAAGTCACACACGCGATAAATTGTGATGCCATCTGTTAAGTCATAAGGATATTTACACTGTATTTATAATCTCCAATTTCAGAGTGGGGCTTTAATGGACAGTCCCTCTGCCCACAGGAAATGTGAGGTCACTGACCAAAAGGGGCAGAGGGGATGAGAGTGACATAGAAGGGGGAAGGACTTGTAACGTGGTGTTAAACACACGAATTTTTAGTGTAACCGCATAAATTGTGTGAGAAATGCTGTTTATACAGTCCACAGAGAAGTTTCTCTCTCTCTTTGTTGTGAATTTACTCACCTGTTGAATAACTGCTACTAGTGAAAAATGTGCATAAAGGCTTTTAAAAATCTCATAAAAATTAATTTCGTATAGTAAAAATAAATGAAGCATTTTAATAAAATATAAAAAATAATCTTTAATCTCTAAAGGTTATTTTTGTAATCACACACAAAAAAGCAGGGGAATTCTCTTAAAACAAGAATAAGTAAAATAAATAAACTGCTGTTTGTAAAAAATGCAACACCATGAAGGAATCATCAGAATTAAATGAAATTTAATGCACAAACGACTTGTATTAGTACAAATAAATATCAAAATTTTCAAAGCAAAAATACAATATTAAGTGTCCGAAATCAGTATTTGGTGTAGCCATCACGCACTGCAATAAGTGCTGCTATATGACGTGGCATGGAGTCAAACAGCTGTTGAATGTCTGCTTGGGGAAGAGAATTCCATATTGCTTGTATTCACAGTAAAAGTTCGTCTTTTGAAGCTGCAGGACGTGGATCATGAGCGAGACGCCGACCAATGAAATCGTACACATGCTCAATGGGTGACATATCCAGCGAATAAGGAGGCCAAGGAAGAATTTGCATGTGTTGGGCTGAACAGAAGTCTCGAACAGTCTTTGCAACATGTGGGCGTACATTATACTGCTGAAAGATAGCTCCAGGGATGCCTTAAAAGAAGGTACAACTTCGGGCTGTAGCACTTCACGGTCGTACCTGTTGCTATTGATATTACCCTCAATTCGTAGCAAATTGGATCGTCGATGATACGAAATCGCACCCTAAACCACTACCCCGGGTGTTAGATCACTATATGTCGTTCGATAACGCACTCTGAAAGGCAGCGTTCACCAGCATAGCGTCTAACACGAATGCGGCCATCATGGTCCCACAAATTGAAGCATGATTCATCTGAAAAAACAACTTGGTGCCAATCAGCTTGCCAGGCTCTGTGCTCATGAGCCCATTGCAGACACAGCCACTGATAGTTTGCCGTGAGGGGGATCTTGTATAAAGGCACCCTTGCACGCAATCCACGGTGCAGCAGACGTCAACGAATTGACGAAGCCGACATTAGTACACCAGTAGCAGTAGACCAATGTGCTGCCAACTGCTTGTGTGAAGCTGTATGGTCATTCCCCGTACTATGTGGTTGTATTGTATCTAATCAGCAATAGCTAAGCATTATGAGATTGAATTTGCATAAGCTTCTATAATCTTACTGAGTGATTTTAGCAGAAGTAAGTCTGATACGAATATATTACAAGTTCGTATATACCAGGTCATTTCAACCTAATTTTCTTTTGAATTAATAAATGTTCTATTTAATCGCATTAAAAAGAGGGAGAGAATTAATAGTGTCATTACATTTATTTTCATTACTATCAATAGTGGCGTAACAGAATGTTAGACCTCCCCTGCAAAGTCAGGTTTTGGGCCCCAAGTCGTGCTTGGTGTCAGTCAGACTTTGGGTTCCCTAGAGCCTCCCCCCGCCGACGCGATCTGGAGGTGTAAGGCCGCTAAGAATCAATCAATTAAAAATCAATTCTTAATTCAAAAGTAAGGTTTCTTTTTTAATCCTAAAGTTTCGATAGCTTCGAACTACTTCTGTAAAATTCAAGATTTTCTAATACTCAACTTTGACACCTTTTGCTAAAATGTAACACTTGATGAGCAATTCAAATCTAATGCCCAAGTAGGAAAAAAAATTTATCCGCGGTTCCTTATTTTACAGCACACCTGCGTGTAAACCCAGTGTTTAAAATTACCCACTTTTCATGACTAACGACTCACAGCAGGGCAAGATAAACTTAGAGCTAGACAAAAAAATAAATAAAAACTCCCTCACAAATTTAGTATTCATACTTTTGAAGCGGTTGCTAACTTTCCGCAGTATACTGAAATGGTATTTAAAAGTCAGCCATTTCAGTCCGAAAACTCTTTGAACCCACTTGCACAAAATCCTTCATATTTTTGGTTTCCGTGATTCAGGAAGGGATACGATTGATACAAAGATTTACCGGATTTTTTAAAATGTTTTACGCAGAGCATTTTCCTTTATGTAAAGATCTTTATCGATCAGAGCATGTTTCTGAAAAATGCACGTAATTTATAAATCTGAAAGAAAATCTGACCATCACTGGCGTATCTAGTTTTGAGTGGGCCCTGTATCAAAAATATATGGGGCCATTTTTTTTAGAAATGGTAGCTTTGTTAATGGGACTATTGATATCTTACGATTCCTTGCTTACACATATTGAGACCCCAGTAGCTTGGGGAATCCGTATCATTGATACGGGAGTTGTTATGCCTGCCTCTGCCTACTAAGGGGAGCTTAATTTGATATCGGAGTACTACCAGCCAAGCAACATTTGTTGTGGAGTGAAATTGAATCTGTAAAGGACAGTTTTTGTGGAGATTTTTCCTCACTAGATGGCTGCACCCGTCAGCTGTTTCCGAATCAGCGGAACAAGTGGTATGGTGCAAGGTAGTCTAAATTAATTCTATTTTAATAAATGTTAAACTTAAATAATAATTGTTAAACTTATTTTATATGAATGCACTTAATTTCTGTTAATTTTTAAAATGATCCCCATACTTTATATTTCAGTTTTATATTTTTACTTGTGTACTTGTATCGATTATATATATGCCTGACTGTAACGTAACTGTATTTTTTGTGAAACGTGGCATTTTTGCACAAGGTTTAAGACTTGCTTTGCTGATGGTGTTGAATGGACACGCATAATAAATTTCCAGTAGTTATTGCTAAAGTTTGAATTATGAATATTTTGAAAACTCAATACTATTCAGTATCTATTAGAGTGCTACTAAACAAGAACCTAATAAATCCAAGATGGCGGCCTAGCTGTAAAAATTGTTAGGAAAATAATTTTAAGGAACTGTTTTGAAATATATTTCAAGTAAAGTATAAAGTAATATAGATTGAAAATAACCAATATCAATTAATAGTTAATCCTTACTAATATTATAAAGGTGAAAGTTTGTATGCGTGTATGTTTGTTACACTTTCACGCAAAAACAGCTGAATGGATTTTAATGAAACTTTACAATAATATGGCTTATACATCAGAATAACACAAAGGCTATAATTTATAAAGATATTGTGTGAAGTGTCCAAAAGATAACGATAATTGTCAAGTAAGTAGGAAAAATTCTGCCATGTTAAAAAAAAGAAAGAAAGACGGGAAACAAAAAATAATTATAAAAAGTGTGTGTGACCCCACGATAAAAGTGATAACTTCAAATTTTTTAATGTTATTTCAGGGTTTAGTTATGAATAAAAAACAAGGAGATGTTAGTATTGTCCTTTAAAATTATTTATTCATATGTCTGTAATCATAAAGTAATATTTTTGTGCGAAATATGCAATAATATTTGGGAATTAATTGTATTCTAAAAAGGAAGCAATAGGTTTACGGTAGCTGAAATCCTATTAATATTATAAATGTGAAAGTAAGTTTGTTACACTTTCACGCGAGAGCTACTTAACCAATCATCATGAAACTTTGTACACATATTCTTGGAGGTATTAAAAGTAACATAGGATATACTTTTTATTAAAAAAAAATCATTTTTTACGTTCCCTTCTAATATTATAAATGTGAATGTAAGTTTGTTTGTTTGTATATAATTGCTATATAAATATATCTTTACGTAAAAAAATCTTCTGTGCGCGTGTATGTGACTAAATTCCTCCTAAACGACTGGACCGATTTTGAAGAAATTTTTTGTGTGGGTTCAAGTGGATTCGAGAATGGTTTAGATTCACAATTCGGTTCCATATCGCAATTAGTGAAAAAGATATTAATTAAAAACATGAAAGCATACAACTCAATATATTCACCTGCATTGTTGTAACAACGTTATTGTTATAAAAATGACGTAAGTTGGCGTCAAAAATCGATTTTCAGTTAAACTGGGTCTTTATTGTTACAAAAATGCAGAGGAATCATGCTTTTTAGCATTTTTAATTAATATCTTTTTATATAAGCTTTATATATGTAATTCTTCTGTGCGTGTGTATGTGACTGAACTCCTCTTAAATGGCTGGGCCGATTTTGATAACATTTTATGTGTGGGCTCAAGTGGATTCGAGAATGATTTAGATTTACAATTCAGTCCAATATCACAATTAGTTAAAAAGATATTAATTAAAAATCTTAAAATGCATAATTGTTTTACCCCTGTGTGCTGTTTCTTCTGCTAATGCGCTGCAAGAAAAAAAAGAAAGAGGAGAGAATTTTCTGGTAATTTCACCGCTTTTAAAATTGCAATCTAATTTTTCTATCAAAATCAGTCAAAAAAAAATTACAGCATCAGAAAGATTATTCATTTCGACACGATACGGCATATACACTTTATATATATAATTTTTCTGTGCGTGTGTATGTGACTGAACTCCGCCTAAACGGCTGGACCGATTTGGATGATATTTTTTGTGTGGGTTCAAGTGGATTCGAGAATGATTTGGATTCACGATTCTGTCCAATATCGCAATTAGTTAAAAATGCGCCAAAATTATACAAGAGCACGCGATTGTTCATAAGAAATCATGGGCAATATTCTTGAGGCCTCTATTCTGAGCAGCAAACTTCTAGGTGAAGTTGTACTTCTACCACACACAGATCCCAATGATTCTTTCAGACTCATATACTCATTCAAATGTTTGCAATTTCCAATTCGCTTGGTATTTGCTATGACCATTAATAAGCTACAAGGTCAAACAATGACAATTTGTGGCTTAGATTTTGAAAACCCTTGCTTTTCGCACTACCAATTATATGTTGCAAGTCCGAGGTTTGGCAAACCATCGCATTTATTTGTTTATACCCCTCAAGGATTAACCAAAAACACTGTACATTCAATGCCATTACGATAAATTTATTTTTTGTGCATTAAAAAATATACCTGTTATGAAAATAGCTCGAGTTTTATATTTTTTACCCTTTAATCAAAACAAGTTTAAGTTGTGACGGGCTCACGCGTGGCAATTCTTTTCCAACTTAATATTATAAATGCGAATTAAGTTTGTTTGTTACACTTTCACGCAAAAACTACTTAACTAATTATCATGAAACTTTGTACACATATTCTTGGAGGTATTAAAAGTAACATAGGATATACTTTTTAATAAAAAAAATCATATTTTTCACGTTCTCTACTAATGTTATAAATGCGAATGTAACTTTGTTTGTTACAGTTTCACGCAAAAACTATAACACGCGAAAACGAAAGATAAACAATAAACAATTGACTATAGTTTTAGCTGTTTGGAATTTTTCTATATTTATTGTTATTTTCTTCTGTCATTTTTATATGCGAGGCACGTTAAATCTGTCGAGAGCTGAAACGTCCTCCCGTTGGTGTGGTAGTTAGGAGAGGGGGGTGCCAGCTCAGGTGTCGTCCATGTCACTTGACCATGGTTCAAAATTACGTGGTCCGTCGCCAAAAGCCCTCGTGTAGCTGAACAGTGCGACATTAATATTCAATCAATCAATCAGTCATTTCTATATGCAGTATAAAACTATTTGAATTTTTGACGTTAGGTGTCATTTTTGTGGTTAGATGCCACTTCTTTACACGCCGGAACAATCGCAGGCGAGAATCTTTAAAATAATTTTAATTTTTTACTGGAACAAAAATAAAAATGTTTTTTAATTTTATTTTGGAATATATAAGTCTATTGAAAAAAAATGTTTTAAATACATAACTGATCCCCATTTCCCATTCATTGAAAAAAAGTATATTCTTATTGGGTTTTATGTGTCACATTTAATTTCCCAACATACATATTCGAGACTTAAACAGTTAATCATTTCTCAGATAAGATAGTCCAAACATAAGATTCCAATTCCAGCTCATTAATTGTTATGATTGTAGCATGAACTTTCCACACCGCTTTACTCTCTCCAAAGGAAACTTAATCTATAAAATGACGACTTAGCAATTCTGCACAAAGAAGTATATAATACAATTTATAAAATCAAGGCAGTTGGCGAGAGTTTTGTCTCCCTGTTAAGATGATATTTCATAAGTAAGCAGCGTGAATATTAACGACTTTTTTGTTTTGCACTTACTAAAGTGAATATTTAAACGGTCGACGACACACAGAGTTATGGATTGATTACAAGCATTTGTGCCAAATATATGCAATACTTCTCTTTCAATGTAAATAGGAATGCAGCCCTATTTCATATATCATGTTTTAAAAAGAACGGATAGCGGATTTCGTTTTCATTCACTTTTCCAAGTGCAAAAATTGACCTATTAGTAGACTTGAAGAAACTTTGAACACGTTTTTTTTCATTCTTTTTAAATTACATACGACTCTCTAGAAACATTTTCTCTTACATAAATAGCGAAAATGAGTGCATTGATAATATGTATTTTTTATAGCGAAACTACGCGTATCGTTTCAGTTTGTATTGTAAAGAACACAATATGAACTCAAGTTGTAACGTCAAGTTAGATACTTCGTATGTGTAACAGTTTCGCAGATTTCGTGATTGTCTTTTCTGTCTGTCGTAATTTTTGCAGGCTCTGTTCTTTAAAAATGCCTCAGAAGCAGAAATCTGGTCTATCCAAAAATTCGTCGCGGGCCCGTGCAGCAAAAGTTGCACGAAATCAAGAATCTTCGGTTCACGCAGAGCTGAGAAGACAACAGCAAGCACAGCGACAAAGCATTTTGAGAACAGCTGAAACTCCTCTTCAGGCACGAGTTCATTCAGAAACACAAGCTGAGCTGCAGGTAGCTAGAAGAGCCATAGAAATGCCAGAACAATCGCAGGTGAGTAAAACTCATAATGCAGAAATGCAGAGCTCGCTCGTCGAAATTTCATACGCAAACATTGGTCTGTATTTAATGGTACTGGGTTTCAATATGATGCTTCAATTGAATATCATAATCATCCTTTAATTGTTATTGGCTCAATGAATAAAAAATGTCAGTATTGTGATGCTTTCAAATGGAACGATGAAACTGCTGGAATGTGCTGTTCCAGTGGTAAAGTTTCACTTTCATTACTTGGTGAACCAGAAGAGCCTTTAAAAACTTTATTGTTAAGTGTTACAAATGAGTCAAAGCAATTCCTAAGCAAAGTAAGAAAGTATAACTCTTGCTTTCAAATGACATCCTTTGGAGTTGATACAGTGATAAGAATGCCCGAATTTTCACCAACTTTTACTGTACAAGGGTAGATATATCATCAAATTGGATCTCTATTTCCAGAAGGTAATGATCAGCATCAATGGCGCACACAAGGGGGTCCTGGGGGACCGCCCCCAAAGCCCTTGATTTTTTTCCGATTCATTATAATTCTAAGTACATAGTACGTGAAATTTAATTAATTACTTGTTAGTAATGATTAATTTTATTAATTAATGCTAATTATTTATTCAATAATTAGTTTTTTACTGTGTTTTGTTCCCGAAAATCTACAAGATCAAAAGGAGCATGATACAAGAATGGTGAACTTTTGACCCCGGACCCCCCTTGAAAAATTCCTGTGTGCGCCACTGATCAGCATAAATTTTTGCAGGTTTATTTTATCGGTGATGAACAAAATGAAGTAAACCGTCGTTGCGCCAGCATATTGAAGGAGTAGAAAGAGAAACAGTATTGAAAATTCAACAAATGTTACACAGTCACAATGTTTTGCTGTAGATTTTTAAAAGTGCAATAGACAACTGGCATTCAGATAATTACAAAGTTGTCATTCATTCTGATCGAACTCCACATGGTGAACATGAGCGGCGTTATAATTCACCGATGGTCAATGAAGTTGCTGTTTTGGTTACTGGTAAACCGTTCTCTTCACGAGGCATAGTGTTACGGGCACATGATAATACGCTACAGCGTATAGCCGATACTCATGAATTTTATGATGCGTTGCAGTACCCATTAATATTCAGTAAAGGTGAACCAGGATATCATTTTAATATTCCAGTCGTTAGTCCAACAACGGAACAGCCAATTCCAAGTAAACAGGTTTCCTGTATGGACTTTTATGCGTATTACATGATGCTTCGAGAGCATGACTTTAATCTCCTTCTGCGTACAAGGCAACTTTTCCATCAATTCTTGGTAGATATGTATATTAAAGTAGAGAGCGAACATCTTCATTACATTGCTCTAAACCGGAAAAAATTACGAGCTGAAAACTATATACATCTACAAGATGCGATTAGTGCGGATGATAATATTAGACCTAACGACATTGGCAAAATGGTTATTTTGGCGTCCACTTTCGTGAACAGTCCCCGTTATCTGCAAGAGTACACGCATTTACTTATGTATGAACTTATGGAAGGCCTGACCTCTTCGTAACTTTTACCTGTAATCCTTCGTGGCAGGATGTAACTCAAGAGCTTGTGTCTGGGCAAAAAGCCACAGATCGACATGGCATAGTTGCTCACGTATTTCGTTTAAAGGTTCAGAAATTAATGAACGTTGTGACAAAATCAAAAGTATTTGGAGACATCCAGTGCCATATGTACTCCATTGAATGGCAGAAACAAGGTCTGCTACATGTGCACATATTAATTTGGCTAAAACATAAGCTACTTTCTAATCAAATCGACAACATAATTAGCGCTGAAATTCCAGATCCAGAAGAAGATAAAAATCTGTATGAGACACGGTTATTAAAAACATGATTTACGGTCCCTGTGGAGCTCGCAATCCAGAATCACCTTGCATGCAAAATGGCAAGTGTACAAAAAAGTATCCTCGAGAACTGATTAGAGAAACAGTTCACAGTGATAAGGGTTACCCGTTATATAGACGAAAGGAGCCTGCTGATGGTGGTAAACAAGTTGATATTCGCACTCGCAGAGGGGAAATCGAGATTTTTGATAATAGCTGGGTTGTGCCCTATTCGCCGATTTTGTGTAAATGATTCAACGCCCACATTAATGTTGAAGCCTGCAATTCTGTACGTGCGATTAAATATATTTGCAAGTATGTCAATAAAGGAAACAACCAGGAGATCTTCAATCTGCATAATGAAGGTGTTGTACAGGCCCTCAATGAAATACAAACTTATCAAGCAGGAAGATATATGTTAATAGTAATGAAGCAGCATAGCGGCTACTTGGTTTTCCATTACATGAAAGATATCCCACTGTTACACATCTAGCAGTACACGTGTTTTTTTCTATAAAAATACCCCTTTCAGGACAAGATTTTATCTCCTCCTAAGACCACGCTGACTGCCTTTTTCCACCTTTGTCAGAATGATACTTTTGTAAGGACATTATTGTACTCTGAGGTTCCGCGTTATTATACATGGAACACCTCTAAAAAAGAGTGGCATCGTCGTATTCAAGGCACACCTGTTGAAAACCAACCTGGGGTTAAAGCATCGGATGCTCTTGGTCGTGTTTATACTGTACATGTTACAAATTTAGAATGCTTTTGTCTGCGTATGTTATTGCATCATGTTAGAGGTCCAATTAGCTTTACAGAACTTAAAATTGTCAATGGTCAGGAATGTCAAACGTACAGAGAAGAGAGCGATTGTTAGAAAATGATAATCATTGGGATGAAACTATGGAGGAAGCCGTACAATATCGATCACCAGATAAAATCAGGGAACTTTACGCTACGCTTTTATCTTCTTGCGGTCTTTTTAACCCTCAAACTCTTTGGGATAAGTATAAAGAATACATGGCTGAGACGATATTTTACATCAACTGCAGCAAGTACATACAGATATGACTTCAATGAACATATCTACAACGAAACGCTAATTATAATCGAAAATAACGTTTCTACAATGATAGGGGGGAAATTAGATGATTTTGGAATGCAGAGTCCTCGACGAGACAACAGGGACAATTTTAATAATGAAATTGCTCGATAGCTAGATAATGATTTCATAGCACTGCAACATCAAGTGGCAGAATTAGTTCCTCAATTACTTCCAGAGCAAAATCATGTTTTCCTTCAAGTTTTACATACAATTGACTCCGGCAATGGTGGACTTTTCTTTCTTGGCGCACCAGGAGGAACTGGAAAAACGTTTTTGCTTAAATTATTATTAATGTCCGTCAGAAAAGGCAAAAGAATAGCAGTTTCTGTAGCTTCTTCGGGTATTGCCGCAACGCTATTAATCGGCGGCCGTACAGCACATTCCGTTTTAAAATTACCATTGAATCTGGCACAGGAAGATTCGCCCATATGTAATTTCAGTAAAAATAGTTCGCGAGGTAAGATGCTGCGAGAATGTAAGCTTTTAGTGTGGGATGAAAGTACAATGTCTCACAAGAAGGCAATAGAAGCTTTAAACCGGACTCTTCAAGACTTGCGAGATAGTAAAGATATAATGGGAGGAATGGTAGTTTTATTGGCCGGTGATTTCCGACAAACCCTTCCAGTCATTCAGAGGGGAAGACTAGCTGATGAGATTCAAGCATGCATTAAATCATCAAACTTATGGTCGAGAGTTGAAAAGCTCAGCCTGAAAACGAATATGAGAGTGCATCTTCATAATGACGTAGATTCATTCGGGAATTTATTCAGAAATGTTTTTGAAAATCGGTGATGGTTGTTTAGAGGTTGACGCTGAAGGTTATATATCACTATCAAGAGAATTTTGCAATTTAGTAGAAAATGATATGGATCTCTCTCTCATTGCTCATGTTTTTCCGGAATTGCAACATAATTTGAGTTGTGATCAGTGGTTGTGCGCAAGAGTAATATTAGCACCAAAAAATGAAATAGTTTCTAGAATCAACACTGACATTTTAAAAAGGTGCAAGGAGAAATAAAGGAATATTTATCAATGGATACAATTATGGATATGGAACTTAGTACTTCATATCTTGTGGAGTTTTTAAATTCACTCGAACTGTCGGGTGTACCGTCACATAAACTTCAATTGAAACTGAATTTACCAGTAATGCTTATGCGAAATCTAAATGCTCCTCTGCTATGTAATGGAACAAGGCTTCGGATAACAAAATTGGGGCAAAATGTACTTGGTGCTACTATTTTAACAGGTGTCGGTAAGGGAAAAAGGGTTATTATACCTCGGATTCCAATTATTCCCACTGAACTTCCATTCCAATTCAAAAGGGTTCAGTTTCTCGTCAAGCCTAGCTTTGCTGTAACTATAAACAAAGCACAAGGGCAGACATTACAGGTAGTGGGAGTGCATTTAGAAAGGCGATGCTTCTCTCGTGGTCAACTATACGTAGCCTGTTCGAGAGTGTCTAATGTCCGGAATTGACACATTTTTGCACCCAACGGAAAAACTTATAATATAGTCTACAGAAATATCCTAGATTAATACTCTGCATTTTATCTTTATAAATTGTAAATTCAAAATTATTTATTTTTGTTACAGTGAAATATATTTTAACATTTGTTGCTGTTATTCAATAAAACATATTTTAAGTTTTTGAAACTTCATTGTATGGCGTAATTTTTAAAAATTGATAATTCCAGCCAAGATATAAAATATAGTTATATTGATTCATTTCTATTGTACCGATACTTATTTATTGACTTTGTGACATCTCACTCGTCTTTTCTTTAACAAGTCCTTTGGGTTCTTTGGGCCAGAATGAATGGCAACTCTTTTCCAACCAAATCCAAGAAATGAAATGTGAATAAGAGATGCAAATAAACGGACTTTAAATATCGGATCTTAGAGTAAGCGTGATGGCAATGTAAAGGAATGTTAGACAATTGATGTGGGTTGTGGCAGTTGATGGTGACTACAGTTCGTGTTTCAAGTTTAAATGAGTTCCATGTGACGTGGATACATATATTGGTGCTCGATTAGAAGGAAGCCGTGCAGTTGCATCCCATTGCATATAAAGACAAGAGCTACTACAAGCTATAATAAGGTAGGATTGATTACTTAATATTGCAATCGACGATTAAGCGGTTCGCTTATTGATATTGGTCTGAATTAGATTAGGTCTTATTATAAATATATATATTGTGTGTTGCATATTGCGTCATCGTAGATTCTCTCATATTAATTATTATAATTGAATTTGTTAAAGAGGTTTAAGTTGAATATCTTAATAAAGTCATATTAAGATAATGTTTGATCCTAGTTCTTTCGCTGATACTTCAAGAGATGTACTTCCAAGGGGAGGAACATCACAACTTATAAATGCAAGCGAAGCCACGGGTAAAAGCTAGTAGGTTATAAATCCTTTAGAGATTCAAAATTTCATTTAAATATCTATAAAAAAAACAACGTCAAGCGTTGTTCCGTGCTTCCTCGTGCTTTATTTGGATCATTTGACATAATTAAATTGAATTTTGATTTTAAAAAATCAGTTAAAGGTTTTTATTTATTTTTTGAAAACTCTACTTTAATATTCCCACCTAAAATCTTAGGTAATTTGTTCAGATGACCCGATCCGGTTTTGTGAATTTTGGATGTAATATAACAATATTTAATTCTATCCATGAATTAATTTAAGCAAAGGGATAGATAGTATGACAGCTAGTTGATTGAGAAGAGAGGAATCTAGGTCAAAACTTAAAAAAGGGATTTAATCAGAAGATTTGTATCACATAATTTCTGGCTTTTACTCTTTAGTCATTGTATGGGAGTTTTGTACAAATATATCCGGTGCTGCTGCCAGGTAAGTCTTCTTAGTTATATTTTGTTTTCTTGTATTTAAATTATTTAATGTAACTTTTTCTTAATACCTGTATACTTAGTTTTGTTATTTTAAATTTTTAATTGTTTTAATTTTCTTTTTATAGACTCAAAGTATATTTAAGTAATGTGATTAATAGAACTATTTGTTCATTGATATTCCGATTCGTTTACAAAAATAGACTTTTATTCTTAAGATTACTGCAATACTCCTATTGATAATAATATTATTTACTTAGTTCTATAAAAATTTGTCCTTTTCCTACAGTTTATGTTTAATTTTAGTGTAGGATTTCTTTTTCTCTCAAAGCCTATTTTTAAAAAATATTATATTTCATTTTCATACTTCAACTAGGATTAGAAAAAATCCCACATTCATTCCCTTAGAACAAGGGTGTCCAACCCGTGGCCCGGGAGCAGCATGTGGCTCACCTTGAATAATTTTGCGGCCCACGAGATTCTTTACAACTTTATGAAATTCGACTATTTTGTACAATATTTTTTTTTTAAGTTTTTTGTATATAAAAAATAAATCTCAGTTATTATTATTTTAAAACGTTGCTTCTGTTACTGCGAATCTCTTTTTTTATATATAAATTTAAATCTATCAAACATAAATGGTGCTCAAACTTAAAGCACGAAAATCTGCAACAATTACAATACGCAAATACACATGCATTGAGATCGACTTGCAAAAACTGAGTGAAAGAGTTGAGAAACAGATGTCTCACTAATTAAATAAATTAAACATTATTTGACCTTTGCATTATTATTATTATTATACTATCTAAGTTTGTATACATGAAAAACTATGAAAACAATAATATATCAGTCTGTTTTAAATTTTCACTCCAACAAATGTCTGTAATGGATCCAAATCTAATATAAAGATATATATTTTTATATGCGGCCCGCGGGATTGTAAATATTTTCCGAAGTGGCCCGCGAGGTCATTAGGGTTGGCCACCCCTGCTCTAGAAAGAGGTGAGGGAGGGAGCCCCACTTAGATCGAAGCTAGGAACTTTACTTTTACTTTTATTGATGGGGGAGGGACAAACTACCGGTTTCAGAGTGGTGCAGAATAAATGAGGCTATTTGCAGTTATGAATTAATGAAGCTATTTACAGGAAATGGTTAATTATTTGAACATCCGCTCCGTAAACATAAAATATTATACAATTCTTTTCTTAGGGTAAAACGTAACTACCTTTAAAATGTTCCACAAACTTATTAAACTAAAATTCTGCTGCCAGATTCAGGACGGAATATACAAATGCTTAGCAAGTATTAAATAATATAAAACAGGAAATGTTGAACTTATTAGGAGTGGCAACAGTCATCTCAGAGAGAAACATGTGATTTGAAATTAAATTCTGTGCTTCCTAAAATACGAAATTTCCAGTCTTTGGTTGGAGATATTTTATTTTGTTTGTTCGCTGACTTGGCTGTATATTTCTATCCTGTATAAAGTCTGCTAACCACAGCCAATATGCTTCGTAACAGTGGCGTAGCGTGAGCTTTTGCCACCCCTTTATTTTAATTATTAGTCAAGAAAATTAGTAATGGTGTCTGATATAATTTACAGCATTGTCTATAGTGCTCCAATGTGTGTCCTGAATTCTCTTCATTTTCCTGTGGATTCAAGAACTTCCCATCGATGCGTCGACGTAGAAAAAAAAAAGAGTAGCAGCGTTCTAGCGTACCAAAGAAAGTCACCGAACTTACCTCCACTGAAGAGGGATGTACGCAAACCAGGTTTAGCCCACATATACATCTGTACATAGCCCGCACAAAATATGGAATGAATTTACATAATTTTTAATCTAAGAAAAATGTTCTATTTATACAACTCCCACAGAAAAAATACTTTCCATAAATCTTATTAATATAACACTAGAAATTAATAATCTTTATAACTACTAAAATTAACACTAAGAAAAAATACTCAAAAAATAGGCTACAATATTTAAAGTATTAATAAAAAATACATTGCATTTTTCAGTCAAAAAAATTCTGTCTTTTAACTTCCTCAAAAAATGTCATTTCGAAATATTTTTCATAACATTTAAATATAATCACATGTAATCTCATTTCAAAATATATTTATAATACTAGAATAATATTACTAAATTTATCTCTCTTTACATCAAAGAAGAAAACATTGAAATAACTCTCTTATTACTGACCTAATTCACAAACTTTAAATATTCCAGAAGAATTTTTATAAAAATGCCTTTTCGATACTTCACAATCAACAATAACACAATTATTTATAATTACCAAATAGTATTACTAAATTTCTCTTGACGTATAAAAAAAAGAGAGAAAAAATCTAAAACCACATCTGTTGTAATGATTTTTAACATGATGATTCCGAAAAATAAAATCAAAATTTACAATAAACAAGACAAATGAACAACAATTTTTTTTAATTCTGGGAACAGTAATGAAGGTTGTGCAATGTCTCGTTCCAGAAATGAAAGCTCTGTTATGAAAAAAATTTCGTGTCAACAACAATATTTCCATTTAATCTATAAATAAAAATTTTTAATCCATATCTTTTAATTATAACTATGGATACGTATATACAAAATAATTTCATTGAAATCAGAAGAACCTATGTTGAAAATGTATTATTATTTTTAATTATATATTATAAACTTTAAATTTCAGATGGCAACGTTAGTAATAAAATTGTAGTATTCTTTTTCATTTACTTTTTGTATTTTTGCGAATGGCAACACCGGTGTTCGGCTCGATTGTTTTTGTTAAGAATAACTGTATGTGTGTGTTCTGAATAAAGTTTGTTTTTGATCGGTGATATTCGAAATTATTTATCTCTTTTATTTCAAATTGCTAGCCACCATTGCTCGAGTTTTAATTAAAACTACTTCAACTTAGAAGTGTGGAAAAGGTAATTTGGTGTCCTTATAGTATTTTTAAAAGCTAAGAAAATTAGTTTAGATTTTCTTTTGGAAGCTTTAACATTTTTTGGCGCCCGAACAGGGACATTTTGAAATAAATTAAGATGTTTCAAACAATAAAAGGTTTTAAAAAAGATTTGAAATATGTTGATGCCGAAATTGGAGAAGAAATATCATCGAACACATCACAATTGCGGGACTAAAGAATCTTATTTTAAATAGTAATGACTACAAGAAAGATCCGAAATTCGTTCAAGAATTTTTAAGAAATGTTGTGTCAGAACGAAAATTGCGAGAAGCTAAAAAGGATAATAAAGAACACGAACTTGAATGAAGGAAACTTGAAATCGAAAAAGAAATAGAGTTAGCGAGAATACAATTTCAAAATAGAGGTGAGTCATTTGCTTCTAATTCTACTGCTGATTTAAATAATTCTAAAAGAAAGTTTACGTTGCCTAGATTGGAATTAAGGCAATTTGGTGATAATATTAAAGATTGGCTTCTCTCTCCATTTTGGAGTCAGTTTGAACAGATTCATAAAGATGAGGATATTGCACCAAATGACAAATTCCAATATTTAATTCAAGCAACAGTTTCTGGTCCTCGTGCAAGGGAAATAGTTGAAAGTTTTCCGCCAACTGTCAAAAAGCTATTGAGAGCTTACAATCGTGTTTTGGTAGAGAAGATATTTTAGTTGAAGTATATGTTATAGAGAATTGCTAAAATTGATCATTTCCATACAAACTAAGGAAAAGTTATCTTTAACTTCTTTGTATGATAAGCTTAAATCTCATTTACGTGCATTTGAAACATTAGGTGTAACCACAGATAAATATGCGTCTATTTTGTACCCTATGGCTGAATCTTGTTTCTCAGCTGATTTTTAAAGGCTTGGAATCGAAGTAATATTTTAAACCCTAACACTGACGCGAAAGAAAGGTTAAATAATTTAATGCAATTTTTGAAAAAGGAAGTTGAAGGAGAAGAGAGGATAATTGTGGTGGTAGCCTTTTTTGGATTAGGAAAGAACCAAGAGTATAAATCCTTGAAAAAGAAGCAATTTAGTTCGGAAAATTTGAGAAATAAAGTACCTACAGCTATGGGTTTATTAACGAGTACTCCAAATAGTGATGTGAAGAAAGCTTGCATTTTTTGTGAAGGTAAACATTCAAGTTCAGATTGCTTTACAGCTCAGAAAATGATTCTATTAGAAAGGCAAAAAATAATCAAAAAAAAGATGTTTTGCATGTTTATCTCCATTTTATGCAGTTGAGAAATGCCGAGCAGTTTTAAAGTGTCTGATCTATTCTAAAAAACATTTTCCTTTGATGTGTGATGTACTTGATTCACAAAAAATGTCTGTAAAGAAGAAGGAGAAACCCGCAGAAAATGAGGTTAATATGACCAATTTTAATAAACTCAGTCCAAAGATATTTCTTCAAACTCTGAAAGCTAAATTGATATCTGACACTAAAAAAATTGTGAGGTTACTTTTTGATTCTGCATCTCACAAATCTTATATTTTGAAAAATTTAGCTCAAGAGATGAATTATACATCTCTTCGCTGTGAAAATATGGTGCATTCTCTTTTTGGTGGGGTTATCACTAACGAGTTCAAGCATAATTGCTATAAAGTGAAGTTGAGAAATTTAAATGGAAATTTAGTTGTAATTTTGAAGTTCTGGATCAGTCTACAATTTGTGAAAATGTTAAACCCCCCAGTTTTCAAAGGTCCCAGGATAAAAGAGTTTAAAAAAATGAGATTAATCTAACTGACATTGGTGACAGCTGTGAAGTCATCGATATTCTCATTGGAGCTGACGTTATAGGGAAAGTGTTGACTGGTAGAAGAAAAGTCTTATTGTCAGATCTTGTGACTGTAGAAACTTATTTAGGATGGACCTTAATGGGTAAGGTGCCACATGAAGAGCCTTCGGAAGAAAATTTGGCTATGACAGTGTTATCACTGTTTGTAAATGAAGCTGAAATCTCTAATATTTGGAAACTGGATTTAATTGGAATCAATGATCCTGTTGAGAAAAAATCCATGTATGAAATTCATTTTCAGACCAAGAAGCATTTTTTGGAAACAGTGACAATTGATGAAGAGGGCCGATATGAAGTTTGCTTGCCGTGGTCTGACGATAGGTCATTTTTGCCCGATAACTTAAGTTTGGCGAAGAAAAGACTCAACTACACAACTGCAAAACTTTTAGCTATGAATATGTATGAAAAATATGAAAATGTTATTCAAAGCTGGTTAGCTGAAGGCATAATAGAAGAAATTCCAAAGAACGAAGTAAGCTGTTATGGTGTAATTATTCAGCTAGATTAGCAAATTATCCATCTTTAAATCAGTGTTTGGCATGAGGTTCTAGTCTTATTGAGATTATATCGGATATTCTTCTTCGATTCAGAGAGAGAGAATTTGGCGTTATAGCTGACATTAGAAAGGCTTTCCTGCAAATAAATATTCGTAAGGAGGACAGAGATTTCTTACGGTTTTTGTGATAGGAAAAGATGGATGAAAAGAAACTAAAAGTTTTTCGACACACAAGAGTTGTTTATGGACTGAAATGCAGTCATTTTCTCTCTCTCTCTCTCTCTTTTGATTTCAATTATTGAGTACCATATTCCAAAATGTGAACTTGCAGAATCTTTCAAGGAAAGACTTTTGAAAAGTTTCTACGTTGACAATGTTGTTACTAGTGTCGACTCTAAAGATCAATTAAATGAATTCATTGCCAACTCTAAAACCTTGATGGAAAAAGGCGGTTTTTATCTTAGAGAATGGGAATGGTCTGGTGACTGTGAAAATGATTCAAAGAATGAAACTCAGGTATTGGGTCTTATTTGGAATAAGGAGTCGGACACATTGAGAATTAACACGAAATGGTAGGATGACATTAATATGGATAAACTAACTAAAAGAAGTATGGTATCTACAGTACATAAAGTATTTGATCCTTTTGGATTCGTTTTACCAGTGATGCTTTGTCCAAAAATAATGCTACAAAAGGCATGGAAATTAAGCACAAGTTGGGATGAAGAATTAACTGGTGAACTTCGTAAAGAGCTTGTGCAGTGGTTTCAAGAACTGAAGTATTTGTCTGATATACAGATTCATTGGTATATTCAAATGTCTCATAAAACTTTAAGTAACTGTGTTATTCATACATTTGTTGATGGGAGTAAAGATGCATATGGTGCCGTTACATTCCTCAGACTAGAAAAGGACGATCAAATTGAGGTTTTTCTTCTAGCAGAAAAATCTCGAGTGGCTCTTTTAAGAGGCGTAACTATACCAAGAATGGAACTTCTAGCAGTTGTGATTGCAGCAAGTTTAACGAATTCGGTTGTTGAAGCTCTAAGCTGAAGAAATGTTACAACGTATTACTGGAGTGATTCAACAACAGTGCTAGCGTGGATACTAAGAGAAGAAAATTGGTCTGCCTTCGTTAGGAATAGACATCATCCTACATCATGGAGACATATACCTGGTGATAGGAATCTGGCAGACTTGACTTCCAGAGGCTGCAAAGCGAAACGTTTAGTTTACTCAAGATGGTCGGAAGGCCCACAGTGGATGAAAAGCAATTTTGAATTTCAAAAAATTATATATTCCTCACAGCATGATTGGAATGAAGAAGAGATTGGAAAAGAAAGGTCTAAGGCAAGTTATGTAATAACAAATAATGAAGCAGGTGGTGTTAAAAACTGGTACTATAGATATTTTTCCAACTATGATAGAATTATTCGTCTTGTTGCATGGATTCTTCGTTTCAAGCACAACTGCAAAAATGTAACTGGGAAGAAGCATGGTGAATTAACAGTCATAGAATTTCAGGAAGCAGAAACAAAGATTTAATATATGATTCAGATTGAATCTTTTCTCTTAGAATAAAAAAGATTGAAATCTCTACAAACGTTTAAAGACAATCATGGCATCATTCACCTGAAAACTAAAATTATTTATCGCAAAGACAGTGAAGATTTTCTTAGACCTATTGTTCTCTCTTCCACCGAAGCATGAAGTGGTAAAACGTTTAATCCACAATGCTCACGTTAAGAACTGTCATGCTGGAGTCCAGATATTATTGAATGTCCTTAGAGAAAAGTATTGGATTCTAAACGGAAAAAAAGCAGTGAAACATGGGGTAGCCAACTGCGTTATATGTAAAAGATATACTTCATAAGTTCTCCCCTGCCAGAAAATAGAGTAAAAGATGCTGTGGTGTTTCAGATAACTGGAGTTGATATGGAAGGACTTCTATTTCTTAAAGAAAACGACAAAAGCTGGGTTTTAATTTTTACTTGCGCAGTGTACAGAGCAGTCCATTTCGAGCTTGTTACTGCTGCATCGACGGATGTTTTTAAAGGCATTTAGAAGATTTGTTGCTTGCAGAGGAAGATGTGCCTCTGTGTACTGTGATAATGGTACCAATTTTGTTGGAGCATTAAATTATTTTAAACAACTAAACTGGAGTCAGATACAAAAATATGAAGCTATCAACTCTATTGAATAAAAATTTAACCCCCCAACTGCTGCTTGGTGGGGCGGATAGTGGGAGAGATTAATTAGAATTTTAAAAGATCTTTTGAAAAGAGTGTTAGGACATGCACGTCTTAATTATGAGGAAATGACAACAGTTTTGGCAGATTGCGAGTGGGTAATCAACTCAAGACCTCTGACTTACATTTGTGAAAAGGAAGCTGTAAAACCAATTTCTCCATCGATGTTTATGCAAGTTGTCCATGAATGCAATCTCACGGATTTAGATGCTGTCGAAGAAAATTATTTTTGCAAGAGACTTAAGTACAGACAAGCAGTGCTTAAAGATTTAAGAAAAAGTTTCAGATCTGAGTATCTAGGTGCCCTCATTCAACGAAGAAATAAAAAATCAAGGAACTTTACGGTTTCTGTAGGTGAAATTGTTATGGTGGGAGAATATAATAAAACGAGAATTATATGACCTTTAGGTCGCATCACTGAAATCATACCTGGGAAAGATGGACAAGTACGACTTGTTAGAGTGCAAACTTCACAGCAGGAATTCCTGCACACGATTCAAAGGATATATCCGTTAGAGATATCATCCTCTGATAACTCGTCGGCTCCAATGATACCCGATGATTTGAAAAAGTCAAATGACATATCCAAAACTTTGGATTGTACTTCTGGCAGCGAGGTGAAATTTAGTTGATCCAGAAGAATTAAAGTGCCAGAAAGATTGAACTTGTAATCCGTAAGGATTAATTGAACATTTTTACATTCATGTATATTCTTATTTTCATATTTGAGTCTCTAAAAACTTGTACAGCGCTGCCATCATTTGAACCCCTTAATGCAGTTTAACTACTAGTTTCATGTTTCGATTATTATTTATAATCAAAAGGTAGGAGGATGTTGAAAATGTATAATTTATTTATTTTTATTTTTATTACATATTATAAACTTTAAATTTCAGATGGCAACGTTAATAATAAAATTGTATTATTCTTTTTCATTTACTTTTTGTATTTTTGCGAATGGCAACACCGGTGTTTGGTTCGATTGTTTATGTTAAGAATAACTGTGTACTGAATAAAGTTTGTTTTTGATCGGTGATATTCGAAATTATTTCTCTTTTATTTCAAATTGCTAGCCACCGTTGCTCGAGTTTTAATTAAAACTACTTAGACTTAGAAGTGTGGAAAAGGTGATTTGGTGTCCTTATAGAATTTTTAAAAGCTAAGAAAATTAGTTTAAATTTTCTTTTGGAAGCTCTTTAACAACCTAGCTTTCTTTTAAATCAGTAATCCCTTCAGTTATTATCGTTACTCATTTATGTGAATTTATTTATAACACACTTAATATATATGCACTCATGTCCATAAATTAAGGATAGTGAAGTTCATATGTGCCCTAAGCGTCTGTACACGGTCTGCCTTGAAACTGTCGTACCGGTAGCTGAAGAGAGCTGACGAGACAGGTCTGATGCTGGGCTCTGTCTGTTTCTTTTGGCAGTAACTGCCAAATATATATACCGGTCCTCATTCGGCGTTGTAACTCAGGGGCGACCTGTGCTGTAACATCTACTCACATTACTATCATCTTGGAATCGTTGCCAAAGCCTGGAGATGACACTCAGGGTGATTCCAAGTTCCTCGGATACTTCCAGCTGGGTACGTCCACATTCCAGTCATCCAATAATTCTACCACGTAAAAAATCATCCAAATGCTTTCTTTGTGCCATAACTATGCGGTTATTGCTCCAAAAGGCTTTTAAAGCGCTTGTGAATAATTTTACTTCTTTGCCACAGTTCCTTATATACCTCTCTCTTACACTCTCGTCATTGTGACGTACTATTCACGCCCTCTGGTGGTTTCCTGTAATTTGCATATTCTTCTTCAAGATGTGTGTGATAATTCTACAGGTGAAATTTTTATTTTAGAGATCAATTTCTGTGTAATTCTGAATTATTCTTAATTTATGGACATGAGTGTATTTACATAAATAGAATATTATTTGATTTAATTTATTATTAAATTGAAGTGCCAATTAGACAAAGTTTCGCTTCTTCCTCCTCCCCCTCTCCCGTTCCTTTCCTCTATTAAGTCATATTGATTTATTAGGCCAGCACTTTCTTTCTATATTTGATTTATTTAAAGAGAAATACGAGCTTGTCTTTGAACTTTACAAAAAAGAATTTTTTTAAATTTCTCACCTTCTATCTTATCCTTGAAACTTTTCTCAGTGTCATTTAAACAGAATGTGTCTTAATAAGAATTAAATCTACGAGGTTTATATTCAAAGAGACCGGTACAAACATTAATTGAGCCTTTTTCAGAGATGTACCTTACAGAAAGTACTACTGTATATGCATATTATTTTAAGTCTTAAAAAAAATCAAAATAATTCAAAATTAAAAACATTATTACCCGTTGCTATTTCAAGCGAGCTAAATCTAAAAGATACAGAGGAGGCAATTTCTTTGATGGTAGAGATCACAAGAGCTTGTCTTAACTTCAAGTAACACGAGTAAATTAAAACATCTCCTGTCTTCAAAAAACTTTTATTACCCAAGTCCAAGGCCGGATCTACGTATGGGCTGCAGCCCTGGGCCTCCGGTTTCTTGGGGGCCCGTTTTCCGTTGCAGATAACAAACAAAAAAAGATGTAATAAAATAATAAATTTCAAAATAGTAATGAAAAAATAAACCTCAGTAAAAGAATAAAAATAAAAAATAAAATGCCAGAGAAGTACCGTATCAAATTTAGTTTCATTTTCAAGAGCAAAAGCAATTTACTCTTTTGTTCGTCCACCTTACCACCGAATACGCAGAAATAAATTAATAGACAGAGGCTCTATCATAGAGCGGAGCTGGCGAGCATCAAGCATTTACACAAATGTAGCAGCACTAGTTCTGTAGCCATTTATTTTTGTGCAATGATCATTCTAATTTACAATAATGTACTGATTTGGTGCTGTGTATTCTGCATATTACCTGCAATTAAAATATAGGTACCTGTTTATTCAAGTAAAAAGTAAGTGCCGATACACATTTCTAAATTATTTAAGAAGGAAGATATTGAAGTAATGATTAAGTATTTTCTGTATTTTCAATTTTTCAAAGATTGAAAACATCAGAATTTCCCATAAATATGTATGTTGTCTTAAAATTTGTATTAACTTAACTTAATTACTTCTATAGGATATAAAAAAATAACAATCAGTTTATGTGGGTTATGGAGATTCACCGCGAATATTATGGATAAATGTAAAATAGTCTTGATTTTCGTAATAAGTCGGTTTTTTTAAGTATAGGTAGCAACAGCAAATAATAGAAGACAGCGGAAAAACAATATTTATTTAAAGTGGGGCAAATAATTTTAAAGTTTATTTTTATAAAATCCCTTTTAAACTGATGAGCTAATAAATAATAATAATCAGCGTTTTAGGTTTTAGCGAGTAAAGACAAGGATTTTTTTATTTTGTTAAATTAACTAGGTACTTTTTTTTCAATTATTTTAGAAATATGCTATATTGTTTTGTAAAAATTTGTTATAATATTTTTAGTTTATTAAGCACATCGATTGTGTTATCGTAATTTTATAACCTAAACTTTTAAACTGATTTTCAGGAAAATCAAGTACTTAGTTAACAATATAAATATGTCTGACAAAAAATATAAAAGTGGAGCGGAAAAACGAAAACTACTATTAAATCAAGAAAAAAATTAAATGCGTCAACACAATTTAACATTTCTTACAATGGAACAAAGTAACAAGTATACAACAAACGCAGAGACATTAACAAGCAAAAGGGAAAGGAACTTAGCCAAAGAAAACGGAGAAACACAACAAGCAAATATTAATGATGAAAATATGCAAGATTACGATGACCAGCAGCCTTCTGAAAAAGATATTGTTCAGCCAGAGGACATCAGTAATGCCCCGACCGAAGAGTGTTTAGAAAATGTTGGGTATGAGTTTGAGAATTATACGTTGGCGGGGTTCGTGGCCTAAATCTCTAAGTAATAATTTTATTGATTATATCCTTTCTCATGAAATGAGTTATTTCCAAAATAAAGATCCAAACAATATATATTCTGTTTCGGTAAGAGAATACAAAGAACAAAAGACATCATTTTCGAATAATCATTTAATTAAAAAAACTTAAAAATGCCCAAATGCTGGAAAGATCTTGGTTAGGTTATTGAACTAGTTTTGATAGTATTTTTTGATTGACCTGCAAACTTTTTTCTAAAACAAATTCTCAATATACAACAGGCTTTTCTGACTGGAAACACGTAACAGTGATTGGAAACAGTTGTTAAGGAAATCATAAAAATTCTATTGAACATAAAAATTCAATGTTAGTTTGGCTGACTCGAAAAGAAAGTAAATCTGTTTTAGATAGACAGTTACAAGAGCACTAAGAAAAGATACAGAATATTACCACAATGTCCTCAAACGGGTTATTTCGGTAGTAAAGTATTTGGGTATAAGAGGTTTATCAATTAGAGGGGTACCGAGGAAGTTTTTGGCTCTCCTCATAGTGGTAATGTTATGGATGCCCTGGAATTGTTAGCAGAGTTCGATCCATTCATTCCTTCATGAACATATTGAACAGCGAGAATTACGACCAAAATCGTTAATAACTTACTTATCAAAAACAATATATGAGAAAATAATTGAGATCATGGGCAAGAGCAAATCATTAAAACAATTACAACTCAAAAAAATAACGATGACCCACAAAGAACTATTCAATTGGGATAGTTAAACACCAAATTTGTTCGATAATGACCAATTTACTATTGTATTATGATATTGTTTTCGGGGGAAAGTGTATGAAAGACTAGTCTTATTAATTAAGATTAGCACAGTGGTTCTCAAACTTTCACTACTGGTGACCCAATTTTCAGTCATAATTTTTATCGCCCCCTAAAAATAATAATGTATTGAATGCAATAATAATGCACTTAGGTGCTAAAGCTACAATTACAATCATAATTATAAACGGTATAAATTAACAAGATAAGTTTTAAATTTTGTATGTGTTATTTTTATGTAATATTGTTTTTTATTTTTTTACTTTTTAGTTCGATTCACTATAAAAGTGTGCTTTTTTAGTTTGTTTTTAAACTATAATTTATTTTGTAATTATTTTTACTATACACGATAAAAATCACAATTCCATTGAATAATTTAATTAAGAGAAAATATATTTACCTACTTTCAAGGACTTTTCAATTTTTCTTTGATAATTTGAGAAAAATCCAATGAAATTGAAGAAAATGTTCCAAATGTGCGTGACCTTATTAAAGGACATAAATCACAGACATTTTTCGCCAACAATACAGGAATGTTATTTTCTAGCAAAACTGTCATATTTTGTTCAAGTTATTGTAGTTTTGCTGTCATTTGATGATCTTCAAATAGCATTTTGAACTTTTTCTTCCTTGTGTCTTTTTGACAAGGCGAAATGCTACATTTATGGATTCATAATTTTCTTCATAGAGTTCTTTAGGCAGCATTTGAAATTTTCAATTCAACTCAAACGTTTCATATCTATCGCTTTTCTCTTATTTACTTTCGCTATCACGATTAATATGCATTACTTCAGCAGGTTCTTCAATTGCTTGATCAGTTTCAACTTCCTTCAATACAGATCCCAGATGCCCATTTTTTTATATTCTGCTTATTTACATTTATAAAACATAATAAGTCGTACAACACAGCACAATCGAAACCACAAAGTTATTCATAGGGGAAAGTGGAGCATGTTCATAGAAAATATTTTTAAACAAAAGTGGTTACGCAGGGAACTCGATCAAAACAAGTACCTTGATTGTAAAAAAATGTTTACCACTCTCAAAAAAGAGGCATATTTGTGACAAATTCATTTTATCTAATAAAAGGAAACCGTTGAGGTCACTGTTGACGAATAAGCAGTTTTCCCAGAATTAAGGATTTCGTGAGCCTGGGGTGATTCTCCGCCTCATGCGACCACTCCCATGTTAAGAGTGTATTCAATATGAAAATATCGATGCCAGTTCTAAAAAATAATTGTGTAAAACGTTTTTCATTATGCATTATATGTTTCAGAATACTCACAAAAATACATCTTAGCCAAATAATCCTTCAAAGTGCCCAATATGCTTATCCACGTATATCATAATACTCATTCACATGGGGAAAAAAGCAACAGAAAAATATTATTTACAACTTTCCTAAAAGAAAAAGAGACGGAGTGAAACATACCAGTGAGTTTGGAGGTCAAATATATGATAATCAAAAGTAGTATTTTAGGGATTAAAAGAAACGTAATAAAAAAATCTCTAATCGTGGAATTACAGCAAAGCAAACAAAATGTTTTTTATTTGGTTGTAGGATCAAAGATAGATAATGAACGTTTGAAGTGGAATCTTATTTTTGATGATCATCAGATGATATATATAAATTATATCAATGTAAATGTGTATTTTTTATTATGTCAGGAAGCATTTTGTTTTACTTCATTCCAAAAAATTACTTTTTTAAACCTTTTATTTTCAATATGCTCGCGCATCCTCGCAGGGTTATCGCCTCCCCCAGGGGGGAGTGCCCCACAGTTTGAGAAACGCTGGATTAGCAGTCACTCTGGCTTATGCTTACTTAACTCTCTACAATAAATTTTAGAAACAAATGGGATAGTTGTAGGGGACAGTCATTTGACAACGCTGCTAATATGTCCGTTCGATATAATGGTGTGCCAACTCTTTTATAAGAAAAAAATAAATTCACTAATTATGCGCCGTGTGCTGTACATTCTCTTAATCTTGTTAGTGCAGAATAAGTTAAGATTACAACTGAAATCGTAAACTTCTTTGGTTTAGTGCAACACGTATGTTTTCTTTTCTGCTTCGACCCATAGGTGGGAACTTCTAAATCGTGAAATTAAACTGAAATTTACCTTAAAAAGTTAAAGTCAGACCAGATGGCCTTGTCACTACGATGTTGTTGAAGCCTTAAAAGATAATTATGGTAATGCTTATAAATATGGTACATATATAAGCCAGTAACGGCCTCTAGACTGAAGTGATCATTTTAGTGTAGTGGTTAAGTTGCGTGCTTACGGAATTGAAAAAAAAAAAGGTGCCGAGTTCTAAACTCCTTCAGTAATATCATGAATATTCTTAAGATATTTATATAGAGTAACAATGAAAATGAGAAAATTGATTTTCGAAAAGAGGCAGTAAATTTATTTAATAAATTAACAAAACTCGAAACTACCATTTTAATTATATTTTGGAAGAAATTTTAGAAAGATTTAATTCAATTAACAAAAAATTACAGACTCCTGGTTTGGACATCTATGAATGGAATAAGTTAATTATGTCAGTTTGACGTTTATAAGCAGTGCACGATATGAGTCGGATAAAAAACTAAAGGAGTATCAAGACTCGTCCTAGAGTAGGAATAGAATACAGCGATGTGGTTAAGAATATAGCGATGACGACTTATTTCAAAATTTTTTTGCAAATAAATCCACAGAAAAAGCTGTATGGGACAGAAAAATTTTGAAGAGACACGCTTATTGTTGCGTTAGATAAGCTAACCTTTGATTTAAATAGAAGAAACCAAGTATATATATGCAGGATATAGTAAGAAATTAAAATTGTTGATGAATTTGAAAGATCAAAGTAAGAAGAACTCTGGCCTGGAAAGTGTACGCGCTATTGATTGCTATTCAGATGACGTAGGTGATGACCAATGTGAAGGTGTACAATTCAAAGTTTATCCAACAAGGAAATAAAACTGAGCTAGTCCTATACTTGTAGTGATATGTTCAATTTAATTTTTGAAAACAAACTTGTTGGTGGTTTTCCAAATTTGTATACCATTTTAAAGATTTTTCTAACACTCCCTATTACTAGTTGGGAAGCGGAGCGTGCGTTCTCTAAAATATCCTATATAGAAAACAAATATAGGACACCAATGGCAAATACTAGGCTTAATTATTTATCACTTCTTTCTGTTAATACTGATCTCACCAAAGACTTAAAATATGATGAGCAAATGAAGGAACGATATGATTTACAATTACATAATTAAAAAAAACTTTTCTACATAAAAGTGTAGAAAAGTTTTTTTTAATTATGTAATTGTTTATTACGTATTTAGATTGTATAAAAGAAAAAAAACCTTAAGTTTCATATATTTTAAATTTTACCGCATAAATTTTTTTTAAGAAAATGGCAAAATTTCTAACTAATTAGTGGGCCCCCAGATATTGTTGGCCGAGGGCCCCCAGATATTGTTGGCCGAGGGCCCCCAAAAGTCACGGTCCGGCCCTGCCTAAGTCCCCTCTTTGGTTAGCTGACGCCGGACATTTGATGGTTGTCCGGAATATCCATAGTGACCCCAGTCCGAGATGGGGAGAAAGTTATAGGAGATGGTATATAAACATATCAAATTTCATGATTTAACATATACTGCGACCTCGAGCCCTTCAAGGTTCAACATAAAAGTAAACTGACATTTACCGTACTCAGTAGAAAATAAGAAACATTAAATAAAATACCAGAATCACAATACTAAATACAAGCATATAACTGGAAATCGCAAAAAAGTTAAATCAAATATACATCTTATGCATTAAAATTCGTAGGTAAACAAAGTATCTAAGTAGGGATGTATATATCCCAATTTTCTCAAGAACCACAAGACGCAGAAACTAACAGAAGGTATCAAAATTTCGGGAATGATCCGAGAAATCCGTTTTGACCATTTATACTCCGATATTCCAATTAGTTAAAAAGATATTAATTAAAAACCTTAAAACGCATTAAAATGCATCGTGGCACCATCTGCAGAGAATATCGGAAAGAAATTCTGTTTTTACAAAACAACGAAACTTTGCATATAAATAAATTTATTTAAAAATTAATATAATAAAATTATACATATATCTTTCTTTCAATTTAATTATTTTACAATTTTTTTAAATAAAAAATGAGTTGAAATCGGTTCCTTTTTTTGAATACGAATTATAAGTTGTTCCTCTTGAAAAAATATTTTACGCTAAAAAAAAGTTAATACTTTTCTTTTTTCCGCGTGTAGAACAATATTATACGTAATCTGTACGTAAAAAATATCTTAAAAGATTGATAAAATATCTTAAAAATTACGGTTAAAAAGAACAATAATATCTTTCTTTCAATTTAATTATTCTACAATTTTTTTTAAATATTTTCGAAACTTCTTTTTTTTAGAGGTTTTTAAAACACGATCTAATAATTTTGTAATTTTGAAAACTTCTATTTTTCTGTATATTTCCATACATAAACTATTCTTTTTTTAAAAAAAATGTACTTTTGCGTTTCCGGTAGCTGTAAAATTATACAAAAAAATTGCCTAAAATGTCAGTAATAATTAATTAATTCTAATTACATTCTTTATTTTTGTTTCATACTTTTTGATTACTAAAGCAATCGTTTCAATAGTTATCTGTAAATTTTTCTTTTATTAATTACTTATAGAAATTTGATTTTAATAAACTATTTTTTTTAAAAAAATGTACTTTTGCGTTTCCGGTGACAGTAAAATTATACGGAAAAAATTGCCTAAAATGTCAGTAATAATTAATTAATTCTAATTACATTCTTTATTTTTGTTTCATACTTTTTTTTGATTACTAAAGCAATCGTTTCAATAGTTATCTGTAAATTTTTCTTTTATTAATTACTTATAGAAATTTGATTTTAATAAACTATTTTTTAAAAAAAATGTACTTTTGCGTTTCCGGTGACAGTAAAATTATACGGAAAAATTGCCTAAAATGTCAGTAATAATTAATTAATTCTAATTACATTCTTTATTTTTGTTTCATACTTTTTGATTACTAAAGCAATCGCTTCAATAGTTATCTGTAAATTTTTCTTTTATTAATTACTTATAGAAATTTGATTTTAATAAACTATTTTTTTAAAAAAATGTACTTTTGCGTTTCCGGTGACTGTAAAATTATACGAAAAAAATTGCCTAAAATGTCAGTAATAATTAATTAATTCTAATTACATTTTTTTTTTTCATACTTTTGGATTACAAAAGCAATCGTTTCAATAGCTATCAGTAAATTTTTCTTTTATTAATTACTCATAGAAATTTGATTTTAATAAATATATACAGTATAACTCTGTTAAGACGCTCTTCAGGGGACCGACGTTAAAGAGCGTCTTAAACGGGAAAGCGTCTTATCGGTGAAAAGTAAAAAACAAAATCATAATGCAAAATCCGTACGTAAAATATATTTTAATTCTTAATACTCGTACAGGAATGTTATGAATACTCACATCAATAATATGTATCACTGACCAGAGAGAAACCTGTCAAGAGTACTTTGTTTCAGGTTCTTGGTTGCGTGTGTGGAGAGGAAGTTGTCAATTCTGTTAACATAAGTTAGCATGTCCTCTGCATTTTCCATGGTAGAAATCAATTTTCTGAGCTCACCCACGATTTGCAACCCAGCAGAAACTGAAGGAGTTGGTAAATGGTCGTCCTCTTCTTCTGAGTCACTCTTTTCTCTCTCACTCCCAACAGGGTCAGAGGTGGTGAGTGAGAGAGAATCGGCGATAATGTCACTGAGTGTGCGAGTGCTGCTCGTTATTAGGGCATCATCCACTGCCGCGTAATCTGGGAAATTTTGGAGAATTTCCTCAGTTTCTGTGATATTTGATATGATATTGTCGGTGGTATTTGGCTCGTCTGAAAATTTGAATGCCGCCTTCCGGAAACAGTTTTTAATAATGAGTGGGTCAATTTCATCCCAAGCAGCAGTAATAAAATGAATAGAGTCTAAAAGATTAATTTTGGTTGGATTTTCTCCCTCCATGTCTCTCAAGTACCGCTGGACTAATTTTTTTCTGTACTTTTGTTTGACCACTTTGATAATACCCTGATCTAAGGGCAGCAACTTGGATGTGGCAGTAGGTGGCAGAAAAACGATTTTTATGTTTGTGGTAGGGATGTCTTTTGGATGTGCAGGGCAGTTATCAACAAAAAGAATAACTTTTCTTTTCTGCTTACCAAAAATGGCATCCAACTGATGAATCCAGTTTTTAAACAGATCTCCTATCATCCAAGATCGAGCTTGAGATAGGTAATCGCATGGTAGAGATCGTACATTTTTAAAACAACGAGGAGAACGACTTTTCCCAATCACAACCAACTTTATCTTATGAGTGCCAGTAGTATTTGTACAAGCCAAAACTGTCAAACGTTTTTTACTCAGTTTTCCACCATGGCATGTTTCGTTTTTAAAAACGAAGGACTTGTCAGGCATGAGTTTAAAAAAAAGGACGAATTCGTCGGCATTGTAGACATCCTCAGGCGCGTAGTCTTGCAATAATGAAGGCAACACATTATTTTTCCATGAAGAAATATCGTCCTCATTAACAGCTTCAGCCTCCCCAGAAATTTGCCGGTAAACAATGCCATGTCTGTTACGGAATCGGTCAAAAAACCCAGTCGATCCACAAAAATCGGTAATGTTGAGATGAGAGGCTATTTTTCCTTGGCCTTTTCCATGATCACACCTCCGCTCAATGGGTAATTATTGCTGCGAGCTTGTTGGAACCATTCCACTAACACTTTCTCCAAATCCTCGTGTTTTGCGTGTTTCAGTTTTTGTCGTTTAGTTCCACCGACGTTTTTCTCAATATCAACTCTACTTTTCAACACCGTTCTCAATGTAGAAGGAGCAATGCCAAGTTCTTCGGCAATTTCTTTTTGTTTCTTATTTGCTTTACACCCTTCATCGTACTTTTTTAAAATGTTTAATTTATCAGAAATTGATAAAGCTTTTCGCTTAATGCCACTGGGACCACTGGAAGCACTTGCCATTGTAAAACACTTCACAATTTCACAAAAACGTGATACAGCGGTTCGAACAAACAACTAAGCAATAATAAACCGTTCAATAGCTCTGCGAAAACTGAAGGGTGACTCATGTAGCATTAGCGCGGAGAAAGGGTTTCTTGGAAAACAAATGCGCGCTTCCCCACTTTGCAAACCCCATCCCTAGTAGAGTAGAGAGAAAATGCGACCTTGACTTTTTTTCTTATCACTTCAAAGTTTGCGGTCTGTCAGAGGGGAAAAAGAGCGTATTATCCAACAAAACAGAGCGTCTTACCGAGTAGATTTTATGTGCATTAGCATAGGAAAATTCAAGGGACCGACAAAAAAAAGCGTATTATGCGGGAAAGCGTATTAAACGAGAGCGTCTTAACGAAGTTTTACTGTATATGTTTTTTTAAAAGGATTATTTCTATTATTTCATTACTAAAGGAATTCTTTGTTAATTAAAAAGTACATCGTCTATTATTTATATGAAGTTTGAAAGCATTAACATAAAAATGAAGCCCGAAAAAAAATCTTTTACTTTAACGAATAACGAAATGGGATATTGAAAAAAAATCTACTTTTATTTTGAAGCTCACTTCAATGCTTTTCCCGATATTTTGAAGCTCACTTCAATGCTTTTCCCGAAGGAACCGACGCGCGATTGCTTAATCGGCTGTTTTTTGAAACGGCAGTTCCCAGGTTCGAAGCTGAGGAGGAAGGAACTTTCAATTTCGCATTACGCTACTTTTTAAAGCTTTACTCTTAGTATCATAATCGTTTTCTTTTTATTATTGCTTCACATTAATAATTTTTTTAATTCTAACCAATATTTTTTTTATAAGTCATACATCGAAAATTGAAACTAGATCTTATCTGTGAGGAGGGGAAGATAGAACAATAATTTTACACTAAAAAAACCGTGTTCAGGCGATAGAGAGGGGAAAGAAACCTGTCTTAAATCAAAAATAAGTGGAGTGGAGCAAATTTCGAAAAAGGGAAATTTTTTGACATAATTTTAGAAATCACTCGCATTGTGCTCGTACGAACACACACACACACACACACACAGATATGCTGGTGTCATGAGGAAAAGAGAAAGCGCGCCCGAGCAACTCCGGGATAATCTGTTGAGGGGGGAAGTCATTTTGAAAATGAGTATTAGAAGCTCTGATTTTGTGAAAGAAAGGGAAAATTTATAAAAGTAGAGATATAGCCCGTGCAACGCCGGGCCATGCAGCTAGTTTAACAATAAATTCTGTCTCAGTAAGCCATCAAATACTTGAATGTGCATATAAATACGAGGTGTTTTTATAAAGGGATATTTTTAAATTTGAAAAGTAAACAATAACTCTCTTTCGCAGACATAATTTTTAACTGTATATAAAAGCACAATTTTCAAGAACTGTAATTTGCCGAACGCTGCTCTAAGCGAATTATTCTATTTTGTGCACATTTGTCGCCTTTAACGTAGTAATTAGGGTTTCTGGTTTCCCGGTTTTTTCCATTCCTGAAAATACATCAAAATTTCAAAAAATTTAAAAACAAGTTATTTTTAAATAATATCAATAATTTTCTAAAATAAGGAAAATACCATTTTTTTTTTCTTCAATTTTCGATTTAGCTTCGACTCATAAATTTTCAGATTTTTTAACGTTTGTATTTGTATTAAAAATTAAAAATATATGTCATGAAACAATTAATAAAATTAAAAATGGTTTAAAATAATAAATAGTGTATCAAATATATTTTCATCCATGTTCCTTGCAAAATTAGTATAATTTTGTGAGGCAGACAGAGAAATTATTAATTCTACATTAGAACTCCATTGAAATCTCCCAAATGTTTTGATAAATAATTTTCAGATATAGTTAGTAACGAAATCTGTAGAAAGAAGTATTTCGAAGGAATAAATAACTATTCTGAAGAAAGAAATTATTACTAATTCGAATACAAAAGAATTTACTTAGTTTATTATAAATAAATATATGTCACACTATCTTTATTTTGCAGATACTGTTACAACTTTGATTTTTTTTTTTTCATCATATACATAGAGGAAAAATCTTTCCCCAAATTAAAAGTTATAATTTTTTTAATGAAACTGATTTCTTTTTGGTCTAAAGGCAAAAACGTTTTACGACATAGAAAAAATGTTAAAATTAAAAATCTAAAAAAAAATCACTTTTAAAATTAATGTTCCTTTACTCTCACGTGAATTTGAAATTTAATCAGTCGAAAATGAGTCAATTATTTCTTTAATGTTGCTACTAAGAGATAAATATTAATATAGTTTATGAATTCTTGATGATTTATTTGTGGCTGAAGGAATAATTACGTACTTTAAAAATATTGTTACGTAGATCCGGGTTCGTGGATTTTATGCAAAACAATCACAAAGAAAATAAACAGTTCTTTAAGAGAGATACGAATTTATTATCAAAAATCCAATCCTTTAAATACAGGATTCAGCAGCAATATTCACATAGTAAATCCCTGAAGGTCTTAACTCCTTCAACAGCAATCAAACACAATCATCAGTGTCTAAAAATACACGTAAGTTAAAGACTATTCACAAGCACAGCCGAGCTAATCGCTAGTCAAAACAATGTTCACTACTCGCTGCTTAAAATCAAACTGACTGGTTGTGTCTGGCACTCCTATTTATAGGCGTGGCAGAAACTTCCAGAAATATAACCGCTCGTGTCATCGAGCGTGACGTTAATGGAGAGATCCACTACTTTCTAGAAGAATTCAGAGGGTTCCGAACTCGCCAACATGGTCACCAAAGTTGCCAAAAAGGATGCCAACTTGGCTCTACCGCCAAGATTTCACCAAGTTCTCATTGAATCGCCATTATAACGTAAGGGGCGGTATTGCTTGTGAATAGTACAATTTTAACATGAAATAAATATAACATAGAGTAATATAAATGCATTAAACACCCAAATGCAAATTATTTACACTACTTACACAAAATTCGTAACAATATTAATTATTATATTTAAAAGTTTTATTTGTATAACCGATTTCTTGTTTACGGAATTGCTGTATTAATGTTACATTAATATAAATAAGTATTAATGTAAGAATCTCACACGAAAGTGTTTGGTAAAGAAAATAATGATTAAAAAAAAGTTGTGAAATTGCTTAAAAATAATCTCCCCAAAACAGTTTGTGGTGGTTCATTCCCTTCTTCAAATTGTTAATTCAGTTAAATAGCCCATAATAAAGACAAGTATCCGAAAATCTTTTTAAAAAAAATAAATAAATAGTTTTAAGTATTGATACTTACGTTATCCACATAAATCAAGATCTCGGAACTTTGATCAGATTGGTCGTGCTGGTAGGTTACGAAAAGCGATATCTTTAAAAACAGTATATTTTTAGTTCATGAAGCGATGTTTGATAGACAGAGGAACTGATTTGACCAAAATGTTTCAAGGTTTTACTCTTAGCCACGACAAGCCGAAAAAATTCTCTACTCTTCGTGGGTGTTACTTTTCTCTTATTACACGCTTACCCCACTGCTGGGGTAATGAAAATTCTTCTATCTGGGGAGTTCGGGAGAACGATCACAAATTACCTCAGTAAGGTTAGCTAAAATTTATAGGCATGGTTGAAATCCCTAGTCCAGTAAAAAATAGCTACTTGATGGATTATTTAAGCCCCTTATCATTCCCGGGAATACAAAAAGTACTGAAATCTCATGATTTTTCGGGATCCTATTTATATGAGTGTAGTGAAAAATCTGTGTAGTTGTTGTTGTTGTGTCCAATCCTTCAGGATCCAGCGGCAGCTAGATCAGAGATCCAATGGACCATTAACCCTAGCAAAGTCCAGCACCAGAAGAAGGGAAAGAACAGCTTCTTAAGATACCAAGTACCCGGAGCACCCTTGGGCAGAAGACTGATTTTGCTCCTTTGCCTACAGGCTTTAGCTGAGCATAGGTAAATGGCCTTCATGCCTAGGATGTGACCTACGAGGAGAAAACTTTTCCGACGTACTTCGCCTGTTCCACCCAGGAACACCTCCTCGCCACAATGAGGCAGCCTGCAGAACTAGAGGGGGAGGAAAAATCTTGTTAAAATAAGTATATCTACTTGAATCTCGAGATTGGGTACCCATACACTTGCTAAGTGAAATTGCCACGTAATACAATTTTTTTTTTTTTAGGAGAAATAATCGTTGCAAATTTTACTAGCAATAGTCGACTTTTCAATTCAATCCAAAACAAAATAATTATGTTCCACGTTTCCAAAGTGTAAAAATAATATTTTAGAAAATAATTTCATCCAAATTTTTTCCTAGCAAAAAAAAGTATTTTCAAATTCGGTCCAAATGCTGCTCCTAAAGTTTGCCGTCCCGGACATGGGTCAAGTTTGTCCGGCCCTAAAGCCGGCCCTGGAGCATACAATTGTACGAAACACCAAAGTCGTGCAAATTTTATGACTTATGGCTTCTATGACTTCACCCCACTCCACGCACCACCCTGTCACATCCGCGTGGTTCCACTTGGCTTGTGTCAGCGTTTGGAGTTTGAAATATTTTTTGAATTTAAATTTCGTGGTGCTTGCTGCCGCCCCTTTTCGTATGCCACTCGGAGGCATGGCACCCTCGGTTCCCACCACGCTACGCCACTGTTTCGCAATTTAGAGCCATGGACAAGCATGAGGATACCATCTGAGCCGTAGTCCTTTTTCAACATCCATGTCATATCAATGTGAGGACATAGATTCTGATAGATTTAATTTATATCAGACACATTGATTTGTCTTCAGCGAAATCAGAGCACACGTCTCCCCTAACATGAGTCATGTTTTATTTTAATATTAAAAAATGCTATTTGTTTACTGTGCGTTTTTATGTTATCTGTTTTGGCTCAACAATCAACTACAATCACTCAGTTACTCGTAATTTTTCGCACATTTGAATGGCGATGTCGACATTTCCACTGACAACACAATATCCGTATCCAAACCCCTTCAAGCCATTGTAAGTCTCACATATTTAATGTAAATGTGCAGTAGCTCCTCTAAACAACGAATTCCTTGAGAGAAAAAGGTTCGAACGCTCGACTCAGCGAAAATTTCTCTGGCCACAAGTTTGATTGCAATATTACCCGCCATGTTGTTACCTTGGCACCAAATTGTATTTTTCATCGAGCAGTTGTTCCTTTTGAACCATTTTGATAAAGTATTATCCTCTTGTATATGCACTATTAAAATGTTTCTATAAAGAGACTGGAGTAACGAAGTCTATGTATATAGACATTGCCATTAAACCAAATAAATCTATTGGGAATAAAATCTCGGACACATTTAGTACTTTAATTTTTTAAAATTCAAATCGTTTTTCAGAAACTGGCAACAGCCCTTTGTTTAGATTTCCTTGTACGTTATTAAACTTTTTCGTGTTACATTCATAAATTTGAACGATATTAACCAAATGTTGGAGCTTTTATGGACATTTCACTTTTGATTTAATAAGCGAGATGAATGTTTTACTGAATGGTGACTTATTTTGACTGTGGAAAATCCAAATCTGTGAGTAATTTTTTTGTGTGAGATCAATGTCCTTCGTTGAGTTTGATGTATTGCTGTTGCTTGTGTTTGACATGCTGTTTTTTTATTGATTTAATGATTATTAAAAATTTACTGTATTTAACAATTTTTCAAAAAAGAATGTTTCTAATTTCTTTGGCTAATGTTATTAACTCTTATGCGATGCACATTTGCAGTATCGTGTGACGACGTGATTGAATGTGGAAATAATAGTGGTTAATTATTTTGGATAAAAAAATTTATTATAAACGTAAACTCTTGCTTTTCACTAATACGTGAGGGAAAATTTGATTTATAAATATTAAATTTCTATGATATTGAAATTTACTCCCCTGTGTGCGAGAGAAAAAAATTGCCAATTTTTAACTTATGTTCTAAATTATCTATTTTTATTCTGTAGATTTTAAATTCAAGATATAAAATTTTCTACAATTGGTTTTAGTATGGCATCAAACTTATCTCACTCGTTTACAATATGTTCTTTACTCTGGGCAAAATATTCTGCCATAAATCATAAAATCTTCTGCAATAATTACTGGCATATGGTTAATTCTAAGTAGTAAATTAACATTTTCTGCTGGTTTTTGACAAAATCATCAACCACAATGAAAATGTCACTTTTTAATAATCAATAAAATTTAATTAATGGTATGAGACCTCCATCTCTTACTGTTTTGTAATATTTTTTTTTCTCTTTGAATAAAAGTAGCTAGTATGGGACTATTATATGCAAGTTACAAACTAATATTAAATTCCATTTGTAATTAGTAAACTTTATTTTCAATAAAGTTACTTTAAAAGCTCTTCAGTGCTAAAAACTATTCTTGGGATGTTAATTAGGTCATGTTAATATTTACAAACTACATTTCATTTTCTTTCTTGTGTATAGTTTGATTTTAGCTTCTTTTTGTTTTTTACAGGTTAACTAAAATTTGTTTTATGTTTAATAGAAATGTTAGTTTATAGGCAATAAATAAATGTGTTCTTTTGGTTGATTGCTCAGAAGCTTCATAAGTTTTGAGACCACTAATCTAAATAGTAGGTTATGTATAACTCTGTCAATCAGTAAATTGGGAAAGATTTTGAAGAATATGGGCAAAAATTTAGCAAATATCTTGAAGAATTTGGCCAACTTTCAAACAAAGTTATTGTGTTGGAGTTCATGCGTGAAAATTTTTTTTCATTATTGGCTGCTTATTACAGCATATAGTGATAGTTTTTGATTCTGCAAAAATGGCTGACAGGCTAATACATAAGTACCACATCAAATTTTTATATCATTTTTAAATTTTATGTGTATATTCCTCTAATAAACCCTTGCAACCATTTTCAACTTTCACATATAACTGCCATTTTCTAAAATTTAAACCTTTTTTTTTATTAAGATATTAAATAGGTGGTTCCATTTATTTTCTCTGCTTCTAATTTTAATCTAAGAAAAGTATTATTTTGATTATTAGAATTATAAAAAATAGTATTTTGAAATATATATGTGTATATATATCGTGATTTAATCAGTATCATAAGTAATATTGTAAAGAAAATGTTCAGTATAGTTTTACTTTACAAAATGCCTCTTGTTTGAAAAGAATCAGAAAAGTTGCATATGGTACTTACGGGTTACTTGCAAATATTATAAATAGCTATTTCAAATATTATTGATTTTATTGGTTTTTTCTTGTGATATAGGGTTACTTAGATTTTTCTAACATTTCTACATTTGGCTGATGAATGAAGATGACACAGTAAGCTTTCTTTCAATAGCAGGAAATTATATTGCTACTGGTTTTTTTTTATCTATTTAAATGATTAAACAATGTGATTGGAATTGGGCAAAAAATACTACTGAATGTGTAATGTCTGTTATTGTATAATGTTTGTCATTGTGTGATGAATTGGTTCTCAGGATCTAGGATTCTTTTATTTTATTGTGCGACTGATAAACTTCTGCATCATGGTATCAACCTCACATTGATTTAAATCCAGAAACAATTGTAGATTGTTTACATTGGCAACAACTCAGAAATGCATTTTCCAACCCATGATTTGCATACTAAAGAAAATAATTTTGCATTTTGAAGTTCATTCTTTTTTAGCAAATCAGAAAAGGTTGTTTCTTATTTTTGCTCTATCAAAGGCAAGAAAGTGATTGATATGATTTAGTATTGTAGCTGTGTGTTAGCTGCCAAACCAGCTATGTGGCATAGTTGGTTTGGCACTGGCCTTGTATGCCCAAGTTTGTGGGTTTGACCCCAGCTCAAGTCAGTGAATTTTCACAATGCAAAAAAACTACAGTGTCCATGTCGTATTATAATGTGGAATGTAAAGACCCCTTTAGTACCTGTTTGGCTTGGGTGCTCTCGGAAAAATTAAATTCCGTGTATGGTTTTGGGTCAGAGCTCGGGTACTTTCCTCTGGGGAAGAAACTAGGCATCAAAATTACTTGCAGCGATTGATATACCACCTTTATGGTGCCACACTGTAAAGAGACACCAGCTCCTGGGGAATGTACCAGTTCTACAATGGTAAAAACACCAATCTGCTGGCCCATTAGAAATTTTTAAAAAGTATTGTATTATATTATTTAATCTGATTCATGGTAATCAAATGACTGCATATCTGAGGATGCTTCCAGGCACTAGTTATATCTTTATTAAATGTACTACTCAAGAAGTATTAAAATCTTTCATTAGTTTCTAAGTATTATTTATAGGATATGAATGGTGTAATTTTCATGTGTAAATTAAAAAAAAATTTATAAAAATTTTTTAGGTTCATCATGAAGGAAAGTAGTCACAAATCTAAGAAGCGTACCAAAGAATCCCGCAATGATAAAAATATCAAACGAAATGATGATGAAACTTTAAATTCATATAAATATCGAAATGTGCTAAAAGAACGACATTACAAAGATGATGACAGAAATGGCAAAGATCATCGTAGCAATTCAAAGCATTCTAATTCCCACAAAGAGAAAAAAAAATCATCAAATCACAAAAGCCATAGAAATCATCCAAAATCTGTTATTTCATCCAGTAGTAAATTGGAAGAAAAGAAACATAAAAGCCGAAACCATGAAATGATTGAGGAATCATATGAAGAATTATCTCGAAAGAAAAGAAAAATTGAATCTGAGCTCCATGCTTTGGATTTGGAAGAAGCTGCTGCTAAGGAAGCAGAGTGTAAAAAATCTCATAGGTAAATTTTTCCAACTGTTCTGCTTATTTAGATGTAGTTTTAGATAGTTTCAATATTATGTTACTATTAAAACCTAGAAAACTATTAATATTACTAGAAAAATGTTTGCCAT
Organism: Trichonephila clavipes; assembly: GCA_019973935.1. Classification (NCBI taxonomy): domain Eukaryota; kingdom Metazoa; phylum Arthropoda; class Arachnida; order Araneae; family Nephilidae; genus Trichonephila; species Trichonephila clavipes. Next base: position 199,493 of record BMAU01001849.1, on the reverse strand, counting down.
TTTGTTCAATTGTTTGCTTGATACTTTTGGAAACTTGTAAAATGTAAGCAAAGAACTGTTAGCTGTTACTAATTTTACTGAATTGCTACTAAAAACTGTTCTGTGATCTATTTTGACCATGACTGTAAATTCACGGTAATTGTTGCAGTTGAATCGCGCGTGGGTTTGAGTATCTGTGCAACTGTAGACCTACCGTATGAAGTTGCATTGAACCTGTTGAAAGGTTCAGAGTCTTCACATTGGTGTGAATGTTTGGAGAGTGGGATGCCAACATGGGGGTTGTCTTCATCACTGGACTAGGAACAAAAATTAGAGATTCACATTACAGCATTTGCATTGCTTCTAAGTGCAATTAATAAACAGTCAATCAGAACAGAGAATGAAAGGAAATGGTTCTAGTTGGCAATATTTCATCTGAAGCTGATCACAACAATTGTCAATTTATTACCTATGCCGAACTAACCAGAAAGTAATTAATTTAAAAGCTTTCTGATTATAAAAATGAATACACCCAACTCTTTTTTTTACACAGTTGATACAGTCCTCAGAAAACCATGCTAAAAAAATATCGTTTAAAAAAATATGTGTGACCTATATGGTAAATTTGCGGATATGTTCCACAACTTTAAAAAATCATGTAAGATGAAAATTCTCTAAATATTTCCCCAAAAAAACCATGCAAAAAACTAATAGGAAAAGCTATTACATACTTATGAAACAAAAACAATTCCTTTTTACTTTAAAAAAATTAAAATTAGTGTACAGCAAAAATTTAGTCTATAAATACAAACCTAATTCAATTTGAAATTAGGAATAAAACTGCTAACAACTATTTTTCACTACTTAAAAACAAGCTTGCTGTGCTTTATTATGAACTGGATCAAAAATGCTCTCATTAGTAGATGTGTCAGGTGTATGCAAATGATTTTCTTTGCTTACACCTTTTTTTTTTCTTGTTGTTACAAAATCTGTTGTTAGCCAGGGGTTTTTTGGGAAAGAGGGGTTCGTAAATTCCTTATACAATTTTTGATATCTTGCTAGAAAAAACTTATGATTATGTTGAAATTTTTATACATGCTCTAAATCAGGATCATGAGTAAAGTATTGTTTCTTTCTTGCAGCAAATTTCAAGCCTTCGCAAATTAAATCAACTGTTAATAGATGAACTTCACCTTTGACTTCATCATTATCAACTTCTTTATTATTATAAACTGCCCTACATTTGATCAAACCATCCACACTCATTTTTTTTTTTGAAGTTTATGCTAAAACAAACAAAAAATTCTTTACATTTGTATGCTACGTTATTTCAAAATCGTGTAAAAAAAAGTTGGGTATATGTATATATATTTCAAATATCTCATTATATAAGTGTGAATATATAGTTAAATATGAAGACATAAAAGAATGTTAGGTTTATTTTAAAGGGATAAATAAAGTGGACCATTTCACAAATCTATTTAAAATTTATAATGCAACATATTGTGGGGAAGGGGCATTGTATGATTTTATTCTGTAAGAAATTATGGGAAACTCACCCTTTAGCTTATTAATTTAAATACTTCTTTATTAAAATACTTTTATTGTACATACATTTATAAGTTTTGTGAATAAATGTTTGAAATATCTTGTAGGCAATCATCTGACAGTAGAAAAAGAAAAGAAGAAACTGTCAGAATTAAAGAGGAACCTATCACTGATGATGAACGAGATAAACGTTCAAAAGAAAAATCAAAAAACAAATTAGTGCCAACCAACAAAAGTCAACGACCTAAGCCTCAGTCCTCAAAATCCTCTGGTGATGAAGAAAAGTGGGGAAATACTTCTGATGAAGCCAAAAAAGTTGAAAATACTAATAAAGAGAAGCCTAATTTTGCAGTCTCTGGTAAACTTGCTGAGGACACCAATACTTATAATGGAGTTGTTATCAAGTACAATGAGCCAGCTGAAGCTCGCAAACCACGTAGAAGATGGCGTTTATATCCATTCAAGGGTGACTCAGACTTGCCTTTCATACCTATTCATAGACAAAGTGCATATCTTTTTGGTAGAACACGATCCATTGCTGATATTCCTATAGATCATCCATCATGTTCCAAACAGCATGCTGTGCTGCAATTTAGACTTGTTACATATAAGAGGGAAGATGGTACAACAGGTCGCAGAGTTCGACCCTATATAATTGATTTGGAGTCATCAAATGGAACATTTGTGAATAATAAGAAGATTGACCCTCGTTGCTATGTAGAGTTGATGGAAAAAGATGTTATTAAGTTTGGTTACAGTTCACGTGAGTATGTGGTGCTGCACGAAGAATCGCGAAATGAAGAAGAGGATGATGATGTACTTGACTCTAATTAATTGACGAAAAATTCTTGTTTTTTTTTTTTTTTTTTTTTTTTTTTTTTACAATATGCTCTTTAAAAAAATTTTTATGAAAGACATTTTTCAAAGCTTTCCATGTTCTGTGTGTGAACATTCTGAATATTACATATGCAAGTGCACTGTGGATATCATGAAACCTAAGTCTAAATCAAATTGATATAATAATATTCAGTTTACAAGTTGTAGAAAATTTGTACCAAATGTATTTTTGATAAAAATTGATATAAGTTGTGATCTCACTAGTATTTAAAAAACTGCTATACCCAAGTTTTTAAATAAATGTTTTTAATTTCTTTCATTGTGATTAATTACTTATAATTTTTTTGTGGATAAGAAAAGTGATGAAATTGTTATTGAAATCGAAAAGTGAAGAATGATTGAGGATAATGAGAGAGCAGTTTTTTTCCTACATTGATCTCTAAATTATTTATTGGAAAGTATATTTGAATTAGTTGATTCTGATTATTGAGGTGTGATGCCATAAAGTGTATGATATGGTCTATATGTAACACTATTTCAGAAATTAACATTAACTGTGAAATATCTGGAGATATAAATTGATTGGTATAATCAAGCCTGCATGCAAAGCAAACATATTTGTAGAAACATGGCAAAAATCTGTATTTAGATCATACAATTTGGGGAAAAGGTAGTGTTGGATATTAAGTATTTTATGTAAGTAAATATGTATATATAGGTAAGAGTTCAATCTTCATGTTAAAAAAAGCTGGAAAAGTGTTTGGATATTTGCGTTGCTGAAGAACAATCCATAAGAAAGAAAGCAACATGACAAATTAATATATAAAATTGTAATAAAAGGTATGATAGGCACCCTCTTAACTAAACTTCACTTAACCATTTTCTCCACTGTGGTAGTTCATAAAATACACTTGTCACATTGTGTTTTGGTATGTTTTTTTCATTGAATGCTCCAATTGGTTAGAGATGTGAGCACACTGTACATATATTGGATGTTTCTTTTATATGAGCACTGCCAATGTTCAGTTTTTACTTAACCAGTTATCTGGATGTTTGGCCCTCCTACGTCCTTGAACATAAATAAGTCTAAATCTAGGTCATACATATGTCCCCAATCCCAGATGAAAGGGGCAAGTTCTGCTGAAACCAGGATAGTTATTTAATGCAAATAAAGTTCCAATTTTTGACATGTATCTGTTCTTGATGAAATAAAGTGACACTTAAAGAAATCTTTATTTATTCTAATATATAAGATAATCTCACAAAGAATGGACATGGTGACACATTAAGAAATAGCAGATCCTTTGTAATGAGGGAATGTGAAGTCACATGATTGAAAGAACTTCTCACAATAAGGTAATAAGCCCTTTACGGGCAGAATAGCAAATTTAAAAGGTGCTTCGCAATGAAGTATTTCAGCCTTCAAAGGTAATAAGACACTAAAGTTTTTCATATTCAAAATCCATCTTTAACCCATGTAAAAATCCAGATGACAGGTTAAGTGTACCAGTGCTTTGTAAAATTAAAACTTTGTTATGTAGTAAGAAAAAAATAAAGTAGAGAAACATATGCGATGTGAATTTTCAGTAAGAATTGTGTATTTTCCTCTCTTGTTTGTCTTGTAAGTGAATTTATAATGCATAACTTATCTTTACTTTTTTGTCATCTTGTCAAGAACCCTATCCTCTAATAACCAAATAAGAGGGTTTCTTCAATACTGTATTGTGTTGAATTACATAAGTTGCTTTTTTTTTTACCATTCCCCTCCTTCTAGATTTGAATGTTATTGATACATCTTTAATGTTAAATACATAAAGTAGACTTATGCCTTCAAAATTAGAATAATGATTTCCTAATTTGTGTTTCTTGGAGATAATGATAGGTTTTTTTTTAAATATGGTATAACTATGAATATATCTCTTCCCCTTTAACCAAAAGAGGAATTTGGATATTTCTTTAATTATGAATGTTAAAGACATTCAGTTTACTGTAGCATCCAAAAACCAGTATTTTTCCATTGTCAATCCTTAAGATGAAAATTTTAATTTTAAATAGTTTGAGCTACTTTATTAATATTTTTATACAATAAGAGTCTTATATTAAATATTTTTGTATTTCATTAAAAATGTAATGTGTAGCTAAACTATTTAATAAGTATATGAAAAGTTAACACACACAAAAAAAATTATGATTTTTTTTAAGATAACCTTAAGATATTTATAATTTTCCATTGATTATTTGCTATGCATATGTATGATAGTATTTGTGACACATAGGATAGGAGAATGAATGCTGAAGAGAGATTTTATATCAAGTGTAATTATATGTGTGTATATAATTTGAAAATGTGTTTATTTATAGTTACAATTTGGTTAAAATTTAATTGTGAAAAAATTACATTTGTATTCAATTGAGGTACTGTTACATAAGAAAGCGTCACACAATTAAGTTATAGGTTTTTGCATCATCAGAGTGAAAAAAGGACAAACCTTAAAACTGAAATAAAGTATACAAATTGAATTACGCAGAAGATAATTTAAAATATGTATGTACTACATAAGTTATTTTATAAATTTTCTGAATTGATAAAATAAAATTGTATTTCTAACATTATGTTTGAAATTTTTTTAAAAAAATGAGTAAATATTTTTACATTTATATATGCTATTTTAATAATTCTTGAATATATACAAAAGCAGTTTGTTTCAAGTGTATGTTACTTGTAGTAAACAGAACACACAAATTCTGACATAGATCAAACATTATATTGATTTGTACATGTTCAATTGTATATCTTAAGACATTTTTAAATTACTTATTTAATTTTCCTTATCACTCAGGATTATTTTTGTGAATGTAATTTGTAATTTTTTAAGTATTGTTCAGGTAAACAAGTTTAGAAAAGTACAGAACAAGCCTCTATTCCAATATTAAAAATGTGTCATTGAATAGATTTTCAAGATTCATTGCACCTTTAATATAAATTGTCATTATGCCATTCATTTGTATACAAATGAAACAATTAGGATTTTTCATTTTATATCATAAATGCTAAATATTATTATTTTTTTTAAAGGAGGTAATTATTGAAAATCTGTTTTACATAATGTCAAAGTGGCTATTGAAATATCACAAAAAGGATACAAAATTATCTGTACTTTTTAGAAGCATAATAATTTTTAATAAAGAGAAACAATTAAATGCATAAAAGAGTAGTATTTCTCAACCTATGTGGCACTAGGGTTTTTGGCAAATCAATATTTCATGGGTTTCTTTTAAAAATTACCATGTGTGAAAGACATATAAAGCAATTTTTTTACATAATGTATAAATGTTTTAACACATAATATACATTTTTTATTTATCATACAAATGCCACACTACAATAGCACCTTGGCATTAGTGCACGTGCCCTCCAATATTTTTCGACAATTGAATTAAGACTAAATATACATGTATAAATTTTTAAAATATCCAAGATATTTTTGATAAGAAAATCACTCAAAGACGACTTATGTATTGATTTGATTCATTAAAATTGATTAATTTAAGGGCATGTATAGTTATGTAAAAGAAAGAGTAATGATATTGCCAAGTCAAAAACAATGAAATTACTCAACTTTCAGATAATTATGAAATTATTACACAAATTTAACAAGATACATATACTAAAACTTTTTTAATGAATGGTTCTAGTATTCAGGATTATACATATACAGTAAAACCTGTTAGTTAGAAATCAGGTACATTACACCTATGCCACTGTGTTGCTGGAGCAAATTAAAACTTAATTGTATAAAAACTAAGCATGAATTTTCAAAGGCTATTTTCTCTGCATTGACTGCCTATTTGGGCTTTATTACATTGAGGGTTGAACACCCTAAAGGAGTACTACTATTACACAAAGCCTCGTCCCAAAATGAATTTCCTTAGTCATGCCCTCTCCTTGTAAGCACTTTAAAACGCGAGAAAAAATTATTTTGACCCAAGTCACCATAATAGCTAAGTCGCCAATGTGGTTATATCTATAACTTAGGTGTTCTGCCAGCCAGGCATCTCCAGAACACATTCTTGACTGTCTGGTGTTTTCAAAATAAAATCTTTATGAAGACCCTCTAATGGTGTTGTGAACTTTTTGAGAATGAATGAGATCATGGACTTGGTCTAGCTTAGCTAGACATGGAGATGAGCAACAATATCTAACTCTTTGAATAATTATCATTAGTAAATTGTTTTTTATTTATTATAATTATTGTATTGTCACCCAAAACAATCGTGTATAGAAAATTTCAGCTCAATTGAGCACTTTAAAATGTGAGAAAAAACTTGAGGTTTTGACCCAAGTCGTTAAAATGGTCATTAAGTCAACAAAAATGATGCCAACGGGGCTGCATCTATAATTATTTGAATAATTAGTTTTAACCAATTAATTTTTATTAATTATAATTAAATTGTCATCCAAAATAATTGTGTATAAAAGTTTTAACCAATTAATTTTTATTAATTATAATTAAATTGTCATCCAAAATAATTGTGTATAAAATTTTAGCTTAATCGAGTGCTTTAAAATAAGAGAAAAAGACTTAAAAGTTTTGACGACCCAGGGGACATAGTTACATATGAAAAGAAGAAACCCCCCACACACATTAATTAAAATTAATAATAAAAGCATGAGAGAGAAAATGTTTGGAAGAAAATTTGTACCTCCTTAAGAATTGCTTGGAAGTTAATCCATTTTTTACATTATATTTATCTTTGACTTTTGAAAAAATGAATAATAGGTTGTATGTTAGGGGCAACTGTGTTATGAAATACAAACAAAATAAATAAAAACTATTTAATATTTTCTTATACTTGGGTAGAAATCTGTAATACCAGTATTAAAAAAAGCATTTTTTAAAAACAAAATTTCATAACACAGAATATCAAAAACACCTTTTAGCATTAAAAACAACTATTTCAAAAAACTTCCTAGATGCTAAAGCATATATGTTCTAGCGTTAATTTACATGTTTTAATGCATTCAATTATGATAAAATGTGCATTAAATAAAGTGTATATCAGATTTATATACTTCCCTGAAAATATTTTTGGCATTGTATAAGTTTTTGTTATTACTTAAGTTTTGTAAAAAATGCCATCTTATAGTTTTATAATCACAATTTTTGAGCATGTATCTAGACTAGTATTTCTTAATGCTATGTGTCAATAGAGACTATCAGATGTGCCACAAGAATTTTCGACAAATAATTAAAAATGCATGAGTTTTGTAACTTTGAAAATATAGTATTTGTAATTACTTCAACATTTACTAAAGAAATATAGTTTTTATTTAGTTTTCCTGCTTTTATTTGATATTTTTTGCCCAGTTGTAATTGACACTCAAATTGTCTTTTTTAAAATCAAGATTTATGAAATAACCCAATCTTTACATTTCTTTGATGAGATTGCATTGCTGTGGAGTAATGAAAAATATTTCATTCAGTTAATAATAATGGTCAGATATTTAATAAAATCTTGTGATAACATAATCTTTCACATTTTGATTATATTCAGAAGTGTGACAAAAAAGAAAGATAAACACTGGTCACATTGTGTTGAGTTTATTAATTATGTATCCATATGCAATACAAACATGCATCATTAGTAGTGTAATGATGCATGTTAAAAAAAATTAACTTAATTTGTGTTTTTTATTTGATTGCTTTCACAATATAATGAATTTTCTTTTCTTTTTTGAATCTCTGTTACATGACAAAAATTCAATGTTTCCACCAATACAGCAAATAAGAAGTTGCTTTAAACATGTGAAATATCTTATTTAAATATTATAAATGAACATTTGTTAGAGCATCAAAAATTTCAGAACTAATTAACATTTGAAGAAATTTGTATAAGCATCCGAGTTAAAGCCAATCTATCATTTGGTTGAATACTAACTATAATATCCCTTTTAGTAATAATTGGCCCAGCTATTGATAATAAATTATCGAAAAGTTGCGGGGCATTCGAAAAAAATTTAAAATAGCTTTTTGTGTCTGCCAAACGCATCTCATTTATTAGCATAGATGTTGATCTTAACCGCTTTTGAAAAATACGTCGAACCTGCCATCGTCTCTTGTCCTCCCTTTACAATGTTAGCAAATTGCAAAACATTCATTTTTCTTGCGCGATCCATACCTGTTCGTAACTAGTCAGAAAGAACTCTTAGTGCGAATTTCAACTATAATCTTCAGCGTCACCTAATGAGCAAAAATCCATTGCGCTGTGACGTTTGAGATAAATAACCGTAGCATGATATTAATTTAAATATTTAGTTTATTTACATTGCAGCTATTATTTACCGATTATACATTGAAGTTATTAAACTTATTCATTAGAGTATAAGTTCTGTTTATGAGGGAGGAGTTTTTTTGGGGCTCTCAACGAAGTTTTCAGACCCGTTCTCGCTCTGCCCTAGGGTCAAAATGACGAGGTCCGTCGCCAAAAGCCCTCGAGTAGCTGAACAGTGCGACGTTAGTATTCACTCACTCTCGCTAGTGTCTCGGGGACCCTTTATCCTCGGGTTGCATCCGGTTCGTGGGCGGAATAGGAAGGGGGTCCTTGTGGTGCAAAGGTTTCCGGGGCGATCCAAGACCGCGAAATAATTTAAAGTTGCACGTGTGGTGATCATTTCCATACAGAAGCCGATTCACAGTTGTGTGGCGGGAATGTTACAGCGCGTACGAAAAAGCTTTGGTGTGAATCGAACAACGAAAAAATCTTTCTACTCGGCGCGCGCTTCGTGAACGCCTTGGTGTGAATAAGCCTTTAGTATGTGTTTACATCTTGTGATTCCTCTGCCAATTGATTGATTGAATATTAACGTCACACTGTTCAGCTACACGAGGGCTTTTGGCGACGGACCACGTAATTTTGAACCATGGTCAAGTGACGTGGACGACACCTGAGCTGGCACCCCCCTCTCCTAACTACCACACCAACGGGAGGACGTTTCAGCTCTCGACAAATTTAACGCGCATCGTTGCCCTACACGGCGGGTCTTTAGTGGTACTGGGCTCGAACTCGTGACAAGGCAAGCTACGATCCGATACCTATACCGCGGCCGATTCCTCTGCCAAAGCAAATTTTCAAAACTATTCTAAGGAGGTTGACATACTCTCTTCGGGACATGGTCAAGTTAATCACAGAGTATCCCCTCAGTGACTGATGGTGACAGCTCACGGGAACGATATAAGTTAAAAATTTTATAAATATTGCTGCTTTTTTTTTTTTAAGAATCCGTACTGGAAGAAATACATAAACAAATTTAACGTGTATTTGTCCTCTCTACTCGACGGGTCTTCAGTGATCAAAAGGTCTCGAACCCGCAACATGCCGGCCACGAGTTTGTGAGAAAATGAGAATAAACGTCCCACTATTCAGCTACATGAGGGCTTTCGGCGACGGACCTCGTAATTTTGAACCATGGTCAAGTGGCGAGGGCGACAATTGATCTGGAACCCACCTCTCCTAAATTCCACACCAACGGAACGACGTTTGAGCCTCGACATATTTAACGTGCATCGCTCGCCTCTGCACGGCGGGTTTTCAGTGGTACTAGACTCGAACCCGTGACAAAGCAAGCCACGGTCCGATACCTATACCACTCGGCTACCGCGGTCACGCCACGAGTTCGTGATTGATTGAATATTAACGTCGCACTGTTCAGCTACACGAGGGCTTTTGGCGACGGACCACGTAATTTTGAACCATGGTCAAGTGACGTGGACGACACCTGAGCTGGCACCCTCTCTCCTAACTACCACACCACACCAACGGGAGGACGTTTCAGCTCTCGACAGATTTAACGTGCATCGCTGCCTTACACGGCGGGTCTTTAGTGGTACTGGGCTCGAACCCGTGACAAAGCAAGCCACGGTCCGATACCTATACCACTCGGCTACCGCGGCCTCCCACGAGTTCGTGACCATAACCACCAGGCTTCCATGGCCATGGAGGTTACCTTGGCAACAATGATCCAGCAGTGCCTAAGTTCATCCAGCTCAGAGATGCTTAGACAGTCTGGTTCCGAAAACTACAATTTGCTCCGAAGGATGCTAATGAATTTGCGCACTTGACGGGTGATCTAAATAAAATTCAGTGGCGTAACATACACCCTGCATTGCGGGGGGGGGAGAGCTCTAGGGGCCCAAAGTTTGACTGACACAATGTGCGTGTTTGGGCATGGGGTCCAAAACCTGAGTTTGCAGGGGGCTAATATTCTCCGTTACGCCATTGATAAGTTCACACAGCTTTGATTCCCAAACCAGACAACATTCCTTTATCTAGGCTTCCTGTGTCAACCGAAAGCCTTGATGCAATTGTATAGAGCTAAAACAATTTCAAAAAGAAATATTCCGTAGTACTTCTGCGAATCCACCAAAACAGAAAAGAAAAAATCGATTAAAGACGATGATGGATTCAAAACCCCGCCGAGAAGGCACATTGCTTGATTTGGGAAGAAAATTTCTATATTTCTGGCAAATTGCGTTAAGTCACGGAGTTCTTATCCCGAAAAGGGGGAATGTACCTCTTCAAAACTGCTAACATTATTTATATAAACTGTGGTTACATAAGAACAAAGGAAAAAGAACGAAAATTAATGGATAGGTAGCATAGTTCACTTGTTAAGGTATAAGTTACTAGGGTTGGAAAACAATTTTTGAAAAATTAATTTTTAGAATTTTATTTTAAACATAAACAGGTTTAAAGAATTGTAATTATTAAAAAAATAAAAATACCCCCCCCCCCTTGTTTTTGAAAAAAAAATATTTTGATAAAATTTTAGCAGGTATGTTAAGAAAAACAGCACAAATAAAAATCATTGGACATGATGTAATTTTAATTTCATTGATATACTTCTTGATCCATCTGAAGTGCCACAAATCTCAGTATAAAAAATATTTTTAAAAAATAAATATTTTGTAAGCATTCAAATTTGACGTTAATGAATTTTGGTCAAAATTACTTTATTCTAAGCTAAAAATGGCTGTGAAATATGATTAAATGTAACTACCTTAAAGCTTGCGGTTTGTTACACTCTAAAGGGCATATTGTACAAGTTTCATTGATTTTTTTTTTTTTTTGGGGCTGTTTTGGAGATAACCCATTTTTCGTGTACAAGTTATCGTGATACTTTCATTAGATTTTAAAGTAAATATTACAAAAACAGATTAAGATTCTCCAGTTTTATGTTATTCCTCAATACTTATATCTCTTCTTCTAATGGTCCAAACATCTAAAAAACACATATCAACATAGTTGGATACCTTAACAGCGACAATATGCAAAGCCGCATGTCTAAGAGAGACAATTATCAATCGGTACACAGGATGGAAAGCATTCTACTCAAACCAAATGAGTCTTTCACGCGAAGAGCCGATATGTATCTAAAACTCACATGTGAATTACCTACTTCAATTAGAATAGAGGTAATCAATGCAGAAAACAAGTGCGAAGGATTAAGAATATAAAAGATTTCCCGTCTAACCAAATTAATGACCAAGGCACCCATGCCTATTATCTAATTACAATTAAAAATCTAATTTGCGGAAATGCTCGGCGCCCAAATCATCTTAGAACGTTACGGTACCGGACGTAGCAAACGCCCAAACCAATGCTGATATCTCAAGAGCTTCTTTTACAGCTCTGAAGTCTTAAAATTGAATTCAACCTACCATAAATTCAATCGCAATCTGCAATATGTTTCAGACAGCTTCCGGAAAGCAAATGAACTGCGTTCCCAGACCCATGAAATAATACTTTTCGGATCAGAATTTTGAATTGTTTCTGGTTCAAGAAACTAAGCTCCAACAAAGGCATAGCCCCCTGATTGTCAATTATCGCCTTTATAATTATTTTCCGAGCATTTGGTATGGATGGGGCACCACCATATACTATATAATTCAAAGCAGAGTTCTATCAGCGATAAAGTACATGGATGCAATTGTGATTGAAATCCAAATTCATGAATTACCCTCCATTCGAGTCGTTTCTGCTTACGCTCGGTTTTGTGCGGAAATTAAGAAATTCCATGATAAAGACTTCCATAAAATTTTGAATTCTGACAATAACTACACCATTGCTGGCAATTTTAATGCTGTTCACAAAACGTGGAATATTGCCAAGTCAAACACATTCAACTTCTGAGTAAATTTAATCCAGCAATGAGGTAAACAAAAAAATATCAAGCATCTCTCCCACAAAAGATAGGAGAAATCCATAGATGCTTTATCGTCTGAGATTGGTGCACTTTGGAGAATTTCTTTACTTAAAGCATTCTTCCTAAAAGCATTTTTATCGCACCCCCTTCTCAGAGTTCTTGGTAGTATTGTGCCATTTCCGATTGAAAAGACGGAGATGATCGTCGCGAAGTCTTCAAAAGCAAATCCTACCCAAAACGTAACGTAGCTGAAATTCAATAGCACATACATAACGGAAAGTTCAGAAACTCCTCAATACCTGTATATAACCAGGCCAGAAACTCGCCAGAAATGCAGGAATTTATCGAAAGTCACAAACCAAAGCTCCTGGATCGAATTTGATTACGAATCGTATATTCAAAAATTACTTCATTGTTCTGCTGTTCAATATGCTTATGGAGAACTATTACTTTCTTAGGAGTTAGAAGATTGCCGTGGTAGTTCCATTCTGAAACCCAACTTAGATTATTCTAATTCTCAAAGTTAGCGTTCCATCTGGCTACAAAGTAAGCAAAAGCATTCGAATATCGTCGTTGTCAAACCAATATCTGCTAAGTGCACTTTTTGGAGATTTCGACATTTTGATTATTATGACTACGAACCAAATTTTCATAAAAGACTGCTTGCTATGTGACTAAATATTATACGGTAAACTGCATTTGCTAAAAAAAATATATTTATATATTGTCAAATTAGAATATCTCAAAGTTATACTTTTTGCACATAGCAGACATTGGTTTGACAACGATGACATGTCCTTTAGAAACACCTGAACCAACACTACTTAGCTAGGAGTATTATTCCAGAACAGTATGGTTTTTATCACTAAGTGCTCTACAGTAAAACAGTTACTTAGAGCTATTAAATTAGCTCACTCAGGCTTTCAAAATCAACAAGACATGGGCATGCTTTTTGTAAACATTGCCAAGGCTTTTGGCATGATGGCTTGATCTCCAAGTTGATGCGACTTGATTTTTCGAGTAAATTTGAATCAAAATTCTTTACTCCTACCAGGAATTCTCATGAATTTAGGGTAAGAGTGGAAAACAGTACCTCGACCCCATCTAATTTGCAAAAAAAACGACAGTCCAATACAAATAGTATTCAACGTTCTAGAAGGAAAGTCAACGATGGAAATTATCATGAAGGTAGTGCATGCTTTGATAGATGAGTGGCGAAAAAGACTTAAGGCCCATGTGAAATCAAGGTGACCAGTTCAAATATATAAAAAGATTCATAACGTTAAATTTAAACTCAAATTGAAACTTTAAAAAGATTTAATTTTAAATTTTGTCACTAAGTTGTTTTTTTTAACTCATAATTATGTCAGTTGAGTTGAGTTAATATTAACGTCGCACTGTTCAGCTACACGAGGGCTTTTGGCGACGGACCACGTAATTTTGAACCATGGTCAAGTGACGTGGACGACACCTGAGCTGGCACCCCCCTCTCCTAACTACCACACCACACCAACGGGAGGACGTTTCAGCTCTCGACAGATTTAACGTGCATCGCTGCCCTACACGGCGGGTCTTTAGTGGTACTGGGATCGAACTCATGACATGCCTGCCATGGTTGGATACCTTAACCACTGGGCTACCGCAGCCCCATAATTATGTCAGAGCTCATGGCACGACTATGTATGGACTGATAAATACCAATTCAGTTATATTTACTTGACTTTGCAATTTTATTTGTTAAATTGATCTTCTCATAGAGTATATATATAATCTGCAATTCACATAAAATTATTCAAAATAGTAATTGCATTTTGAGCTCATAAAACTTTAAAATCCTTCCATATTTTGGCTTATATTTTTCAATTCACCCATATGAATAAGGGGTAGTTTTATATAATACATGGACTCTACAAATCCTAAAGAACAGTAGAAAAGTATTTGTTATTTCGAAATTTGTTTTATTATAAAAGAGAAAGATTTAAATAAAAAAATTAAAAACAATTTTTTTAATTGCTTGGAAATTTCTTAATACATATATAACACAAAAGTAATTAGATCATGTTATTGAGAGAGAGAATTTTTATTGCCTAATTCATAAAAAAAGCAAAAATAAAATATTTTGTGCTTTATTGTATATATGGTCAAAGAGAGTATTCGTATATTATTTTAAATCTTATGGAAGTACCAATAAATTTGGGAGGGGGGGAGACAGAATTATACTTTACCTTCAGAAGAATGAAGATTTACCTCTTTGGTTTGATATCATCTGCCTACATATAGGAAGCTTAATAAATAGTAATGAACAATTGCAACAAGCAGAATGATTTCATTAGGAACAATTCAAGGATTAATTAGGATATATATTTCTCCCTTAAACATAAAATACAAAACTGCTTCTAAAATATTTTTAATGGCTTTTATTACTTCTCAATAAACTTTGTCTATGGAAACACTTTAAATTTTAATTTTATGGTTTTTTTTAGTTATTAATGTTAAATACTGGCTCACATTTTATTTTATATCCTGATCTTCAAGTAACACTCCCAAATACTGATTCTTTAGTTCAGAAGTTTTATATTTTAGAACACTCAAAGTTCTCTATAACAGATTGTATTTGATCATTCATCTTTATAAACCATTTGAGACCCTTTGAGCTATTAATTTTACTAAGTCATCAGGACATTTATACATTTTTACAAAGACTTTAATATATCTCAGTTTTTCTCGTCTTTTAGACACGGATTAAAAGTGACCTACAACATTACTAAATTAAAACAGTTTTACATCAAAAACGTTCGCATAATTTTATTAACATGATAGTTTTTACTCCTTATTTCATATTTGTAAAAATAGTTCCAATTATATGAAATGATTGATACATTAATACCTCTGAATTCAAACATAATAAATTAACATTACTAAAATTCAGTTTATCAATTTAATGTTGAACCTCTGATTCACTTACACAATTTAGTTTTTTTATACATATATAAATACTTGGCATAGTTGTACTGTTATCCAATTTTATGTTTTAATTTCATTATATTTTCATTGAATAAATAAGACAAACATTATGTAAGAATATTTAAACAATTTTTTTAAAGACTAAACTCTGTATTAACATCATCTCAGCTGAATTTGTACCAAAAAAATCATACCATTTTCCAAAAAATCTGGTTTTCACCAAATCTGAATGGTTTTTTTAAAAAATAAAACACATGTCTTTTTGTATTATTACCACAGCCGAATTTGCATGCAGAAAATTTTTGTGTAGTGATAATAATAGCCCAGTGGCTAAGGGGTAGCATATTGCACTTCCACGTCACAGGTCTGGGATTCAAACCCAAGGATATGCAAGGTCACGACTCAGCCTTTCATCCCTTCAGTGGATTGATGAGTACCAAGCTTGCTTGGGAACTAAACACTGGGGGTTTCTTATCAGACTGACCACCTAACCGAAACATCTGCTCATTTTACCTTGGTGCCCAAGGTCATGAAAACTTAAATGGGCACAGTAGGCCATGGCCCTCATAGGCTGTTGTGCCACTGAGTTTAGTTTAGATAATACATACCAAAATTGCTGTATTAATTTTTTCAATCTTGAGTCAAAATATAACATAGGGATTTTTTAATATAAGCTTAAATAAAATTAATTGCAAACTAATGCATCTAACAATGAACCATCTCAATTTGTTAGAATGCATGCCTTATTGAAATAACTTTGAAAAATTATCACCAATTAAATTTTAAACATTGAATGGAGGCATATATCAATCAAGTATTGCTTTTAGAATTTTCTCCTTTTCAAATGACTCAATGTCAATACCACTTTAATAAGCAGTAGACTTTCTTGTAAAATAAAAGTATCAACTAACCAATCCAATGGAATAAAATCACAGATAGCTTGTTGAAATAATCTCAAAAAAGTTGCTTCCTACTTATACCAGAACTTACAAAATCACAGATGGCTCATAAATGTTATATTAGCTGCAAAGAAAACACTGAAATCAAATACATATCAACAATAATAACAGTTTATATTTATTGCAAAAGAATTGTACACATAGTTTACAAGCAGCAAAATGCTTACTTTGATGATCCATTTAATTTAATGACACTTTGTTGTACAATACTGCAGGGAAAAAGAGGTATTGAAAGTTGTAAAATACTTTCTTGAGATTAAGGAGGAAGAGAAATAGTTCCAAGCATAAATGTGATCAAACACAGCATATTTCCCAAAGCTCCTTAAATGTAAGCATGAATTCAAGAAATATATTTGCATGTGTATATAACATTAAAAACAAATAATGAGGAGTTTAGTTAGTAACATTGTCAAAAAATTGATATACAAGTTCATAAGTAAAATAGTATACATCCGTTGAAAAACATTAATTAATAAACAACACAAATCTGACGAGACATGAAGGTAATGGTAAATGGGGAGCCTTTTCTTCCATATCTTTTGAAAGGTTTTTGCGAATAGAAATTCTACACAAATTTTTCAGACTGGATGGCTGTCCACTTGATTTTTCTAACAACTGGAATATCAATGAAAGAAATTTTCCACATGGATGATTGAATTCTTCTGGAGGAAGTGGCCATCTTCTCCCCAGATATTTACCATAAAAACCAAAATTAAATTTTGCCCCAGCATCCATCAGTAAGGAAAGAATTTTATGAGGGCCTTTCTTACATGCATAAACTAAAGGAACCACACCAACTGGTGTTAATGCATTTGCATCAGCACCATGATTAAGCAGTTTACGAATCAAAGTTTCATCTTGAAAAGATACAGCCAAGTGAAGAACAGATTCACAAAGTCGATTTCTGGCATTGACATTAGACCCACGTTCTATTAAAAGCATTAAAATATCACGATATTTAGGATCAGAATGGTACACAGAACCACATGAAAATACCCTACATGCATAAAGTAGAGCTGTTTCATTAGCATCATTCGAGTAATGGATCTGAAAGGAAATGCATCAGTAGTTAATTGCACATACTAATATAATGAAGTTTAAATCTGCATCAACTATTTAGTCAAATTACTTTAATGCTAAATTTCATTTATATAAGAATATCCTATTAGATGCTCAAAAAACATTTTATCCATTTATTCTCTTTTTATTGAGAAACTTCAATTATTAACAAGTCAAAGGAATACTAATATACAAGAAAGATGGTATTCACACACATGTTGGTCAAATAAGAATTATAAATGAAAATGACCTTTCAAATTTACAGCAAATTAGTTTAAAATAGATGAAATCAAAGCAGAAAATAAGCATTTTGAATCATGTTGAAATAATGTTAATTAATAGAACAATGAAGGTCCATATATTTGCTACATTAAAATTTTTTCATATTTTCAAGTCTTGTTAGTAATATGCCTTTTTTTGTTTTTATTTTTTATATGCTTAAGGTAAAATATTTAATAATTCTCAGGGAGAGATGCGATCAGTTCTTCAAAATTTTACAATGCTACTAAATTAAATTGACCCTAAATATAATTACCATATAGTTGTAATTAAAATAATTTAAAATTCAATAGACTTGCACATATTCTGATATTAAACATAATACAATTGATAGACAAACACAGACATTCAACAGTTTGTTTTTTTATTTCCTCCTGCTATACCTCAAACAATCTTTTAAAGAAGTGTCCCTGAAACTTTGAATTTTTTAAGAAAATAATTGAAGGTTATAAGATACACACATGTCTTTTGTAGCAATAAGAATAAATTATATTTCCTGCATACCATACAATAGCATTTTATATTAATTGTAATGTTCATTTCAAATCTTATTAAGAATTATTTAGTATCATTTTACAAAATATTTTTCGTTTTGAACAAAATTGTATCAAATTTCTTAAAGTATTGTCTTTACTCAAGTTCATTTTTTAAAAAATTTCAGGAATAAGTAAAATTAATTTATGTAAAAATAATCAACCTATAAGCGTGATAGCAGATTCCATAACGTAAATCAAATTATCTATTAGTTTTATAAAGCCTTTAAAACACCTCAAAATTATTGACATTTTTCTTATATTTAGTTGCACAGCTTAGATTTGTTGATTATTCTTAATGAAAGCTAAACTTTTTGGGAGCAAAGGCTGATTGTACTATGTTGCACCAAACAAAAATACATATTACAAATTGAAAAGGAGAAAAAAAAAATCAAAAGGGATAGTTTTTGAAAGGTCAATTTTTGAAGAGAGAGAAAAAAAGGACCAGAACATGGAAGTAATATGTAAAATATCAAAATTAATTACAAAATTATAAAAATGACAGCCAACAGCACATAAGAACACAAACAGAGAGAAGTTTTCCCAAATCATAGATTGATGACCCCCCAACCACCTGGTTAGAAGACTAGTCTTAAAAAAGGCAATTCTATACAATGCATAATTTGAGCATTCAATTAAATTATGAGAAATAGAAAGCCACACTGGCAAGAGCCACATAGAGGAATCTGTATGAATAAATGTCTATGTGTAGGAAGAGAGAAAGTTTAGTCAAATGGACATTGAGTCCATGAACCAAGAAGCAGATGAGGAACAGGGTAAATTTACTACAATTTGTTTAAGTATTGCTTATTCCAAGTTTCTTTCCATATGTGGTAGGTGTAGTGTAATATAGAAGTTCTTAAACCCTCATAAGAGGTAAACTGCTACATGCAATTGAAAGCAGCTCTTGCAGCATCAGCCAGTTCATTAACACAAATACCCACGTGTCAAGTTTCCAGTGCTGAATTAAAAGAACATCAATCATAGTAGAGTATATATTGTGTGTGTGCAATATTTTTTATTATAATATATATTTTCAAAATATCTCATGCAGATTAAATCTTTTAATACAAATGCCAATAAGATAAATTTGAGTTTCTCCCTAATTAAAACCAAAGTTTTTCATAATTAGAGAATTTCCCTAAACTAGGTATTTTTATTTCAATGATTGAATATTCAAATTCAAATGTGCAAATACATATTTTTTTAATCAGATAATCTTTCCAGAATACTAGTTTAAAAAAATACTTAAAAACAAACTTTTTATAGAAATGTTAACTACCTATGTATTGTTGATGTTAACTACCTATAAATGTAAATGTTAACTACCTATGTACCTTGTTGAGTATAAATATTAAAATTTTTTCTGGCACCCGCCAAAAAAAAAAAAAAACCAATTAGGTTGGCCAGGAAATCCCACATACGTTTAAAAGTAACAACACATTATGTTGCTAAGCAACACCATTTGAAGCAAATTTTGTTGAGTGAAAATGATCAACAAGATACTAGAATATTTGTTAAATTTCATTTTATTAAAATCAAAATGACTTTTAAATAGTATATACTTTTCACATTTTTATAACCTTATTTTTCTAAGAAATAATAAAAAAAAAATCCATCAGCTCCAGACCAGTGTTTCTCATACTGCATTATCTACATCTTCAAATGATGACTATTGAGAAGAAATAAATTGAAAAAGCCAAGAACATATAATTAATTAATGAAATAAGTACAATAAAAGGTTTCTTTTATATATGAAGCAAAATAAATACAAGCTTAATGCTGAAAGCTAGAAAATATACATGACAAACAAAACATGACACAGGTCATGTATTATTTTCCCAATAAGTACGACTAAAAAAATCAATACTGATAAATTATTTGAAAAGGGGCAGTTTTAACTCCTTTCCTCTGACTACGTTAAAAACGTCATTTTTGGTCAAAAATCACATTTTCTTTTTATTTTATGTTTTTAAAATTCAAACGATTATCTTTCTAAATCTGCCTTTGTTTTGTCTGTGCGATAATTAGAAAAAAAGTTACAGGTGTTTAAAATATTATTACAGTGGAGAAATCGAAACGGGAAAGGATTACATCAAAACCGGAAGTTGACTGTTTAACATGCTTTTTACCAATAATTTTGTGGTTTTAACCCATTATTTAAAAAACAATTTCTGACAATTTTTTTGAACTATTTTATTGATAGACAACAATTTCAATCTTTTAATTGGACTTCAGTGATCGGCAACATCTGTTTCTTCTGACCTCGCATGTTTTTGTTTTGATTTGAATCTTATGAATGTTGCTCCAAATTTCTTCAAAAAACTTAACTTTTTTCACTTTAATTGTACAATTTTTAATTGTTAATTGTTTCTGAACATTCTGTTTTTGATATTATCTACTTATAATGGTTAACAAATGAATCAAATTAACCTCTTAAAAACATAACTGTGCTGTTGCCAGATTCACAAATACAGTGGAAGTGTTGACTTGTGTTCTTGACGAGGTGCTCAAACTCGTAATGAACAAAAACTGGAATAAGTAAAGGCCTTTTCACATAACAAAGAATGTTTTAGTGGGACATTAAGAGGTATTAGAATATTTTATTTAAATATTTTGGGAAGTTGTGTTTTTAAGTTTGTGTTTCCCCCAATTGTTTTGAGAACAATCTGTACCTGCATGGAGATTATATGTTTGGACTGACTTCTAATGTGACTTCAAAATGCTCCAAGTGTACTTTTATTGTCCCTTTTTCAGCTACTGAAAAGCTAAAAAAGCGAAGTGTTATTAATTTGCAACTTATTTGTGGAAGATGAGTGATTGAAAGATGACATTCGTCTGGGAAAAAACTATGTGCTAAGCTGAACTGGCCTTGTGTGACAAAAGGAGCTGTGAAAGAAAATCTTGGCTGCTGCTACACCAACGACTAAAGATGCCATGAAGGACACTGCTTTGGAAGCGAAAAGCATTACAAAGTATCAGTTGAAGAATGTGGAATATCCGTTGAAGACAGAGACACATGAACATTCATCGCTAAATATGGTTTCTATAGAAACTTTATACATTGACACTGGGAAACTTCTAGATTTGGAAATGTTACCATTTTTTTTAGAATTCTATAAGTTCAGTCATACATGTGTGTTCCTGCAATCATCTGGGATTTACTTCAAACATGGAATCCACTGGTGTATACAAAATCTTTGTATGTTTTTGCACTGAGATCTTAAAAATATTTCTATTGTGATGGTGATTCTAAGGATACTTTTCTGTTAAAGATGTGTATGGTGTCAACAATGTCATCAAATATGAAAGCATAAGATACTTCTAAGAAAGATTGAGTAGTTGGCAAGGAAAATTTTAAAAAAGGACCAGAAAAACCTTGGTGAGAAAGGAAAACTTATCAATGTTATACTTAATAAAATTCAAAACTGTTACAGCAGTAACACCAATCACGTCAAAGCTATGCTGAGTGCTACAATAGTGGCATTTTTTCACTGTTGCTCTAGCAAGGAGAAACCCATATATGGACCATGCCCAATTGGAGCTGAGAACTGGTGTGACTATCAGTGAGGAAACGCTACTGGAAAACAAAAAACAAAAAAGAGTGTAGGTCTTTCTATGAAACTTTCAAATATTGTTAAACCTGTGTACACGAAGCAGTGTAATAGGCAATTTTTATAAAATTGCCTCCACAGTAAGACACATACAAATGTATCATTTAATGCCTGTTTGTGGCAAATCGTTTTGAAAGAAGCTTTTATCAAACTAAAAACATTTTCTTTGGGTACCCATATTGCTGTCATTATTTTTATAAACAAAAGCTTTTATTGATTTGTTAAGTATTTTGAAAGCATTTGGCATAAATGCAGGTTATTATACACTGTGTGATGAGAGATTTGTTGACATCTTTCAAGTCGGTGACTTGAAACAACATTCTTTGGGTTTTTTTTTTAAATCAACCAGAAAAAAAGGGGGCCCCAAAGAAAGAAAAAATTTTACAAAATACCTAAGAGTGGAAGTGTTAAATATACACCAGGGAAATTTTAGTAATATACTTGTCATATTTTGTTTTGAAATTGGTTTTAAAAAGTTTAAATGCATTTTTCTCAAAACTATTTTTTTGTAAATTTTATGATATATCAAACAAGATATCTAAAAAACTATTAGAGATACTTGTATGAAATTTTACACAAATGTTATTAATGGTATTATCTAGAGAATGGCCTACAAGCTAAGAAATTGAACAATTTTTAGTTATTTTATAGTTGTATTTTTTTCTGAAAATTTCGAAAATTTGATTGAATTTCCTAGTTTGTAAGTTAGACTGGATATAACTTTTGATTCAAAAGAAATAATTTAACATTTGTAGGTCATTCTCCAGAAATGTGTTTAAAAAATGTGTTGTAACAATATTTTATGAAAAATATAAAATATTTTAAAAAATAGCGTTTCAAAAAATTCCAAAATTTGATTAAAATTTCTTTAAAAATTTTAATGTTTGCAAACTTTTATGTATATATATTATTTCTAACTGTATTTTTTTATTATTGTGTATAAAAGTGAAACTAAAAACGTAAAAATATTAGGGATTTTTAGAAAACTTAAAAAAAAGAAAGGTCTCCGAACGTAGCCGGATACCAAGCCAAGGAAAAGCTAGATAATAACAATTAGAGTCAAAAACCCACAACTTCTCATATATAACTAAGTCATACAAGACAATTTTAATGCCTATCAAAGGATCTTATTCTGTTTAAAATAATTTTATTAGACACCACAAGCTTTTGATATGCTGCTGAGTAACATAATAGTCAGATGCATGTTTTCAGGAGATATGTCAAATCTTAAGATCAGAATCAAGAGGTAAACTACAGAAAATGTTTCAAAACCATTGATGTAGAATATAACTAATTGCTTTAAATCATTAGCAACATTCAAGAAAGTAACTTACATTTGCACCTGCATCCAGTAACAAGTTCACCATTTCAGTTGAACAACGTTGGTTAGACATGGAATAAATTAAGGGGCTGTTTCCATCCGAATCTGTTGCATTAATATCGGCACCTTTTGAAAGTAGATGTGCTATCATTGAAGTACAACCAAAAAAGGAAGCAATAATTAAAGGACTTTTGTTTTCAATATCTTTCATATTGATTATTGTAGGACTTGAATACTCTAGCAATAGATCTGCAACTTCTAAAATAAAAACAATGTCAAATCAACATAAAAACTGAATAAAATTATACATTTTACCTTAAAAAGAATGAATTCATAGCAGCACAAGTTCATATCTGAAGCTTTTTACACCAAAAAATTTTTAACAGTAAATTTTCAAAAAATTAATGACTTCAAAAACTTTTGCAGTTTATATTTTGTTGAAATTACAACAAATATTTGGGGAAGCTATGAATTTTAAACAGTTATCACACACAGAACATAAACATATCACATGATTAAAATAGTAATAAAATTAATTCAACTGAAAAGACATTCAAACTATCTAATATATATATATATATATATACATAATGACCGTAATCATACAAAATATAGTCATGGAAGAAACAGTCAAGAATTATTTGTCTTAATTTATTATTGGTTCAGATCAATTTTGTAATTTAAAATAAAAATTAATGTCTTGTAGTTGCAGCCTAGTTTTTTATGGATAGCTGCATCATAATAAGAAAAAAAAATTCTCATTTGTGACAAAATATTCTAATATGCATAATTGTGATGAAAAATATTTTCATATTAAATTTTTAGCAATTACATATCCAGCATTTAGAATAAAACAATGCACAAAACAACAAAAACACAGACTAATTTTTAAAAATATAGAAGAAATGTTTAAATAAAAAATTTAACACATTTTATGTACACAAACACATGGTAGACAAAATAATTAACTTTAAAAATCTGAATTAGTTTTATTAATATGGTGTTTATTCATCATGAACAGAAACAATTTGACACAGGAACACACATATATATACAAAAGGTTGTTTGTACTTTATGGAAACAATTTTGTAATTCATTTTCTCATTTGCATTTTGAGATAGAACTTTGGAAACTTCAGAATAATCGTTTACTAATGTTTTCTTTTGATTGAAATGGGGGGATGAAAAATGGCTTCCAAATTTGGCATATGGTTTGAAGGTTACGTAACTGTACTTTCTAAAGAGAAATATTCATAGTAACAAATTATAAAGAGGTGTAAAAATCTTGATAATTGAATTTCAATAAAATGTACTTATAGTATATTAAATTTGAAAGGGGAAAAATGTCAAGCTGAAAGTAAAAATGAAAACGTAACTACAAAACTTCAACCTAAGAATGTTCAAACACAGGCAACTCAAGACGGTGAAGTCTTGTTTTAGCTCTGCAACCTCACATTTTTTTTTTAATTTCTCCATCAATTAAGGGATTTGTTTCATAATATAACCAAATGAAACAATATAAAAGATTAAGGACATTATAAAAATTTTTTGCTATTATTTAAGTACTATATTTCATTTTAGCTTTGCATAGCTAAAAAGATAATTCCCCTCCATGATATTATTTAACATGGCAACTTACATTAATTTGTTCTTTTTCTTTACTTCAGATAGCATTAAAAACATACATAACAGACTTTTTAATAAATCTAGGTATATTTGTTTTAGCCTATGTATGCAAGGAGCCCTGGATAAAGATAAAAGCAACAATTTTTCTTATGCCAAATTTATTAAATGACACAATCTACACTTATTTTTTTATTATTATTTTTCTTTAAATACAGAACTCCTTCTGTGGTACTATAGCAGTATTTGCCATAAATAAAACTGAATGTTCTCACATTTCTTTAAAATTCATCCATAATGCTAATATTTTCTCCAGTGGAACATCCAAACAGATTTGGAATTGCAAAGAGGCCATTTTCAATTGAACATTTTGCAGGATCAAACTAAGTGACCACAATGGGAAATAATTTCTAGTTTGTAACATTACTGCCATTAGATGCTGTTGCAAATGGACCATGATTCATGCATTTAATCCTACACTTTTTCAGACTAAAAGTTAGTTCACTAATCAAAGCAAATGTTTTAATCTGTCACATTTATACAGTGTGTGACAATATTAAACTTTAAAAATATATTCTAAAAAGAGGATGGCACAATCAACTGCAGTCAGTGATACATTATGTTCTATAAAAAAAAAGATGTAAACAATACTTCAACTTCGATTGCATTTGATTGGACATCATTCTGGGGGAGAAACTACCTCATTTTTTGCAACTGTTATTTAATTTATTATTTGTGATGTGTTGAATTCTCACATGATGGCCAATACCATATCAGCCTTTGTAACAAATGCATATGTCAGTATGACACACGTCATACAAAATGCAATTTTTCTTCCTATATGGTATACATTAATACACTCAAATTCCTTTTTAACACATTTTTTTATGTTTGGAACTGCACTTTACCCATTAGACATTGTGTAAAAAAACAAAACAATTCATGAAAACAAATCATTTGTGTGTGTGTGTGTGGTCATATGAAAACAAAGAAAGCAAAGCACAAAGTGAGTTGAGTTCCAGAAAGTTACTACAAAGGAAGGAAAAAAATGTTTTATTCAATGAAACTTAAATTAGGAATCAAAAGAAAAAACTTGTGGTTTTTTAAAATTTAAATTCTTAACAAGCAGTGAGTTCTTAAGTTTTCATTCACTCATTTTCCCATCATTGTTAATATAAAACAACAAATAATTGCTGTTGGACAGACAGATGATGGAAATCTTGCAAAAATGAGTAAAAATGACTGATATGTGTGTAAAGGTATAATGAAAGGCTGAAGATCATAAATTTCTCATGCAAAACATAAAGGTAGGCAAGTATGTAATAATATGAAAGATTAACCTCTAGATTAGTCCTTTCTTATAACATAATAGTTTGACATCTCACTTAGCCTCATTTTGAAAGACAAAAATTATTTCCTTAGGCTAGCTACTGAAAACAAGAATAGCAAAAAATTTCAAATTTAAACATTAAGAACTTGTAAAATACACCATGAAAAGATTAAAAACTTATAAAATCTTCAACACAAGATTTTAAAATCATCTATAAATTCAAAAAATTTCAAAGAATGAGTTTTACTATTCAATGTTATGATACCTTAATTTCATACTTCATACATTTAAACTAAGTGTAAGAAAGTTTGACTTGTATTTCCAAATGACATTAGTTAAATAACATACATCAATCCTGAGTTATTCCAATAAAAGCAGTCAAATTTATAACTGTATGCAAAAATCATGATTTGAGCTTCGTATTTTATATTTTTTGTTGGAAAGAAATTTTACAAAAAGAATTAATATAAATAATTTTGTCATAGCCTGAATTACAAAAACAAATTTCTTAGTTGCTTAAGAATTAACAGTCCAAGAATTAATCTGGTTTCACTTTCATTTTAAATTGAAATAAAAAGATCTGTGAATACAATTTTTTTTAAAAAAATAACTTTTCATTTTTATAGAAGAATAAAATTAATACATTATTCAATGTCTATAACTAAGTTCTAAATTTTCCAGCATTTCAATGTTCAAAATTCATAAAAACTAGAGAAACATTTTAACAAATAAAGTAAGAAAGAAGGAACAGATTTACATATTTATGCAATATGCAAAAAAAAAAAAAGTTATGCTATTTAAATTAAAAAGTAATAAAATCTCTAATTTATTTCAAATGCTCCAAACATTAACTGTGCTTTGATTTAATGATAAGTATTATCTTCACAAGCTACCTTTTCCCAAACTTAGCAAATTTTTCAAAACATTGTGGAATATTTTCAGATAAGTTTAAATTTTAATCAAATCTTTAGATATTTCCAGGATGTTTTATTATGATTAAAAAGAGAATACTCATTAATAAAAATTTAATACTCCATATGTAAAATTTAATTTCCAGCAGTATTTTGCCTGAAACACAGTTGGACCTTCTATTTAATAAAGTTGCTAAATGTGGAAAATTTGTTAAACAGAGATTCATGTTTCAATACTCTTCTGTTCATGATTTCAAGAAAAAGTTCATAAAATTGATGTCCAACTGTATTCATTATTGAAGGAAAAGATACAAGTAAATGCTTAAATAGCTTCCCAGTGCTTGTAATTTTAATGTACCTTACACATAATTTCTAATATTTATTTATAAGCAAAGTATAATAAATTGTATTAACTTTTGTTAGAAGTAAAAATAATAAAAGATTACTTAAGCAACTCATTTCACAAGCATAGTGTAAAGCTGTTCTCTTAAGTTGATCAATACTTGTCACATCAGCTCTATTTTCTATCAACAATTTCACAAGATTATAATCAGATCTTAGGACAGCTAAATGTAATGGAGTTTCACCCTTATCTGTTTTCAGACTGAGACTGCATCCTCTTGTCATTAAAAGATGAGCTGTAATTTGAAAAATATACATTACATAAAATTGAAAAGAAAAAACTTCCATACATTAAATATAGGGGGGGGGATTAACTTCAGTAATTTATCACTCAGAACAAGTAGCAACAGAAACTTTTCAGATATCACAACTAAAAATATAGAATCAGTATAGCTAGATTTCCCTAATAACCAGTATAAATATTTTATTTTAGATTTAATGATAGTCAAGTATTCAAGTCAAATTCTTATCAAACATAGAATCTTAATTTATTTTTAAATAAATGATTTAAAAAAAACTTCAATACAGCAAAATAGAGATTTGTCTCTCTCTCGTTGAATAGAAAAATCTTATAAAGGGTGTTTTTTTAGAGGTATAGAACTTTAAATTGCAATAAAACAATGATGTATTATTCGATTGACATGAATTTTTTTATTCGAAAGATAATCTTGTGGCCGTATATCGGCAATAACACGGCGAATGTTGTCTTCCAAATGGTCAAGTGTTTGTGGCTTATCCGCATAGACCAATGACTTTACATAGCCCCACAGAAAATAGTCTAGCGGTGTTAAATCCCAAGATCTTGGAGGCCAATTCACAGGTCCAAAACGTGAAATTAGGCGGTCACCAAACGTGTCTTTCAATAAATCGATTGTGGCACGAGCTGTGTGACATGTTGCACCGTCTTGTTGGAACCACAGCTCCTGGACATCATGATTGTTCAATTCAGGAATGAAAAAGTTAGTAATCATGGCTCTATACCGATCACCATTGACTATAACATTGTGGCCTTCATCGTTTTTGAAGAAGGATTCCACCAGCCCATAAAGCGCACCAAACAGTCAGTTTTTCTGGATGTAACGGTGTTTCGACATACACTTGTGGATTAGCTTCACTCCAAATGCGGCAGTTTTGTTTGTTGACGTAGCCCTTCAACCAGAAGTGCGCTTCATCACTAAACAAAAATCGCTTATGAAAATCGGGAACAACGGCAATCTCGTTTTGGGCCCATTCGACGAATCTATGCCTTGCTTGATGATCGCTTGGATGAATTGCCAAACCAAACTGAGAATAAATCACTTGACAGCTGTTAAATCGGTCACCATCTTGGAAAGTAATGCCAACTTAAACTTCTATACCTGGAAAAAAAACACTCTTTATTTGTCTTTCTGCAATTCATCAATAATTTATTATTTGCTAAACTAAACTTGGCAGAATAGTCCATTTGCGCTGAGGCTTACTGTACCCAACTCAGTTATGACCTTGGATGCTGAGGAGCATGTACAGATGTTCTATTCAGGTAGTCAGTCTAACAAGAAACTCCCAACATTTAGTTACCGAGCACAATCTTGGTACTCATTGGCCCACTGAAAGGTTGAAAGGCTGAGTCAACCTTGCCTAGCTTGTGATTCGAGTCCCAGACTGGTTCACTCCTAGGAGCCCACACCCTTGGCACGAATTACTTAGGTTAGCGATAATTGCGCCATCTTGGTAACCCTACTTTTAAACACCACACATGGAAACCCTAACTATTTCTAGCATTTTCATATTTTGTGGGCACGCATTTCGAACTTCATTTTGTAGTTGGGCTCCAGGCTGGCTGCGTGTGTGAGGGAATATACTTTAGAATTTTTTACTTTGTTGAATGCAAAAGGTAAGAAAGAATTGATTGAATGGTGTATGCAGGAAGGATTGATTGCTCCGAGTAATGAATGTCCTAAATGTAATGATTGGCATGATGTAACATGGTCGGCAATAAAACGCATTCTTCGAAATCGTACCAGCCCCGCCGAATGTATGTTCGACCATTACCTCGCAGAATATATATGGCGGCACTCACACGATAATTCGCTTAGCGATGAGACCTTTAAGTTTTTTTTAAATCCTGTTGTTACGCTGTACCCTTCACTAGGAAAAAAATCAGGAGTAAGAAAGTAAGTGTTGTTTTTATATTTTTTTTATCTCAAATCTTTAATTTCTGTATTGTTTACATATATTTTTATTACGCATCTACCTTATCCCGCTATATTCCCTTGCCGGTTTCGCTTGGCACCATCTTGTTCTGGCATGGCGCTTTTTTCGGTTTGTCGCCAAGGGTGTGGGCTCTCCTAGGAGGACCCACTGCTGTTTTTGGCGCCAAAAATGTTTCGCCAAAAAGCGCCAAATTGAAGGTTTTCAAAAAGGCGTCAATGACGAAAAACTCTTGGGAAGCGCATGCGTCAGCGGAAGGGGATGAAATGGGCGTTTCGCAAAGATGAAATCGAATAAAGACATTAAATTAATCATAATATAAAGAAAAAAAATGGAGAAAGCAATGAAATTCATTTTAAAAAAGTATTCTAAAACCAGTGTGTACAACATGATTTACATTTTTAAAAAGGACGAAAGGGGCGTTTCGCAAAGATAAAATCGAAGAAATACATGAAATCAATTTTAAAAAATGTTAAAAAGCACTTACCTTACGCTTGCATTTCGTCATGATCTGTTGGTGGATACACCCTTGCGATGGATGCAACGAATTTATGAAAATTCTCATTCACCAACTTGTGATCGTAAGATCGCCGCCACATGTCTTATTAACTTTGTCATATTCTTATTAACTTTCAAGTCATTCATCACGAACTCATTCATGCTCTTGCAAAACCAATATCTCGTCAAACGCAAGATAATAGTTATAGCAAGTTTGCTTTCGCTAAACCAAGTGCCCTTTCTCACACTCCGAACGACGTCGTGGCGATTATCTTTCGACTGGTTGCGGCAACGCCATTCGTAGCCGTCAACCGTTCCCTTTCGCTTTTTGCAAACGCATTTTTTTTTTACACCTCGAACATTCATAACGAGAAGCAATTAAATTAGCTTTCATACACCATTCTAACGTCTCTTTCTTCCCCTATGTGCCCAGGAGCACAAAGAAACCTATCGTAGCCTCACTTTAAAGTAATTTCCTTTCACACGCCATTCTTAACAACCTCCAGCGAAGTCAAATGTCAAAATGACGTTTTTTTTCGGAAAAAGGCGAAAAATGTTGCACTTTTTTAGGGTTGCCATTTTTTCGGTGATTTGAAAATCCAAATTTTTGATGAAATGGAAAGGTTACCATATTGTAACCTTTATCGCTAAAAATTTGGCGACCAAAAAATTTGGCGACCAAAAGTGGGTCCTCCTAGGATTCAACCCTAGGATTTTACCAACATATTTTCCAATGTATACTTATTCTATATTATTATTAATACATTTAATTATAATTTTTTATATTATTCACTTTTCCCTCTAATATTACCTTAGAAGTTAAGATTTATTAAAATGTGTTCTATTTTTAAAATTCACTATTTCATACGAAATATTACTCTGGGCCGTGGGTAGCCTAGTGGTTAGAGCATCGGACTTCAGACCGGAAGGCCTGGGTTCGATGCTCGATGTCACCAAATACCCTCCGAGTGCACATGGAGTACGTGCTCGTTAAATCAGTGGGTCCGTAGTCTTGTGGGCTTATTCACTAGCGCAGGAACTGGAGAATATTTCCCTCCCCTTCAGTTCACTTGCAGAAATTGTGGAGGTGGAGATAGAGGTCGTGTCGCCATCTATCGTCCCTTCGGGGAAGTTTCACTGAGCTTAAATCGCACTGTCACCTGTATGGTGCTCAAGGCCAACGACAGGCGTACCTCTTGAATATGCCACGATGAATTTCGTGGGCCTCGTTCTGACTACGTCAGACAGGTGGCATTAGCCACAACAACAACATATTACTCTTACCTACAAAACCATCAGCATAGTAAACCTTTTTTTTTAGAAGTTCACACATAAAAAAATAAAAGGTACTTGCATATTATCGCAACCTATAGGTGACATTATATGAAATGAAGCATTTGGCTGCCAATTCAGCACATGCAATACATAGGAAGTTGGGGTTGACAACTTGGAGAGTTATTAATACAGTTGGCAATAATACACGAATACAGAAAAACTTATTTTTATCTCGCAAATTAAAAATCAAAATAAGATTTTTCAAAATATTCCTTATATTAATTTTGATACTTACATGTTATTCCAACAATCGCCAACTCTATTAATAACTCACCAAGTTTGCAACCTCGATTTCCTATTGTAGTACACACTAAATTAGCATCCATGTGCTTCGTTTCAAATAATGTTGCCAACAGGTTGCGATAATATGCAAGTACCTTAATTCCCTTTCATAAAAATAAAAATTAACATTTCTCTCAATATTTAATTTGCTTGTTATTCATATTATAGTCATACTTTGAAACCCATAAAATAAAGTGAGATGTACAAAATTAAATGAACACTTCAAAAAATTATACATATATATAGGTAATATTTTAAGGATATATAATTTCCAAATACTTACAATAATAATAAATTCAATCAAAGTTAAAAAAAATAGAATTAAGATAATTTCTACAATAAAAGCACTTTTTAGAAAAACACATCCAAGTATTCTGAACTTAAATGTCAAACAAAAAAATTCCTTCTCAATAATTTAAATATATTGACTTACCCATTTCATACCACCCATTTGCAGCACATATGCTGATAGCAGTCCTCTGTACCTTCAAGTCTGTATCAATATCAAAGCCAGTATCTAATATTCCATTTACAGTTTTATAATTATTTTCTTCAATAGCCTTCAAAAATTCTGTACAAATAACCCAAGGCCTTCTATCCATTTTTTTCCTGTAGATGTTTCATATTATAAAAAAAATAATGCATTCACAGATATATACACAATTGCATATATGAACACCAAAATTATAAAACTATTTTTACCAAATAATAATGAATAAAAATTTTGATACATAAACATTCACTGATTTTTCCCCAAAATCCAATTTTGAGATTATATGCTACTTACTTATAAAAATAAATTAAAACAAAAATTATTTGATCCTTTTCAATCGTTTTTTTTTTAACATATGAAGCAACTTTGTAGTTAACTAATTACGATAAAAATTCACAATAAAAGTATCAAAGTCTTCAACTCAAATTACATTACTAAATTTTGAGAACTTTTTTTCTCCCGTTCAATTATCAAAAATATTTTTAATTCTGTATTATACAGTATTTATAATTAAATATATTCCCCATGTTAGGTAAAAAAATTTATTATGTTAAAATTATTTTGCCGAACTAAAAAGTCACATTATCATAATTTTATTTCAAGAAATAATTATAAGTTTAATAATTATATGTATATTTTGATACTATTAAACTGCCGTTACGGAAGATATAATA
Organism: Trichonephila clavipes; assembly: GCA_019973935.1. NCBI lineage: Eukaryota > Metazoa > Arthropoda > Arachnida > Araneae > Nephilidae > Trichonephila > Trichonephila clavipes. Next base: position 166,459 of record BMAU01001849.1, on the reverse strand, counting down.
TTTCTTTTTAATTAAATTTAATACATCAATTTTGTTTAACAATATATATAATATACTTCTTTTCATTGCAAATATACCTAAGGAAGTCCGAAATAATAAATGCCTTCACAGGAGAGAAAATAGCGTTGATAGAAATATTTCGAAATGAATTAAGGATGAACGAACTTTTTCAAATAATACAACAAAACCAAAACTTCAATGAAATAACATCAGAATCCGAAGGTTGAGTTAGCTAATTCAGTATTGAAAATTTAACCAATGGTCGAACATTTACACTTTTAACAATTCAAAATACTCGGGTTTAAGAGAAATAACAACCTCAAATTCTCCTCTACAAAAGAAATAATAAATTCACGGCGTGCGAGTCTGTCATAGCGTCTGCGCATTATCAATATCAACAATATTTTCTTCACTTCAAAAAGAACAAAATATTTAAAAAACTAATTTTTTACAAAAAGATTTAAAAAGAGATATTTATTTTTATCTTAATTATTGTAGTTAATTCTTTTTATTTTGCAATTTATTTGCGTTTACTGATTATTTTCACCAACCAAATAAGGATCAAGTAAAATTCTAAAACATTGCATTGTAAAAGCATATACACAATTTATCTGGCATCATAGGTAACTGGTCGCTGTCGTTTAACAATTTTATAAACAGAAACAATAATCCATGTACTGATTTTGTAATGTTATGAAATTAAACAAATCTGCATTGATTTTTAAAAAAAGGAGAAAAAAACTAAGACGGCTAATACTCATATTTTTTAAACAGTTTTAAAACTGCTTTCTATTTATACTCTTAAATAAAAATAAATAATAAAATATTCTATTTCTCTGTGGCAGAAAAGTAATCAAATTGAACTTTATTCTTTTTTAAAATATATATCAATCATTTTGTATTTCATTTCGGATATAATTTATGCAAAACTGGTATGAAAATAATCGTGTGCAATTTATTAATTTGCATTTACTGACGCTGCTTTTGTATTTAATAAATATTGTAAACATTATTGAAATCTGTTCGAGTTTTGGAAAATACTTTCCTTGGAAACTTGTCTTATGCTGTTTTATTTTCGCCTTCGTTGACTAATATTATTCAGTTGTTTCGTAGTAACTACGAAAAAAATTTGTTTTATTTCTCGCAGATAAACAGCATTTATAAACGCTGTTTTTTAAACTGGTAATATTTCACTATCTATAAAACCTTTGCTATTTATAACCTGACAGCCCTTAAAGTTTAGGACGTTTATTTATCTTGAGTAATACTAATCAGTTCAGCGTGTAATATAACTGTAAATTTCAATGTTCAAGTTGAATAAAATATAAATACTTAAAATTGATTTGCTTTTAATGTGTTTACTTAACTTTGGCCAAATATATTTGCCTTGAGTTTATTTTATGCTATAAAAATGTTCATTAATTTTTATTAAAATTTTGTCAATTTTTTTTCTAGGCTTTACAACATGGTCGTGTTCAGTATTGGTAGAGTTATTATTGGATTTCTTGCTGCATGGCTGATAGTTATAATTTTATTAAGTGGTCCTATGTTTCATAATAATGAACCAGATGAGCAAATACTTGTCCGTCTTTCTAGAGCATTAGGTGAATTAGAAGCCTTAAAGTTACAGAATGAAGAGCTAAAGTCCCTTTTAAATTCTTTAAAGTGAGAATGAAAATATTATTTAAACCATGTTTTTTACATGTTAAATTCTGTATTTTATTATAAATTTTATCAATATAATGGAAATTTTATTCAAGTATCGGTTTTTTCCAAGTATATTTTATTTTTTGTATATATATATGTATGTCATAGATCAAAATCTTTATAATTTATAAAACCACTGTGGTAAACTCCTAGGAGAGCCCCCACCCTTGGCGCCAAACCGGAAAAAGCGCCAAGCAAAGACGAAATGGCGCCAAGCAAACCCGACAACGGTGACAAGTAAACATAGCAGTATAAGATGGATGCGCAATGAAAATACATGTAAACAATACAGAAATTTAACATTTAAGATAAAAAATATAACAACAGCACTTACTTTCTTATTGTTGATCCTTCCCAAGTGGAGGGTAAAGTGTAATAACAGCTTTTAAAAAATCCCGGAAAGTCTCGTCGCTGAGTGAGTGATCGCGAGAGCGCCGCCATAGATACTCTGCGAGGTAATGGTCGAACATGCCTTCTGCGTGGCTGGTGTGATTGCGAAGAAAACGTTTTATTGCCGACCATGTACCCTCAATTGAATTGGTATGAGCACCGGTATCAGGATCTTTAAAACATACACTGTGATTCACTTCCAAATGTTTAAAACCCTCATCAGACAAACATTTATACGCCTTCCAACAATCAGAAACAATCGTACTTCCAGGCAGGACCCATTCTTTAATCACACACAGCAATTCCTCTTTCGTCCGTCGTTCAACCACTAAAAAAACATCTATTCGTTCCTCTTTCTATACCTCCAAACACCCACTTTCCATCCACAGGCTTGCCTTTTCCATACTTCATTTTACCTAATTTACTTTCATCAATTTCAACAATAACATTTACTCCTCCAATTTTAACGCTTTCGTTCACAACCGCATTCATACAAACCTCTCGACAAAACATAAACCAATCAATAACTGTATTTTTATTCAATTTCAATTCATTCACAATGTAATCATTCATACACCTTCCAAACCACATTTTAGTTACACGCAAAACATCATACATACTTAACTTACTATTGGAAAACCACGAATTCTTTCTTAAACTTCTGCAAACATCATGCGCATTCACACCTTTTTTTCGACATCTCCATTCAAATCCATCCAAAACAACACTCTTTCGTTCATTTAATCGCATTTGCTCATTACAATTAGGACATTCATAACTTGAAGCAATTAATCCTTCTTTCATACACCATTCAATCAATTCTTTCTTGCCTCTAGCATTCAATAACGTAAAAAATTCTAACGTGTATTCACTCACAAGTGCAGCCATGCTTTCAACCCGGTGCCCAACAACAAAATGAAATTTGAAATGCGCGTTCACGTTCACAAATGACGAGAATTCTAGAAAAATTTAGGGTTGCCATATGTTGTATTTAAAAAAGCAAGGTTACCATGACGGCGCAATCATCGCCAACCAAAGTAATTCGCGCCAAGGGTGGGGGCTCTCCTAGGTGTGAACCATAACGGTTCTTTTTTGTATTGTCTAATCACTATACTTTTTACTTAGCTTTTAACTAATTAATTTATTTTCAAATTAAGTATAAATCTGCGTTTTTATTTAAGACGATATTGTGGTTTGCTTATAATTTTACTGAAATTTTTGGCAGGATTACTTTTTTTTTCCTACCTTGTATCAATGTTTATACAAGTCATAAGAAATGTTTAAGAATATGAGCTAAAGTTGAGTAAATAGATTGTTAAATAGAATTTGATTTCATTCAGCTATCATTATGTATAATTTGCATTTTTTTTTTTTTTTTTAGTAATTAGTAAAGAAAAATAGGCTTTTTAAATGTCAACTAAAAGTAATTTACCTCACATGCTATATATTGGAAACTGAAGTATGAGCCTTGATAAAATAACTGATAGTCATAATATTAGAATATTCAATTATTAATATTCCTGCTATATAAATGTATTTTGTCATAGAACTATGAAAAAAAATTTGCATTGATTTTTTGCACTCATTTCCTCCATTTGAGATATTTAATATATTGAAGATTAATAATATAATTAGGATTAAATTAATTGCATGTCATGTTAAGTAAATACTTAATTTTATTTGTTTATTTTAATTATCTGATTATTTGTATTTTTAATCTCTAGCTAGTTATTAAATGATAAAATAATTCTCAAAATAAAGAGGTTAGATCCTTTTTTTGGTGTACACCAGGAGTGGGCATTAAGTCTATCGTGGTTAGCTTGAGGACCACCGAGACATTTTGGGGTGACTGCCTGAAGATTAGCAGTTAGTAAATATATACCGAAATATTCAAGATTGGCTTAGACTATGTCTTCTAGTGACCATAACTATGAGCACTAACTTTAGATGAAAATGTTTTATTTTTTTACTGTATTTTGAATTCATAAAAAATGCATTATATTTGATATTTTTATATTCATGGCTATTATTGTTATGTTTATATCTTGCATTTTGATTTAAACAAGGTCATAAAAGTGTTTATTTTATTGCAGTTATGTAGATAAGTCTATGTTCCCCCCCCCATATTTATTTTAAAGTTATGATACATATTCTAGATTTTTCTTTCCCTCATCACGCCTACAACACTGGGCAATGGCACACACAAGAATTTTTCAAGGTAGGGGGAGGGGTCCAGAGTTGAATGTTCACCACTCTCATGTCATAACACAATACACAGCTAAACATATTTTTATGATTTTGTGGATTGTTGGGAATAAAAAAACAGTAAAAAATAGATTATTGCATAAGTAATTAACATTAATTTAAAAAAATTATTAGTGACAAATGCTTAATTAAATTTTATGTACTATATACATGGGATTATAATCAATCGGGGAAAAAATCAAGGGCTATAGGGGGGATCCAGATCCGAGGGACCCCTCTTCCCTTGTGGACACGATTGACACCGTATGGACGGCAACACCTTGAAAAAATTAGAAGTAGCCCATACTCTGGAAAAGTCTGCCCACCCCTGATGTACACCTTTATTTATTGGGAACTTGTCATCACACACACATATTCAGTAAAAGTCCTTGTCTTTGTTTTTTCCTCTATGAAAAATGTGGACTAAACTAGAATTTTACTAATAAATTGTATGATTTTTTGCAAAAGTTTACTCTCATTTGATGATTTTTAAGTCAGAGTTTTATGCGAAGATTTTGAAAATGATCATGATTATTTTCAAAGAAAAAATGAATTGAAAAATTATCACTACAGCAATTAGATAATTTGTTTAAGTAACAATGTTGTACTTTTTTTTCTGTAATTAATTCAAAAATGTTCACTGTAATGAAGACATTTATTTATTTTTTAAAAAACTATAGGGGTTTTTTTTTTTAAAAAAAAAATGTGTTTTTATTATGAAATAATTGAGTTTTTTCTCATAGAAGTTAGAGAAGTTTTTATGGCTGTTTGATAACTGTAATTTTTTATATCTTAAAGGTTATCTCCTGAATCATTAAAAAATGAAAAAAATTCTGTTGATGGCCATGAGACAGCATTAAAACATGACTTTTCTAAATCAGGATTCCAGCAAGTTAGTGAAACAGGTATGATATTCTTATTTCTAAAGTTTGAAGGATATTTTTTTGCAAAAAATTGAAGATTTATTTACTGTATAATTTTGCTGTGTAACTTCTTAATTTTTCCATCTATTCTTTTTGGTATGTATACAGACAGGTAGTTATTCAATAAAACAAGTGCTGAAAATAATTTCAACATGTCTGTTGAATATGCTTCATGCATTTGCACGTTTTCTAATCTTTTTTATGCTAAAACACTATATCTCATGTAAAACACTATTATGATGACCAAAAAATAAAATGTAATATATGTATCTTAAATATAAAAAAAAAAGAGAAAAAGTGTTAGTTTCAGAAATATTCTTCAGATATTTGTTTTTATCTGTGTATAAGTTGAAAATGTAAACATACTTATATTTTTTTTTAAATTCATTGTAATTGAGAGGAATAATTAAAAATTCAAAAATCTAAATTTTGAAATTTAAAAGAAAAAATTTTGCTTTATAGTAATAAAGCTTTGTAGTTTTTAAGTCAAATTTTAGTTTATTATTATTTAATAGTCATATTATTGGCACACAGTTAAGTATACTAAATTTATTTGTAATCTATATACTGGAGTACCTCACTTAATCTGGTTTCACTTTGAGCTCCCATCACAGTATAGTTGGTAATAAATTTTAATTAGTACTTAATTAACTGTTATGTGGTTTGGAAATATTTTGTGCCATAATAATCCCATCAAAATGTTCCTCCTAAAGTAATTCTACCAAAATGAAAAGTTCTGATTAGCTAAAGTTAAACACAATAAGGTAAGTGCATGAGTATGTACAACTCAATTACCAAGTGAAGAGACTCGTGGAAGATACAATGCATAGAGGTAACTTATCTTCAGTCTTATTGCATGGCATTCAGTTGTCATCACATGTGCATTTGTTGTTATTGCCACCTGATTCACATTACATGATTCACTCTTTTTATAATTTTTTATCAATAGCATTTTTTTAACCTATTTATAATGCATGAGAAATGAAAATTGACAAATGATGGGAAACTTGAACATGATTTTGACTTATTGGATGCTGCCAATGTCATGGAGTGCATCCAAATGATCTCTCAGCTTCTTGATGAGAAATCTGCCATCAGCACAGAAGAAGAAGAAATTTATGAAGAAACAATAAAAAAGTTTCATTATTTTTAACTTTTTGCCCTTTTATTAGTTTCCATTAAGGTGGCATGACATAAAAAATAATTAAAATATTGATGCATTTGTCTATGATTGGCTCATATAGCTTGAATGATTCTAAATATATCTATAAATTCTCTCCTGAGGTATTGTTTGTATTTTTATTAAGGTATTCAATTTTTGATTCATGACATAAGACTAAATAATTCTGCCTCAGCCACTTTTCTCATGTGAAGCCCTTATAGCGTAAGGACTTGTAAACATTCTGGAATTTGAAAGTCATTAGGACCTGAGGGACAACCCTAATTTGGTGCAGGGTGAAAAATTAACATCACAAATTCTTGCTTCTTAAATAAACTTATTGTATTTCATGTTATTGACTCTGAATTATTTATAGAGTTGTAAAATTTCTGATCATCTGTTGGAATAGAGCCTGATAAATAATGAATTTTTTTTTTTTTTTACCATGCACAAATGAATATAGATTTTCTATCTTGTTATTCAAGGAATGAAAACTTTAATTTGATATTTCTTGTTCATGTGGAATTTTCTTTCATATACTATTTTTGAAAACCTTAAGGCTTTTTTGACAATTGGAGTGGGAGTGTGAAATTTTTTATGATTGATCTGAAATATATGTTTTGCAAAACTGTAATAAACTTTAAGATGTGTAGTAGTTGTTGTTTTTTAATTTAAAAGTCAAAATTTATGTTTTATATGATGAGGTAGTTGGAAAGGAATTTTATATGAAGATGTTCATACTTAAAAAAGCCTTAGGGATTTAAAACACAATTTAAATGATTATAAAAATTTAAGTTTTACTAACGTTTTACAATAAATTCCAAAAATTTTTGTGTGTGGGATTGTTATGGAAGTATTTACATAAAATACTAGTAAAATCTAATTTCAAATATTAAAAAAAATGTTTTAAACGGTATTATGTCACCTTAATTTAAAGTAAATATGCAATATTTCCCTGTAGTAGTAATATTTCATGGTATGTGGATTCATCTAATGAGGTTATTTTTTAAAAGGAAACAATTCAAAGTACTAAATGAGGTATTCCTGTGTGTAAGTGCTGATACTGATTTTTCTAAAAATAAGTACCAGAGTAGCTGTAAAGTTGTACCTAACTATATTGAAATGCAATATGTATATATATATATATATATATATATTCCTTTTGATTTATTGAAAAGTTTGTATCGGGAGTTTTACTGGAATAGCATACTAAAAATTCATTATACCTAAAAATCAAGTCTTGCATTACAAGATTTATTCTCCCCTCCCATGTATTCCTTCTAAGTCATAATAATTTTCTATATTTAGTTTACATTTTTGATGATAAACAAAGGCAAATTGTCATGAGAATTATTGACCAAAAAAAATTGACTCATAACTTTAAAAAATTTTGTGTGTGCGACATTTTTGGACATCTTATTTTTTTAAATATTTTTTTAGGTATAAAAGAACCTAGTACAGAATTTGAAGTAAAGCGGCGACTAATTGAAGATGGTGTCAGTGAAATGTGGTATTTTTTGAATTCAGAATTAAAGAAATTAAATAAATCATTAAGTTCTGATGTGAGCAATAGTAAAAAGATTTCTGGCCTTCTAGAAGATATTGGCCATCGGAAAAGGTAAATTTTTTAACTGACTTTTAATTCATTGCATATTTTTTTTCTTGTTTAATATGTTTTTTTTCATCATATTACTGAAATTCTTTAAAAAATTTACTATTTTTCTAATTTGAATCAAGCATTTTTAAAATAATTACAGGGTTATTTCTTCTGACATGACTAAGTTTAAAGATTTAGATGGATTAAAAGAGTGGAGAGAAAAAGAAGCTAAAGAATTGAGTGACATTGTTCAAAAGCGGCTCTATCAGTTGCAGGTAAAATAAGTTACACCTTTAAAAACATACATGTTATAAAAGAGCATGCATTATTGTTTATCTGGTTTTAATATTTCATTACTGTATTATTACATACTGTATAACATATTAAAAGCATTGTTTTTCTTTCTAAAATATTTATTTCAATTCAATCCATTTCTTTTCTCTGGCATTTTAAACCCTTGTTTTGATTTTAGAAGTTTATTATTTATATTAGTATACTTTGCATTTTGGCATGTTTTATAAAAAAATATTTTCTTTCCTAAACTTGTAAAAAAAAAAGCAGAATAACCTTCCATGCATCTCTAATAACTCTCTCAATTTTCATCACTTCAGATCAAAATTAGTATTAATGTTAATGGTCTAAAAATAATTAATTTATGATCTTAATATGGATTAATCAACTTAATAGACAAAATTAATCCTAAAAATTGTTTGGTTAACAATACCATTTTTTAGGTGCCTAATTTCTCATTATAAAATTGAGTCAAATTTTATATAGTTCTTGAAAGTTTCCAGTTATAGGGATTAGAAAAATGGGTCCCCTAATGTTGATGTGGCTCTAAAATATTTGACAACAGAAAATTTTTCACCCAATATTTTTTTGAAATACTAATATGAAGTTATACATTTTTTCTTATTCCAAAATTATTTTTAAAAATTGGGGAAAAAAGTTATTTTATTAGATATATAATTATGAAAAACAGTGAAGTGCAATATATCAAATTAACTCTTCTTTATTATTAAATTCTTCATTAAACTCTCTATCATTAAATTCTTCCAATAATTAGAGGAGTATTCAGGGTCAAATTTGCAATCATGATAGCTTACATATGTTGCTGTGTAATATTTAATTATGAACTCACTAATTACAGGGAGCAAAAATGGAAAAGAATGTTATGTGTTACTTGCCAAAAGAAATCTAATATACTGGTTTCTTAATGGTTTCTATTTTTGCTGATTTTAGTAGTGATATTTGAATAAAATTTGGAATTTTTTTTAAAAAAAATAATTCATTAACATTTTAATTTGGTTCTCTTTGAATCATTATCCTTTTCACCAATGTTCAATTTTTTATTTTAAAAGATTTTCCCCTCCATTATTATATCTTTATCATTTTTCAAATCTATTTCTTATTTTTTAGAATCCTAAAGATTGTTCATCTGCTAAAAAATTGCTGTGTAATTTGAATAAAGGCTGTGGTTATGGCTGTCAAATTCACCATGCTGTTTATTGTTTTATTGTTGCTTATGGAACGAAAAGAACTCTAATACTGCGTTCACACAATTGGCGATATGCTTCAAAAGGTTGGGAGTCGGTCTTTTTACCAATTAGTGACACATGCAAAGAAGATAGTGGATCTCCTAGAGCTCCATGGCCAGGTATAAAATTTTAATTATGAAACTGTTTCAACTTTTATTACAAGAAAAAAGCTTCTATTTGGGTATTAAAACTTTAAATTGATTTCTGTGCTGTGGTGTATTTTTCTCTTTACTTCATAAAGAGAAATATTTTTCATAAATTATAAAACATATTATCCTTATATTCTATGAGAAAAAAATGTTTTCTCTGAAAACATTGAGATTTTTAACTATTCAGAGTACTTCCTTAATTCTTAAAACAGATTACTCATTTATTCTTTTTTCTATCTATAAATTTAGATATTGTTTTTGCTAAAACATATCAAACAGGTTATAATCAAGTAATTTGTTGGATATGTGAGTAAATTTTCATCAAATATAAGTTAAATAATAAAATTCTTATTTATTGTATAATAAAAATTAGCTAACATATATGTTTAATCATAATTAATTTGCCTCAAATTATATTTATAAAATTACTGTTTTAGCCACTGAAAACACACCAGTTATAGATTTGCCAATTATTGACAATGTGCGACCTCGACCACCATACCTCCCTCTTTCCATTCCTAAAGATTTATCTGACAGAATTATCCGGTTACATGGTAATCCTGTTGTTTGGTGGATTGCTCAATTTGTTAAGTATTTGTTGCGTCCTCAAGAGAACATGAAAGCAATTTTAGAAAAAGTGGAAGAAAAATTAGACTTTAAACATCCAGTTGTAGGGTTTGTATAAATAGTTTTCTTTTTATGTTCAGAATTTTTATACTAAACTTCCTTTCTATATTGTAATTCCTGTAGTTTTTCTAAATTTCTCAATATTTATAAGATGTATCAAGAAATGAAATAAATTTTACTGTTTGCTTACAAGATACTTCAAATTGTATTAAAATCTGATTTTGTAAATTCATAAATTTAGGATCCATGTAAGAAGAACCGATAAAATTGGTACTGAGGCGCAATTTCACCCTATAGAAGAATACATGGAGCATGTAGAAGAATATTTTCAATTGTTAGGAATTGATCATCCAGTGAAAGAAAAAAGGGTTTATTTAGCTACTGATGATCCTAATTTGCTTGCTGAAAGCAAAAAGAAGTAAGTAACATAGAAAGCCTTAATCCTTGTTTATTTTTCATCCATTAGTCGTATACACATTGCTTCATTTTGATGTAAAAACTTTGTAAATTTAAATTTTAAATTATCCAAATATACTTGTGCAAAAAGTAATTATTTGTTTTAATCCCCTTTAGATTATTTTTTAAAATTTCTTTTAAATGTCATTAAAATTTTGAATTCAACTTTATTGGATACTCATGATTGTGTTTAACAACCCTTGAGATCATTATATATGATTTTGAAAAGATATGTCTGCATGAAAAAGCTTATGGTTTTTCAAGATCCATTCTGCTCTTTTAATGGAATTTCTTGCATGGTGAATTAATTTTGAATTTCTTTAACTTTTGTAATTCTTCTTAAGGAATAGTATATTTGTATTTTTAAAATTTAACTTCAAATTTCTTTTCCATTTATAAAATAATACGCAAAATTGTAATACCAATTTTCTAGATTATAAACAGTTCCCGATAATTGAGATAATTTTTTACTTTAATCAGCTGCATTGTGATATTCTAGTTATATTGTGTCTGATATATTTTGTTGATTCTTTTGATAAGACTAAACATGAACTATATAAATGCCAAATGTTTTTATTAAACTAGCTCAGTATATAACTTTGAAAAATTTTAGAAAAAATATTTCTGCAAACTTTTGATGTCACAATGGGAAATTTTGGTGGTGATGTTCAGTAACTCAGAGGTTTTGATGATCATTTTACACATATAATTTGACTATACTTTTCAAACTTAATAGTATGCGCTATTTTACAACAAATAAATGGAATAACAAAGTATAAAATTTTGTGTTTGTATGAAGAACAATAGATATTTTTTTAGAAATGAATATTTTTATAAATTATGAATGTTTATGAATAATTTATTATTTATATTGAAAAAATTAAATTGCTGCTCTTATATACTTTGAACTTACATGGCGTTTTTAAAGTTTTCTGAATAAATTAAGCTTACTGTATTATTAAACTTTGTTTTGATTCTTAAACAATTTTTAGTTAAGTTTTAGTAGTGTACACAATCTCTCTTTAATCATAAAATCAGTTTTAAAAATGTACTTTTTTCACTTAAAAACATGAAATTCTGACTGATAATATGTATCAAAGAAACAACTTTTGTACTTCATATAACTGAAGTCGATAAATATATTTTCCTTGTTTTTTTAATACATTGATATGTAAAGGATAATGAAAGATGCAATAAAGAAAACAGTTAAAGTCAATGGAAAGAATTAGGTGAAAAAGAAGACAAAGTGGTAGATTCATTTCACTAGCTTCTTAATATTTTTTCTGTTCTTTCTATATGATCTATTACTAATTTTTTTATACAGCTAAAAAACAAACAATTTTGCTTTGGAGGAAAGTTAAAACTGATTAGAAAGGCACATGTAGGTTATTATAATATTCTTTTAGTAGGAATCACCTACAAATCTTTCAAAAATTCAAGGTCTAATATTTCTATATTTGAGAATTACTAATAAATCTGTCAAAACATAGAGGTTTTAATCCCTTAATGCAAGATGAAATGAAACATGTTTTGAAATAGGTAGTTCAAAATGATGATTTAGGGAGAATTTTAAGTAAATATTAAGTTATTACTTATATAGATATATATATTAATTATTCTTTGATGATATATATTAATGTAAAATTTATAATGTTTAGATTCCCTGATTACATATTTTATGGAGATCCAAACATAGCCAAAAGTGCATCTGTTGGTCAACGTTATACCACTGAATCACTAAAAGGTGTAATTTTGGATATCCATATGTTATCCAAGTGTGATTATTTAGTTTGCACTTTTTCATCACAGGTATGCTTATCTCCTATCTTTTAAAATGTATTTATGTTTTTTGAAGGCATTATTTAATTAAATGTTTCAGAAAAAAGTAAATTTATATGCTGATTAAGAAAATTACTCTAGTAACACCTGATTTCGTTTTATTTCATTTTTGTTGTAATGTCTCTTTTTTTATTGTACTTTATATGTATTATTATTATACTAGCTGGTATACCCGTTCTTCACACGGGTGAACTGAAAAATTAAACAACACAGATTGAAGAATAAAGAAGTTTTTAATGAGTTAATATTATGTGAATTTCAAATTTAAAAAAAAAAAGCTTTTTCCATATCTCAGCTAAACAAAAAAAGAAAGAAAAAAAAACACCTTTATTAAATTTTAAGTATGTAGATCTAATATAGCTGATAAAAAGGATTTTTTTTTTACTTATAACTCCCCGTAACATTCTTAAAGGTCGATTTTTGAAAATACCTCCCTAAGCTGATCTCTGCACAGCAAAAGTAACACATTGTTAAAAGTTTTGTGTAATGAATGCTTAAAATAGTGTAAATAATTTATATCTGAAAGTGTAATACATCAATATTACTTTCTGTTGTATTTATTTTATGTTAAAATTTTAATATTCGCAAGCAACGCCATTTCTTAAATTATAATGGCGATTCGATGAAAAACAGCGAAATGTTAACGATAGAGTCAAGTTGGCAAATCTCTAGCTACTTTCATAGCTCGAGCTTTATTAGAGCTTTGTAAGACCTGCCATGTAGGGGAGCGATGCACATTAATACTTTATCCACCGCATTATGATTTACTGCAGTTTTTTTCATACAATATTTCTTTTTTGGATCACTGCATTGAAAATTAAGGGATATACATAAACAAAATACCCCACTTTGGGAAATTTAATCTGTTAGTGCTAATAAGTTAATTAAAGATATTCCACTGAAAATTAATTATGTGCACCGTTCACTTAAAATAAATAGTTAAATCATTTTCTAAGGTCTTCATTAACATACAAAAACATAAGACACTTAAATTTTGACATAAACTATTTTTTCGGGACGAAAATAATAATCTTTGCAATCTGCAGAAAACGCCGTCAGCTGAAAACGCAATATCTGCTACAAAACTATTCGCCTTCCCCGCGAAAATACTCATCATAGAACCCATGCTGCCATATATCTTGGAAGAGTGGATTTCATAGAATATTCCTGCTAAGTATTGGTAGAATATTCCTTCTAAGTTGGTGAGGTATGGTAGTTAGGAGAAGGGGTGCCAGCTCAGGTGTCGTCCACGTCACTTGACCATGGTTCAAAATTACGTGGTCCATTGCCAAAAGCTCTCATGTAGCTGAACAGGGCGACGTTAATATTCGCTCATTCCAAAAAATACAGTACAGTAGTTATAATTATTTTTATACTTAAAAATGCAATATCTGTGTGTGCATATTCAATTAAAATATAGTGTTATAATTAACTACTAACCACAAACAAATTTTGAAAATTTGTCCAAATGATGGTTTGAAAGAGAAAGTTTATTTACTTTAAGTACCACAACCGATAAAAGCATTTATTTTGAAAAAAGATCAATTTCTTACTATCAAATGTGCATAATAAAATCATAAAAAAAACATTCAAAGAAAGAATGATTTATAACAACCTCTGCCTTCAAAACTTAGTTTTATTCTGAAATAAAAAAAGTTAGGGATAATGCTGATCACAGGAATTAATTAGAAGCAAGCGCCTTGCGTAGCCAAAACAAAAAAGGTTTCTTCACAAACAAAAGATAGATATATGCTGTTGTGGGCTTTTTTGCAGCGCACGCCAGAATTGCTTGCAGATGGCATAATTTTTTCCTACTTACTTGACAAATAACCTTTTATTTTGGACACTTCACACAATATCTTTGTAAATTATAGCCTATGTGTTATTCTGATGTATAAGCTATATTACTGTAAAGTTTCATTAAAATCCATTTAGTTATTTTTGCGTGAAAGACGGCCAAACATCCTCACAAACTTTCACATTTATAATATATATCTAGATTATATTTTCACCTTCAAAAGATTACACCAAACAGTTTTAAAACATGTTTTTGATATTTCAATCTACAAAATTTCATGTTGAGATTCTGTTCCAAAATTAGCTTTTATAAATATGTGTTGCAGATTTTGAATTTTGAAAAGATTGACTTAGTGGATATATATATAGAAAACTTCAATTTTAGAAATTATATTCTTTATTCAATTGAATATTTTAAAAAATAAAACATGTAATGAAATCAAGACTCTTTTTTTAAATAAATTTTCTGATGAAAAATATTTTACATTGAATATTCCATTTGAGAGATTTATTTTTTCAAAACATTCATTTAATGAATAGTTTTATTATTGGTAAAGTAGGAGTCAGAGTATTTTAGATGTAGGGGTGTAGCTATGGTTTTCAGCTTATGAGGACAAAATAGTTTTTGGATCCCCTCCTGACAAAGTGAGCCATAAAGAAAGCTTCCTGCAATTCGTCATGCTTTTCAGGGAATTTTCAAATTTCTGAATTTTTATTAAGAGTAAAAGGATCAAAAAAATTTTAAGTTATTAACACATTGCTTTCAAGAAACTTAATTTACTTGCAATTTGTAACTAAGAGCACAGATCAGGATCAGGGCATATTTAGTAGATTTATACTGGAGAGTGGATGTCACATATAAATAGGATGGACATTGCAAGTGTGCTTGGTGTTTGTGCTACTCTGTATTTATTTATTCAAGAATAAAAAATTTCATGGATAAAGATGAAATAATTATCAATTTACTGCAATTTTACTAAATGACTGGACTCCCCTTCAAAATTTTCACAAAAAAAAAAAAATCATCATCATCATCATTCCTGTTGCATGCATAAGTGCTAGACAAAATATACTTGCATGTAATGTGTTAATGCATGCACCCATGAAACTTTTAAGATATTATTGAATAACATAAATAAACAAATCAAGAAAAATGAAAATAAAGAGAAATTAGTACTGAATTATTTCTTTTTTGAATTTAATGGAATTTAAAATATTTCATTCTGAAATTTGTCATTATTTAATGTAAATTTGGTAACCCCTGCCTTCTTTCTAGTTGAACTAAGAATATTATGTAATCAGGCATAAGTTTTATCTGACAAAATTGATTTATTTTAGAATGCAGTTTTGAATATATTAGCAAATTACACTGCTGGACAATTGCTAAGGACGGATAACACTATCATCCATAGCAACCATAAAATGAAAGGAAGCAAAATGTGTAAAATTAGAATAAGTGCGGGATATTAGTAAGAAGAAGTATGAGTATGCAAATGTTTTTTCCACGTCTGTTCATCACGTGATAGCGTTCATAAGAGCTTTAAAGGTTTTGACGCGTGTGGATAGTTGTTGTTTCAAGTCAAAGTTTTACAGGAAAGATTTAATAGACGAACTTAAAATTTTTGGCATGTCTTCCCGACATCACATAGATGATTTTATGCGTGGCCGAATTATTGGAAAGATCGAAGAAGGGCGAAAAATAACAGATGTTGCCAGGGAGTTCGACATCACTCACAGTGTTGTTTCACGGCTGTGGAAGTCATTTAAAACTACTGGAATGTGTAGTAGACGGCACGGGGGAGGTCGTGTTAGAAGTACGACGCCTGCAGAAGACAGATATATCGTCCTATCAGCAAAAAGGAACAGGCGCACCACAGGTCAGCAGGTGGCAAATCAGTTTCTTGCTGCCTCAGGAAAGCAGATCTCCCGAAAAACTGTCGCCAGACGTTTGAGGGGAGGAGGACTATACGCACGCAGACCTGTTGTGTGTGTCCCATTGACCAGACAGCACCGTACTGCCCGTTTGCAATGGTGTCGTGAGCATCACAATTGGACTGAACAGGACTGGACATGCGTACTATTCTCAGATGAGAGTAGGTTCAGTCTGTCATCGGATTGTAGACGCCAACTGATCTGGCGCGAGAGTGGTACTGCTTATCGTCCAGAAAATATCCAGGAAAAGGACCGTTATCCGACATGCAGTATCATGGTGTGGGCCAGCATCATGATCAATGGCAGCACGCGTCTACATGTGGTTGCGAATGGGACTATGACGGGCCAACGATACATTGATGAAGTTCTACTTCCTCATGTTTGTCTTTTCCGTGGTGCTGTCGGTGATAAATTTGTTTTTATGGAGGACAACGCAACATGTCATCGAACACTCGCTGTTCAGGATTGTCTAGATAGCGAGGGTATTCAATGTCTCGTATGGCCAGCGCGTTCTCCAGATCTAAACCCCATTGAAAATGTGTGGGGTGCTTTGGGGAGGCAAGTTGCTGGTCGAAACTATCCTCCGACAAACAAGAACACCCTCATCCGTGCACTCACAGAGGAATGGGATAAATTGCCTCAACAGCTGCTGGATAATGTGCAAAGTATTGTACGACGTGTGGAATGTTGCATCACACTCCACGGTGGACATATCCCGTACTGATACCTTTCTTTAAGGTGCCTGCTGACTTTTAGATGCATTGTTCCATTTCTCCGTACGCAGATCAAATGAACATTTTTTTTTCTTTCAGATGTTTCACAGCTTTTGTACTTTCCAGAACAATAAATATTCTTTATTCTAATGTCTGAACAGTGTGGCAACTATATTTTATCCTATTAGGCCTCATGTCTCGCTTAATGTTATGCTACATAGCAATTTGTGATCCGTCCTTAGCAATTGTCCAGCAGTGTATTTTGTATTTATTAATGAAGCGTAACAACAAAATTCTAACAATGATAGTATTAAAAAGCACTTTTGAGTGCTAAAAGGTAATGTTTAATTTTAAAGTTCCATTAAGTATTAGTCTAGATCTTGCTATGAGAGTAACATTCTGTTCCACGTTAAGATCATGGTGGCAGTAGCTGATTGGCTATGGTTGGGAATCATGTTGTTTCTGTTGAGGCAGGCTTAAATCCTACTCCCACTAAAAATTTACCATTTAGAGAGGCTAATGCACTTTAAATAAATCAAAGTCCTCGCACTGGAATGGTGTGAAAGTTTAGAGTGTGCAATGTCAGATCAAATTTTGTCATTGTCTCTTAATCATGATTCAAAATTATGAGATCTGATGCCAATAGCTTTTATGTGTCTTAGAAATGTGATGTTAATATACAATGAATCAATCACTCTGAGAAAATGTGCTCTTCTCTGCTTCTTTTCATATCTGTTGAAAGAAGCAGGTTTCTTACCTGAATGTAACTTTTAAATGTCATACTATTCAAATAAGCTTTATAATATTTTCTTTTCTTCCCATAATATATATGTATATTTTTTTTTCAGGTATGCCGCCTTGCTTATGAAATCATGCAAGACTTCCATCCTGATGCATCTTCTTATTTCCGTTCTTTAGATGATATCTTTTACTTTGGTGGTCAGAATGACCACAACCAAATTGCTGTTTACAATCACACTGCCCGCAATTCTCATGAACTTTCTATGCAAAAAGGTGACATCATTGGCATAGCTGGAAACCACTGGGATGGTTTTTCTAAAGGTTTAAATCGAAGAACTAAAAAGAGTGGCTTATACCCTTCTTACAAAACTATTGAAAAAATAGAATTAGTTGATTTTCCAACTTTTTCTGAAGTTGATGAACGTTAGTAACTGTAAAAGTATTAGGAGCTGTCTTGTAAAAATTTCACATCACTCACTCTGCTTATCTACTTAAATTCAAAACTAATTAAACCTGATTGAATACAATTATTAAGAAATTGCTCAAATTTATAAAAGTATTAAAATTTGTAACCAACAAACTTTTGTTTTTGAATTATAAGTTTGAATGATAAGTTTTCGTTTTATGGCATCAGGAGATGAATTGAGCGATTCAATATGTGGCTTTACTAGCATTTCTAACTTAAGTACTTTTAACCTAATTGATTAAAATTGCACATTCTTATTGCATATTGGCCTCCATCTATGTGTAAAATGAAATTCTAGTTTATATAATTTCAGATGTCTGTGGAATTTTTAAAAATATTAATCTTTATTGAAAAAGAGGTAGATTTAATTTAATATAATAAAAGCAATAATAACTTACTCAGATAAGAATATAATTTGTCATGTTTACTTTCATTTAAAAGGTTTAATATCGAGCTAAAACTGGCATATATTTTTAACAGTGACCAATAAAAATAAATTTGTTATTGTAGACAGACCAAATTTAAATTATTGGAAATGATTATGTAATTTTCATGTTTATATATTCATTTAAAAAGCACAAAAATATTTCTCTTGCTTATTTTTTAAGCTTATTGTAACTATAAAGACATCATGAATTAACTAAATTCTTGGAGAAATTAGATGTGTATGGACATATAAAAATATCTCGAACTATAATGAAATACATTTTTTAAACTTTTATTATTATGATTTTTTATGTAGTTTTGTGCATAACATTGCATTTGGTTGTTACAAATTGACCTACCAGCTCAAAATATTGACTTCCTTTCCTTAATATCTAAGGAACCCATTCATATTTTATATTAAAAAATACTCATATTTTGTAACATTTTGATATGCAAAAACACTGACATCAAACTCAGACAATGTTTTAAAGAATGTCTCCATTTCTCTAAATGTTTTCTTGGGTGTAAAAAGACATGTTATTGTGTTTAAATGGAATATTTCTCAATTAAACTTTATCCCCTCATAAGTTTTAGTCTTATTTTAATGATGCAATTTCATATACATTTTTCAATTCTGTGTCTTAAAATTTATAACCCCTTGGATAGTTAAAGAATTAAAATATATTTTGTATTATTTTTAAGCATTTAAAATTATCCCACAAACAAATAAATTGTATTTACACTTCCAATATTTTGCAGTTCTTAGGGAGAAGTAGTAATTAAATAAATGGTGTCTATTTTTTATTGAAAGATTAATAAAATTTAATCAATATTTTTTGTTAAGAGAGAAGTAAGAGATCTTAAATAATTTTTTCATGTAACTCAAAAAAAAAATTATGAAAAATTATTCATTTGTCTATAATTTGCTGAGCTTAATGTCTTTAAAACAGTTGTAAATTGCACTTGCTTTATTTTCACAATTTCATGGTTTTTACTTGGTTTCTTTCATTTGAATGCATATGTGAAAATTATATTTGAATTCTATTTAAAATAAGCTTATGATTATATTTTTTTTATTATTATTTTAGCTTATTGTTTTTAAAATTGACAATAATAATGATTATTTTTAGAATGATTGAAACTTAGTCAATAAGCATATAAAAAGACACACACATATATATATATATATTAATAAAAGGTTGTAATCTTTTGTTTTAAAGATTTTTTCTGAATTAGAGAACAAATTCATAAGTTAATGTTAAGTGTATCAAATTGGATATGAATATTGAAGAAATATTTAATGAATTTTTCTGTTTTGTCAAAATGTATATATTTTATTAATTCTCTCACAAAATTGAGGTTATCTCATTCAAAATTTTGAATCATAAAAAGTTTATGCATGTGAATATCATCATTGTCTATAAATTAAATTGTTCATTTTTACTTTGAGTGGGGAAAAGTTTAATTGTAAAAAGCATTTTTATGCTACCATGTCTTAAGCACTCTTCAATGTAATATAACTGTATAAATATTTTTGAAACTTAAACTATTTTTATCCTGTTGGCATACTGTTAAACATTTGTAATGTGTTTCTTAAAATGTCCCTTGTCCTATAATTCTTTCAAACATGTAATACTTTAAATGAATTTGTATGTCATATGTGTGCTGTTGTGTAAAATGAAGATGTAATATTTTGGAAATTGATATGTATGAAAATACTTTTTCTTGTTTCTTTAATGAATTAATGGGCATTTGTTATGTGATTGTCTTTTTTATTCTGTTGAAAATAAACTCATTTACATTTTCAAATTTCAAAATGCAGCTTTATTTTCAACTTATATGCCCACCAGTATGTTACTGAATTTATAAAAATCTGAAGAGATAGAACTTAATCATGTGTTGGTCTTCTTTTGTATGTTTAGGTGCACTACTTTTTGTATATAAATTTATTGCCTTTGAAAATTAAGTAAATAAGGCATTTTATATTGTGATTTGGTTATGTTTTTCTTTCTATATTCAAGTGATCAATTTAAACTGCAGAATTTCAAATGTTAATTATACATTCTAGTCGATTGTTGTTTATATTTACTATTCACGTAATTTATGTAATTATTCTAACCTCGAACAAGATTTTATGGTGATTTTTTTATTTGTTATGTAAATTATGTTGTATAGTTTAATTCCTAAAATATTATTTATTTATTTTCCAATTATTTGCACCCTCTTGAAATAGTCCCCAATAAAATGGTAATTTGGCAAAAAAGTTCTTAGATCAAAAAATTGTCTATAAATAATTATTAAAAAGTATATCATATAAGGAACAAAAAAAATTATTTTTAAGAAAATGATATTTTATTTACAGTGCTTGAAATTTACATTGTTTTCATTTTTACAAAATTTAAGAGTGTAGGAAAAGTAAAATCAAAAGTTAATTTTCAAATTTTTCCGTGATTGGCCAATGCATATTTTTGAAGAAATGTTTGGCTTTCTCAGTTACATCAAGTTACAAATTCCCCTGTTGCACCACAGTTCATTGTGGCCACAAATCATTTGGGTAAAAAAAGAACATTGATCAACAAAATGATCATTGAATTTAAGCATGTGAATATGTCCACACTTGCTGTGTCTTAGAACACAGTCATGTTAGAGTAAATCCTCATTTTCCGGGCTTGTGTGCATGTATTTGAAAAAATAAGATAACTCTGTATTGGGGGATTTCTTGGCATTCTGGTATTGGTGGTAATAAAAAAAATGTATTCATTTTAATATTTTTTTACAAGGGGATTTCTTGGCATTCTGTTATTGGTGGCAATAAAAAAATGTATTTATTTTAATATTTTTTTATAACTAGAAATCGTGCTAATAAATATAACTGTGTAATGTAATAAGAAAAATATAATATATCAGTTAAATAATAATGTTTTCATGCGAGACCATAAGCAAGTAATTGAACTCAACCAGGAATATCAATAAAAAAAACCTAACAAATGTTGAAACTCAACAGATAAGTAATCAAGGTGGCCATAGAATTACTCACTGTTCACTACTACTTAAAACAGCTTGTAAGTATTATTAGTGTGACAAATGATCTCACTTGTAGATACTGTTTAAATGCATTGGAAATGTCCTTTTTTATATTATGTAAATGGGAGATTTTTCTGTTCTGAGAATTGGGTATTGCCCCAATAGACCCTCGGAAATTTATTCTGTTTAAGTAAGGTGTTTGCTGAACTGTACATCAGGTATAGATTGAATTGGTATACTGGGAATGAGAATAGTACAATTGACTAAAAGTCATAAAATGTGATTCCCTTTTAAATGCTTTCATTAATTTATGTACACATAACTAGCATGTCAGTAAGCTGAAATGTTTTAGTTATGTCTTAATATGCATAAATTGGTTTTGTGTACTCAAAAGTATGGATATGTTACAATATGCTTATAATTTACTGAATGTGTTGAGACAGAGGGTGCTGATAATCAGAAAATGCCTACATTTTTCATTCTGAATGTTCCTAATTCATTTTAATTTTCACAGAATTATTTTTTATTTTGATTAAATATGGTTTAATTATATTACATTATTTTTTAAAACATTTATTATGTATATAATGGATGTAGATGTGATACGTAGACTGTACAAATTGTTTTAGCTGTACAGTTAAACTGTTATCCAATTAGAACAGTAGAAAGCAATGTGTCAATTTTCTGTTTATATTTTTCTATTATGAAAAGATTGTGTACATTTTGGAACATAGATCATAAATATTTATGTTATGTCATAAGTTCCTCCTGTTAAGGAATCTTATTTAATCTTCAGAACATTATATTGCTTAACTTGATTTGCTTACAACTCATTTACAGTGCAGATTTCTTTTTTTCCTTCTTGACTGAATTGTTTATTGCAAATACAGTCAGACCTCTATGTAACGAAGTCGCTAAATCCCGAAAAAAAAGTTCATTATATGGAGAAAATTCGCTATGTAGTGGTTCATCTTCCAATTTTCTTTATAGACCACATAAAAAATATTTTAAATTCATAAACACTATATATTAAAAAAAGTAATAAGTCACTTCTTTTGGTAAATTAATATATGTTTTATATCTTTTACCTATCAAAAAAAAGAAAAAGAAAAACTGCAAGGAAAGTTTCTTGATGACTTTATCCACTTCCCGAAGAACTGTTTTTTTTTTCTTTTATGCTCAAGCTTTTACGTTTTGACATTTTCGAGCTACTAGAAACGAAGTTGCCAGTACGGTTGATCAACACTACAAATGTACGGAGACTAGTTCAGAGACACGATACAACACTGAGTGAAAAGGGATATCGAAGATGCTTCCGATTAACTGGACAATGGGGGTTAAATGTTGCACTTGGATGAAACATCCAGAATTCATTGCTCTCGGCGAGTTAGGCACTTAATAAAACCAGTTCAAGATTTATGGCCATCATAATATGTGTTAAAAGAGTGAATAATTTGAATTGTCAAGAAATACTTTAAAAATAGGGAGAACAAAAATTGAATCACAAGAGAAAAAGTTTGTTGCATAGAAAATGCACTTCGCTATTGGGAGGTTATTTTACGAAGGAAATCGTGAAATGTTCTTGGCTCTAGGAAAAAATTCACTATATAAAAAAATTTGCAATATAAAGGTTCGTAATATGGAGGTTTGACTGTATTTTCAAATTTCTATTTTAACAATTTGATCACGCTTTATCTTATGCCATTTAATAGTAGATGAAATTGATTTTCAGTTAAATTTCTGTTCTTCCTAGAAATTTGGGAAACCTGTGAATAAAGATTGACTGTTTTAATAATGTATCTCAGAAGGCACTTTGTAAATATTGAAATAGAGAAGATTTTTTATTATGGCATTTTTATTTAAGAATTTTTTTTTCTTTAAAGCTTGTAAAATTTTACTTTTTCTGCTCTTCATTCTATTGTGATTACATCATTAGCTCTATAACATTAAATTATATTTATAATTTGTGGTTTTCATTTTCTCTTGATGGTTATGTTGATTTACCCAAAGTTGTCTAATATAAAGTGTGGAAATCGGTAAGAATTGTGTAAGAATGCAAAAGTTAATAATTTTTTCTAGGTGTTTCTCTCTGTATATTTGAAACCTTGTGGAGTAATTCATATTATTTCGTTTATATATAATAATTCTAAGCAGTGCCATAGTTGACTACAATGTTCAAATCTTTTATAAATAATACTACTATTGTCATGAAAGGTAAAAATATCAGTGATAATTTTTGAAAATACTGAACACAAAATGCCTCATGAATCCTGTGTAAATTATTTATTTTTGTACAGTAATGACCTGTTTCTGGCATTTATACTTCACTGGCTGGTAATGGTTTTAATAAAGCATTTTTTAAATGTGAGAAGTTTGTTGGTATATTTATGTTCCATGTTATCTTTTTTGTTATAAATAAAATTAGATTGGTGGTTTGTAAGTATATATTTCTTATGAAGTTTTCAAGTGAAGTATTTTTTTAAGAAAAAAAACTGCAATACTTATAGTAGTATGAGTCATGTGCAAACATTGATATATCTATAACAAATGTACTTAATTTAACAGTACATAGAAAGCATAAAATTAGACATGCCTATAACAGGAGCATTCAATCAAACAGTGGGAGGCTGGTTTCATTTTTTCATTAGTCAATTTACAGCCTCTGCATGGTAAGAAAATTGGAAGAATCATATCTCTATGCCAACCTCAATAATTACAAATACCATCTTCAGTTCTAAAGTCACAATTTTAATGTTAGAAAATCATTCTTAGTATTTTAATGGTATAGACCAGTGGACTTCAAACTGTGTTCAATAGAACCCTGGGATTCCATAAGGCATACCTTGGGTGTTCCACGAGTTGCAATAAAAAAATTGAAAAGAAACTTATAAATATGTATGCAAAATGGATTCACCTATGATATTTATATAATTACAAATATCTAAGGCTCATCTTATTCATTAAAAGTGAACATTTTATTTATGTATAATAACTTTATTTTGCAACACTTTTTAAATTTTTATTATAATATAGTAAAATAATATTAAAACACACACATTTCCTACTAGATTATGAATATTCTATTGTATACTATCTTGGGTACCACGAGATAATTTTATACTCGTTAGAACAATGTCTTGCAAAACTAAATAGTTTTTGAATGAAAAATGCATCTTTTTCCATTTGTGAAAACACTTATAATGAAGAAGAGGAAAGAACTTATCAGCATATGAACACAATCGATGCTAAAATCTAAATTTAAGCAAGAATAGCTCCTAGATTTTAAATTGCAAACTCTCTAATGCAAAATATACAGTATTTCTCATTCAGCTATAAACATTTTAATCCAATTCAGAAATTTGTGTTTTAAGTGAAATATATTTTTCAATGTGATTGGCTACAAACTCAGAATTCGTAATGCGATATCATTTAATCTCAATAAACCCGGACTTCGACAATTTGTGTGAAAAAAGGCAAGCACGTCTATCCCATTTACTAAGTATAAAACATGAGTAGGTGGCACTCGGTTTACAAATTAATATTATTAATAAATAAATTATATTGGAAAATTTAGATTATAGAAATTTTTACTAATAAATGTAATTCTTTTTTTAATTGCTTATACATAAGTACCTGTAACATGTTGATCTAATTTAAATATTTTGAGATATATTCTTTTAAGAGGTGTATTGAGTGGTGTTCCACGAAAACAGTTTCTAGTTCAAAAGGTTCCATGAGTTGAAAAATTTTGAAGACCACTGGTATTGACTAAACATGCAATTAAAAAATCTGGAGATTACCATTAGGTTTTTCAAATACACTTGTTATGGAATGGTTGATGAGAGATGTGGAGCAACAGAGGCTCCTCCTTATTATCCATACAAGGGTGTTAAACTCGCGGCCCGCAACGAATATTTTTGCAGCCCTCCAAGTATATCACCGTAAAATAATATATAATAAAATATCAAAATTCCTCCAGAAATAGGAAAGATAGTAGCAACGAAGTGATGTTAAGTGTCAGGATGTAAATACATTAAATTTTCTTGTTCTTTTTTATTTATACTTATTATAATGTATTATTCGAAATAAACTTATGTTTCTATGAATATTGATTTTTTTGTCTCCCACTTAAAGATAAACCTTGTTTGTTTGGCCCAAATTAGTCTTTGAGTTTGACACCCTTGATTTAAGGATTTGGCTATAGCATCATGAAACCTCAGCATGTAACTGTTGCGATTTCAGTTATTTAGTTTGGAATGTTGAGTTATTTTGGTAAAGGAAGTTATAGGTAGGAAAAAAATCAATGGCTTTTTCAAATTGTGGTACATATACCCTTAACATGCATACAAGCAACTTACCTTTTAGTTGTATAAAGCTATCTGCCTGCGAAATTTGTGGCCGGGACTGTTCAATCTAGTCCAGGGATGGCGAACCAAAGGCACGCGACACAATATTTTGGGCATGCCACTGATCAAAATGGTTTGCATTTTAGTTCAAAATAACAAAGTTCACAATGAAGTATAACGAACAAACGCGAGTGATTGGTCGTGGTGTGGCGGGGAGTGCACTCGTTTGTCAGTGTGTTGCCTTAATTACGTCGTCGGCTACAATTGCTAGCGGTGCAAAGTTAGCCTACGCATAGCATAGTCAATTTCTTTGGCACAACTGTATTTTAAAGTCTATTTGCGTTATATTTACGATTTTTAACCGTTATTTAACATGGTTAGCAGTATGCATTGTCAAGTGTGGCAGAGAATATGAAACTTGGTGGACCCAAAAATATGACATAATTAGCAAAGGTGACAAAGCGGTGTGTTTTTTATATTCTGGAACAGTGGAATGTAGAGCATCGTCTGTAAAACGGATTCTAGATACATTTAACTGTTTGAAGAAGCTGGATAATGCTTTTTTAACCATATTTTTATCTACCTATGCCTGAGAGTCATTATTTACAGAGATGAATAACATTAAAGACTTGCTTAGAAACCATTTGGCAGAGGACTCCAATTCAGCATGCATTCTGCTAGCAGTAACATCTTACAATCCTAGTATAAGTTGTCATCTAATCTGCAATAACAGAAGTCTCTAATGTAACTTTAATTTTAATTACACGTATAACTAACACGTACAAAATGTATTTTTTCGTAGTAAATAAAGAATTTTGAGTTGTTACTATTTAGTTTTATTATTTTCCCAATAATCACAAGCCAAAATTATTTGACGGCACGTCTATACCTCATTTAACTTTTCTTTAGAAAAAATGGCACGTTGATTCATAAAGGTTCGCCACCTCTGATCTAGTCAATAATATTCTAGTTCTAATTCTAATAAAAATCTGTCATATAGGGTGTTTTTTTGAGAGGTATAGAACTTTAAATTGCAATAAAAATACGATGTATTATTCGATTGACATGAATTCTTTTTTATTCGAAAGATAATCTTGTGGCATTATATTTTAAATATGATTTCTGGCATAGGACTGCCACGGCTGGCTCGGATGTAGTCCAATCTGGATGTCCAATTTTCGATGACTTCATAAGCAAGTTTTGTTTAGCGATGAAGCACACTTCTGGTTGAATGGCTACGTCAACAAACAAAACTGCCGCATTTGGAGTGAAGCTAATCCACAAGTGTATGTCGGAACACCGTTACATCCAGAAAAACTGACTGTTTGGTGCGCTTTATGGGCTGGTGGAATCCTTCTTCAAAAACGATGAAGGCCACAACGTTATAGTCAATGGTGATCGGTATAGAGCCATGATTACTAACTTTTTCATTCCTGAATTGAACAATTATGATGTCCAGGAGCTGTGGTTCCAACAAGACGGCGCAACATGTCACACAGCTCGTGCCACAATCGATTTATTGAAAGACACGTTTGGTGACCGCCTAATTTCACGTTTTGGATCTGTGAATTGGCCTCCAAGATCTTGTGATTTAACACCGCTAGACTATTTTTTGTGGGGCTATGTAAAGTCATTGGTCTATGCGGACAAGCCACAAACGCTTGACCATTTGGAAGACAACATTCGCCGTGTTATTGCCGATGTACGGCCACAAATGTTGGAAAAAGTCATCGAAAATTGGAGGTCCAGATTGGACTACATCCGAGCCAGTCGTGGCAGTCATATGCCAGAAATCATATTTAAAATGCAATGCCACAAGATTATCTTTCGAATAAAAAAAATTCATGTCAATCGAATAATACATCGTTGTTTTATTGCAATATTTAAAGTTCTATACCTCTAAAAAAAACACCCTATATAATAGGAATACATGCACGTTAAATATGCTATTATACCCTCACTTCTGACCTTGCCATCTGACTGGCTTGTTATAAAGTGTACTTTCTGTATTATCCGATCTTTTCTTGGGCAGAAATAGGTTGTTCGAGCGTTTAATAAATAAGCAAATAAAAAAAACATTAATCCATAGTCTCTCTCTCTCTCTCTTAGCTCTGTTTATTTCCTTTCTTTAATATGAAGGATGCAGAACACACATCTAAATCCTCTGCATGCAAAAAATTCCAACTGTCAAAAAAGATTGGATATGGAATGTGTAAATGTAAGCTATCAGCAAAAAGGTCTACAACCCAAAATTTGATTTGGTAATTTTTGTCTTTTGGTGTGCTGTCCGTTTCATTGATCAATGTGTTTTCATCAGTCTGTTTCGTTACACGATGATTATTCATATGCTTCAGTTCCAGTAGGCCATCGGTGTCGGGGGCGTGTTCATATTACGTCCGGGTCACCAATGTCGGGGACAGAGCCCACGATGTATGGATCTGAAGTCGAGTTACTTAACCACCAGACAAAAGTGTTCACCCCTGTCTGGAGGCTGTTTCTAGCTTATTTAGGAACCGCTATATTCGGTACATTTAAATTGAAACATGGCAAAAAAATGTAATTAAGAAAAGTATGGTTCCTTCTGACAAAATCTTGCTACCTTCTCTACATATAAAGCTAGCGCTGATAAAGCAATTCGGGAAGTTTTTCAACAAAGAAGGTGAATGTTTCAAGTACTAAAACACAAAGTTTCCTGGTTTAAGCCACTCAAAGCTAAAAGGAAGAATCTTTGGAGGCCCAAACATCAGAAAGTTTTTCTCAGATGCATATTTTGTTTAGACCATGGATGAAAAAGAGAAGGAAGCCAGAAATTCTTTCAGAGAGATTGTTGAGAAGTTCCTTGGTATCTTGAAAGATTCTAACTATAGAAGTGTCGTGGAACTGCCGTTGAAAGCTTTTCAAATACGTTTGAAAAATGAGAGAGTAGTTTGAAGGTTCACTTTTTGCACTCGCATGTAAATTATTTTCCTGAAAATTTAAGAAGCGTCAATGAAAACTGAGAGGAAAGATTCCATGAACATATTAAAGAAATAGAGCATACGTATCAGGAAAGGTGGAATGCGAATGTAATGAATAATCTGAAAAAAAAATCCTATACTCGGAAACTCACAAGAAGTTTCCAAGAGAAAAAAAATTGGCTTTCATACAAACAATTAAATATGCTTGATTGATTTCTTTGAAAAGCTGTTATCTGTACAAATTTATGTATTTGGTATTATAACTAACAATAAGAGGGAAATAAGTAAAAACTTTCTGACAATTCTGGTTTTTTTTAAGTGAAACTTCTTTATCGGTGTATGGGGAAAATATTCCGTTACGTTTTTCTGTGACGCACCATATTTACCTTGATACTCTTACGGTCGATCCGTACGAAGTAGTACGTTTTCCCCATTTTTAAAAATTGCATCCCATCCTTCCCTTTCATTTTAGACAAAATATTAATGCAGAATCGAAAAGACCATTCGTTTCGCCATGATTCTGTATAATGTTTTTTACAAAATAATGCTATTTTCTATTTTTTATGATTTTTTTAAAAAGGTGTCAAAATTGATACATTTTTATGACAATGATTTCTAAATCGTTGCGCAAGAAGTGTTTTTCGTGTTAATGAATTGATATTCTACACTAAAAAAATTCATGCCTTTCTCTTTTATAATCAGTAATTTAAAAAATAAAATGTTTAAAACTTTTTTTTCACGATTTTTCAAACACTACTCAAAATTTTAATTAAATATTTAATAATGTGAATGTTTCCTAAAATGATCTCACGAAACTTTTTGTTCGAGTGTGGAATTATATTATCCTTATCCTGTACAAAGATTGAAAAAATTGATTAAAAATTATAGATTTTCAAAAACTTTTTGTGTTTTTCGTTTTTCAAACTTTTTAAAGATAGTCTAATAAAATAGCATTTCTGTTATATTTTTTGTTTAAAAATTACTCTTGTTTGTAATTGGTGTGTGCAGTTTGAAAGCATTAACTTAAAAATTAAGCCTTTAAAAAAAAAACTTTAATAAAAAAACGCGATTTTACATGTGCGAAAATTCCATATTTTTTAACGCATTTTGAAGTTCCCAAGAGAATTTTTCGCGCATGCGCATTAGTGGAGACTTTCTCAGAAACGAAATAGAATGGATTCGATACCTGAAAAGTTGTAAATACAGTACAGTCCCGATAATCCGAACAATATCGGACCGACCCCTGTTCGGATTACGTGATTGTTCGGATTAGCCGGAGTAACAGCGAAATCACTATTTGAACTGGGAGTACGGGTTATGTTGTACAATTTTTCATACTAAACATTAGTGTTCGTTTCTGTAGTTTATTCCATTTTAAAATTTGTACCATAACTTGATGTACAGTGCGTGAATATTAAATAAAGAACTGTTTTGAATTAAGGTTTATACTGTTTTATATTGAAATATTCACCGATTTTCGTCCTTAAAATTATAAAATTTTTCCGCGGAGCCGTTCGGATTAACCGGATGTTCGGAATAGCGGGACTGTACTGTAGTAGATCTTTTTTCGAAAAATGATGTCATACACAAGTTTCACTTCTTACGTGTGCACGCTAAAACACACACACATTTTTTTATCCATATAATTACTGTGTTTACTCAAGACTGAATAAAAACTGAATGAAGAAAAATTGACCTTATTTTCGGTTTCAGCACACCAAAAGACTCAAACATCAGCAGAAATTTTCAAATCAAGTTTCGAAAGGGGGAGATGCACAGACCTGTGTAATAATGAAGATAGTATTCGTTAACATTTTTTGAATTGATGACGTCTTTTCATTTGGCAAGACTTATTGATAGTACAATACGCAAGTACCTTTTTTATATTAACTTCGACAAAAATCTTTATTTTTGAGCTAAGAACATTTTAATTATTGAAAGTTACATCTAATTCTTTTTATGTTTTGATTCCATTAAATGTTTGATTGCGTCTAATTCACATCTCTGAGAGACAAGGAAGTGTTGATTTGATACATAAAAACTTTTTTCATTACTATTCCACACAAAAAAAATGCACCCTAGGGTACAAGTGTATCATAACGTTGACCAATTTCACAAAATTAAAAGATGACACCAATCCGAAAAGAAAAATGTTGTCAAATGTAGTAGATATTATTATTACGTTGGAATATGTACGGAAATGGTTTCCATTACTGGCTACACACACACACACACACATGTCGTGGCATTGGCCTTTTGATCTGACAAGATTGGTCGACGGTACGTAAGCACCCTTCCTAGAAAGCAAAAAAATAAAAACTTGTCACTGAGTATCCCATTTAACATCTTTTAAATAGAAAGTTAGTTCAGGCTCCTTAAAGCTAACAGCTCACTTCTGAAAAAACCCGCATTATTTTGAAAATTCTTTAAAACATTAATGTATCATTAATAGAATCAAATATGTATCAATTAATGAAAATATTGCAATGAATATTTTTAAAAATGTGTGGATTCATAAAAAGTTTTACTGACACAGTTAATTTTTTACTTACACTTCCTCTTTCTGCCGCACGCTATTACATGAGCGTGATTTTAAATTAATGCACGAAATCACGGTCTAGATTCTCAAACAGATATATCTATTTTCACTGGCATCTACATTTCAAAAAATTATCTCTCATCTTATAAATGTCCGAATCATTTTAAAATTTATCTATTCGAATAAAATTTCATCCTTTTTCTAACCTTTGAGCATAAAGATGACGGAAACATCACTTCTTGACAGTTTAAAGCCTTCTTACGAAAAAACTAATATTCGCAGATGGATCATAACGGCTGTTTCCAATGTCAAAGGCAACAGGGCAACTATCCACCAGATTCGAAAGTATTTAGATTCCAAGAAAACCGGGCTTTCTAACAAACCCGAAACAAAACTTATTATGAAAAAGCTTTTGGACATTGGTCGCTTGGTCAAGGTAGATGGAAAATATGCTTTACGCAAAAGTAAATTTGCAAGGAAACTGGCCTCCAATAAAGCGAAACAAAGAGGTGTCAAGAAACAGAGATCTTTATTTAAAAAGGCAAAACGACCGGGAAAAAAATTATCAAAAAGTTCTTGAAGCATGAGTCCTTCTGGTACCTTATATTAAAATGTAGCAATTTGAACAAACAATCTGTAAATTTTATTGATTTAATTAAATGTTAGCATAAACAACAGTTTGTGTATTATTGTGTAAAATTTCAGTCTTGTTTTTTTTCTTAACAAAAAAAGTTATCTAACTAATGTAATTTCAGTACACTGCGGACTTTTCCACCAGTTGTAAAATTTCGCCTAATTAGAACAACATTACAATACGATAGCATTAGACTAGCCACCAAAGATCTATTTGGCGCAATTCAAAATCACGCCTAAAACGAATAATGTACCAATATCAAATTAGTACCGAGGTTGTATCATGTTTTTATGCATGTATCTCATAACTTAATTTATCCCTTAACTTGAATTATTATCGTTCTATATTTGGTAAAAGCACAGAATTAAATACATAAAAACAAGTTAAGGAAATTTAGTACTTTTTCTCCAACAAAAGGGTGAACTATAAACCAGAATTTTACCTAAAAAAGGTAATTTTTCCAAAAAGGTTTTTTTGGGGGAGGGGATATAAAGCAGTTGCTCTTAGTATTAATATACATAATTTTTTTTCGCCATAAAATTCTGGTAATCTTTTAATCACAAAGCTATAAAAATGTAGGTAGAGAGAACCTTATTTTGGTGAGTGATGTTAGGACTATATTTGAAATAGTGCCAAAATGACGCCAAGTAGGGTTGCCAATTATAACGAAAGATATCATTCACTAGTTTTGGGCATGAAACGAAAGGAAGTTAGCTTGGCAAACTTATATCTCTCAGTTTTTCAACAAAAATTAACCAGTGCGAAAGAGTGCCCCAAAACAGGATCCTACCTAGAAGGTAATCACAAATATATATTAAAAAGATGTATTATAACGTCGTACAGAGAGGCAAATGCACTCAAAAACTAAAAAAATATATAGTGATTTCATGGGATACCCTCATATATTATTTAAAATACTAACTAAAGCATTATTTGATAGTTTTTAAAGTCCCCTTAACAAACCTGATTTTTTACTACAGTTAAGCGTACTTACGTCTTACAGACTGAGCTATTCAGTATTAGTGATTTACCGGCAACTTTAAAATAGTTTCGCTCCTAAGTAAGTTATATTTTGGCGTAATTTAGTTCTGGAATCTCTTTATCTTCAGGTATAAAAAACTATATTTTAGATTATTTTTTAGTATTTTTTTTTCATTATATACCTAAATAGTTTCAGGTAGCCAAGACAAATTTTGGTATGCAGTCAACTATCAAGAAAATTTATGAACAATAGGCCTTTCGTTCAGGTTTTAAGTAATATTAAGCTATGGTTGTTACCTGAAAATAATCTTTATTGTATAAACTCTTAAAAAACAATATTTTTTTCCTGCTACTTTGTGATATAGATAAATTTTTAGTACTTGACTTACAGAAATATATTGGTACTTATATATATATATATATATAAGAATTAGCGTCAGCACATCCTAATTGGCGCACGCGAATCACGCTATTTTCCGCCAAAATCTGACTGGTTTGATATTTTTTCATATAAAATACGTTAGAATCTTTTTTTTTTTTGATATCAAGATACGATTCGGGTGGTACCAATTTTGCTGCGGTGACTCTAATACGTAAGTACCAAATAATATTCGCATTTGTCCTTATTCAAAATAATTTGTTCCGTTTTAGGAATGTCTTCTAATGCATTATTTACATATTACAAGACGAAAACTTTTGAGTATAATGCATAGTTTTAGGGAGAATAGTTTAGAGTAAAAATATGAGTATTGGTTACTAGAGCTGGAAAAACGAACGAGTTGTCATATCGAGTATTTAAAAAAGCAATTGAGTAGTTTCAGTATAAGTGAAAGTGTGTAGAATAGAAGAAAAACTTAATAAATAGAATAAAGTGTGGCTTGAGACCTCACATCTTGAAAGTTCCATTCCTAAATAAGTCAGATGGCAGTGCATCAGTTGATGATGATCATAATGATGAAAATGAATATTGTTCAACTTATCTTCTGTGACTAAGTATTATTCATAATGAAGTAATTTTAGAGTACTTACAGTTTATTTAGATTCTTATCAATAAATATGTATATGGCTTTCTAACATTTTTCATTATAATTCGCTGCTTTATATATACATATAGTGCAGCGGTTCTTAAATTTTCGATCGTCGCTGCCCTCCCCCCTCTATGTATCAACCTGACATCGTGGACCCCCAAAATTTTGAAAACTCCTCCCTGACTCCCGACACATGGCTGAGTAATTTAAAAGTTTCTCAATTGTCTTAAGACTATCTCTGCTATTTGTACAGACTAACACTTCTTTTTTTCCCTTAAGAAAACAGTAAACATCTGATTATGTATGTGTATAAAAATATTACAAAATACTATAGTTAAAAAAATTTTAGATTTCTTTTGTGATATTGTGGCCTTTGTCAAAAAGTTTTGAGTTATCTTAGAAGTTTCAAATTACTCTAGAAATGTTTTATTGTTCTGTTTAATCTTAAAGTATTAAAATATTTGAAAAAACAAGCAAACACAAGTACAATAATAATATTAATGTTTTATTAACTTATATTTAGAAACTTTAAAAGGAAACTTTACAAATTCAGAGCATTGTGATTGTGTTTCTAGTTTTTTTTGTAAAAAAATACCTTAGAATTTTTGAAAGCTTACTTTTGGAGGAGATATTTTAATAATTTTGAGTAATCTGAAAGCTAAGCTATGTTTTGTTCTAGAAATGAAACTATTATTTCTGTAAAGAATAAAAGAATTAAAAGGAATATATATATATTTGTATTAAATCAGAAATTTCATAATTCAAGTCAGAAAATTTGAAAAAAGATGTAATGTAATTTTTTGAGAGTTTGGAAAAAAATTTAAAAGCTTAAGATTGTTATTTTAATTTTCTAAGTATTTCATGGAAAAAATTTACAGTTTGCAATAATAAATAGAAAACTTTAAAAAGTTTGAAAGTTTAGATTCGATTAAAAAAGAATTTAGTTATTTTTTAATTCAAACTTTATAACTTTATTTTCAAACATTCACAGAAATTCCTTCCACACGTCTACAGAGAAATAAATTATATAACTCGGAATCGGAAATGGTCCCTCGAGCAGACCCGAGGCTTTGTGCAAACATCGAAGTTGCAAAAGAAATGGTCTCGATTTTCCCTAATATAGAGATACTTTTATAAATATTTTTGCTATATCGATATAGAATGCATCAGGTCAGATATCTTTCTCAGTTTTAACCCGGCACTTTCCGCGCAGGGTATGTCATACCCACAGGGCCGGACCGTGACCTTTGGGGGCCCTGGGCTAACAATATCTGGGGGCCCCCTAAATAAATAAAATTGTTGCCATTTTCTTTAAAAAAATTTGCATCGGAAAAATTTAAAATATATGAAACTTCAGTTTTTTTTTATTTTATACAATCTAAACACGTTATAAACGATTACATAATTTACAAAAAAAACTTTTCTACACTTTTATGTGGCAAATTCTTTTATTTGCTCATTATATTTTAAGTCTTTGGTGAGATCAGTATTAATAGAAAGAAGTGATTAATAATTACGCCTAGTATTTGTCATTGCTGTTCTACATCTGTTTTCTATTTAGGACATTTTAGAGAACGCACGCTCAGCTTTCTATGGATTTATCTGCAAATTTTGAAATAAGTAGTCATCGCTATATTCTTGGCCCCGTCGCAGTATTCTATTCCTACTCTAGGACTTAATTTTTTGGCTGAGTCTCGATGCTCCTTTAGTTTTTTATCTGAATCATATCGTACACTGCTTATAAACGTTTTTAATGACATAATTAACTTTTTCCCTTCACAGATGTCCAAACCAGGAGTCTGTAATTTTTTGTTTTAATTGAAATAAATCTTTCTAAAATTTCTTCCCAAAATATAATTAAAATGGCAGTTTCTCGAGTTTTGTTAATTTATTAAATAAATTTACTGCCTCTTTTCGAAAATCAATTTTCTCATATATTCATTGTCACAATACATATAAACGTCTTAAGAATATTCAAGATATTACTGAAGGAGATTAGAACTCAACACCTTCCAATCCGCAAGCACGCAACTTAACCGCTACACTGAAAAGATTACTTCACTCTCTACGCTGTTACTGGCTTATATAGTAATGCAACGCCCGAATAACTTAAGTTAATTTAATTTATTCTTATTATCCGTTCTTTAGTACCCAGGTTCTAAATTAACATTTGGCGTCACACTATAGCTTAAATTTAGACATTAATCATTAAAGACAAATAAAACGGACACTAAATTAAAAAACCTTCTTTAAATTACACTTAATTTATTTACAAAACATTTAAATTACGTTAATTACTAAAGATATACATTATCACTTAACTGAATTAGGATCTGAGAGAGAGAGAGAACATGGTGTGCCATCTCGGGAGTCTCCAACCTCGGCAATTTGTCAAAGGGTCGTCAGACCAAAATCGGTGATAAAATTTGTGTCAGAGAGTGACTAAATTCGTCGTGCAAGCGCTTATATTTCGCGGCGGTTTACCTCTGTATTCTGGAGAGGATTCTTTTTCGAAACACAATCAGCTTTTCTGATTGGTCTGAAGTCAGCGGAGGGATATCTTCCCGGGGTCCATGACTCCCCCAAAACGCGGAAATTCCCAAAAACATCCCATATCATGATGTATTTATGGGTACATTGCCTTCTTCCAGGCGTGGGAAATGCGTCACCCTTTTCGGTGGGGTGAGAGGCACTCCCAGAAATTCCTCTGCTTGTAAACAACAACAGGGCCGATATACAAATTACTGTTGTAATCCTTATGGAAAGGCGGCCCCCCATCACTCCTCCCCTCTCTCAGATTAACAAAACCAAAATGAATAATAAAAAAAAATTTCAGTAAGCAAACGAAATACAGAATTGGCCTAGCGTCGGCAAATGTCTATGACAAGAACAAAATTCCACAGACTCCGGGTTCACGATCAGCTGTCCACGTCTTATGAGGGGTTCATGTTCCATGTTCATCCATGATGTTGGCAGCTCCATCGTCGCTCAGATATTGCTAAAGAAATCTGCTAAACTGCAAAAAAAAATAACAGAAACTTTGTCTCCCAGGGAAACCATATTAGTAATGAAACAACAGTTATGAGAAAAAAAATTAAACTTGGCCCTTTGTGACCACCTTTAAAGACTCCAAGCACCAATTTCCAACTCCTCTCACCGCTCATAAAATGAAAATAAGAATGTTAAAAAAAATACAATCAATTTCTGAAGTTCCTAACCTATTCCGTGAGGGAAAACCAAATGAACTATCAACAACTACAATGACGTTAATGTACGAAGAGGAGAAAAAAAAAATTTTACTGAATGGATCACCCAAACAATTCACAAAAACATCAGACACAGACTGACAAATAGAAATAATTAAACAATCACAAAGAATCGTGTGCCACTAAATAATAAAAAATATTAAGACAAATAACACGTAAGAATACAAAATTGGCGTATGTAACAACTGCGCAACTAATAAAACAACACTTAGGAGTGTTGAACAAAATACATTGATAAGAAATAAACGACAGTGAAAACATTTACATACAATTCAAGCGTGGCGCTCAGAAACAGATACTTCATAATCGTTTAACATCGAAATCTTGACACGACCAATGTGAAGTGAAAATCCCAGACCATCAAAAAAAAAAAAAAAAAAAACTAGCAGAACTCTTTACATACTCAAGCGTAAAAATTTCAATGGTTCACTAAGAGCATTGATAATATTTAATGAAAATAATTAAGTAAAAGTAAAAAAAATTAGAGATTGAAACGATGAGTGTGCATAAGTGGAGAAAAAAAAAATTTGTAACTTCATAGAATGCTTGGTAGCCTAAGAAATTTAAAAAATTCACTAAAAGCATTGGTTACAAATAAAAGTTTTTAAAAAAATTTAACGGAATTAATTCAGATTTGCAAATTAAAATTTTATAAATTAACTAATCGTATAAATGATAAAAAAAAAATATAACCTGCAAGAATGCTGAGTAGCCTAAGGAATTTGAAAAAATCACCACTAGCATTGGTTACAAATGAAAGTTAAAAAAAAAATACTGTAATTAAATTTAGAATTGCAAACTATGAGTGCGCATGTGATCAGTATGCACCCCCAAAGTGTACAAAAGCAAAACAAACAAAACATAACATCCCATTTCCTGCGATATGACGATCGCCGGCAACCGCCAACACAAGAAACAGAGTGCAGAATTATAACTAAAAAAAATAGCAAATCCGATTGTAAAAAAAAAAAAAACTATATCGATTAATATTGTTTAAAAGAAACTTTAAAAAGAAAAAAAAAAAAAATTTCTTCCACATTCAATACATTTGAATTTCCATTTGAGAAATGAATTCCAGAAATCACAAGTGCAGTTGAAAATTTCAGAAAAAAAAAATTAAAAACATAAAATTGATATGCAACCCAAGTCATATGAGGCGATACATACAGAGTAAAGTAATTTAACTAAAAGAAAATTATTGCAAGTGTTACACAGAATTAAACAGTTTCCAATATAAAAAAAAATATCGCTTAACTAATCAACATAACTTTTAACAATCCTCGTAATACAATGTATCCACAAGTCCAAATAATATTAAAAAAAAACTAAAATTGTTTCACTATACGCGCAACAAATATACAAACACGAAAAAAAAAAAAAAAACAAGATCCTCGATTTACAACAATACCGCTAACTCAATTCATCGAAAATCCTCTAATTAATAACTCAAGTACAATTCTATAACAACAACCTAAAATTCTCAGTAACCTTAAAATGATTCCTCGATAATCCAAAATTGCCTTTACCTCCGATCGTACACATTTGAAGCCTCAATAACACTAACTAAACTTATCTGCAACTACCGAATAATCAATTGACTGCTCCACAATACCATTAACTAAAACCATCTATGCTCATCAACTTATTTACACAAAATCTCACATACTCAATAACACTTAACTAGACTTATATATCTTCAACTTTCAAATAATTAATCGACTTCTCCACAATATCAATAACCAAAACCCATCTTAGCTCATCAACTTATTCACAAAAATCTCGCATAATCCTCCACTCGAACTTTCCTAAATGCATCTCAAAACATTCCTAAATATACCACACAACCATTAATTCAACTTATCCATGTTCATCAACTATTTACTCGGAACTGTACCAAATCATTAACTCAAATTATCCTATCTACATCAAAACAACTTTCTCAATTATACCGTATAATTATATCAACTCAATATTTCCTTTGCCCAAAATCCGTAACTGAAAATATCCTTCTGTACATCAAACAATTTTCTCAAATAAACCATGACTTTCCCTTCAATTCAATTATCCATTTCCATAAAAAAACAACCATCGAATAAACGTACACCTTGAACACAAACTCAACTATCTCCATAAAAAAAAAAAACCTTCCCAACCATTCAACAAATTCATCAGTGCAAACTTTATCGATCTCCTTCAAATAACTGTCTCAAATATTCCACGAAATCTCTTAACTCAAACTTATGTAACTCCTTACAAGTAGTGAAACAACAACAAAAAAAATTCACACCCAATCCTATTCCAACATTTCCAAATTCTCATAGCAACAGCACCGTAACGTAAAAACAGGAAACAAGGGGGAAGAAACGAAAACCCATCGGAAAACAAATTGTCGGGCATCACGGAGCGTCGAGACAGGCCATAAATCTGAAAACCCACCACACCGCGTGGACATGCCGAAGAATTCAAAGTCACCCAGTGACACTCAGAAAAAAAAAACGAGGCTGGCCGAAGAATTTCACCAATGTGGCTGACAGGATAAGAATCAAGGCTCCACCCCCAACGCGAGACCTCTTTGGGGGGGGTCCCACAAGAAAAAAAATTCGGCTGAGTCACCGGAATTGGACTTCATGCCGTCTCCATGTCAGCCTTGATTCGAGACTTCTGTGGGGGGGCGAAGGGAAGACCCCTCCTAAGGCGGCAAGAATCCGACATCCAAAAATTCCACCCCTGAATTATGCTGCCCGCGGGGAGGAGTCCCTGCGACAAGGAGTAACCAATAAACAGAAATTCCAATCAACAAACAGTGTTTTGTCCTATACCGGATGGCGTGCGGGAGGGGGGATACCGGACGAAAAGGGTGCGGAAAAAAAAAAGCTCTCCCCACGTTTTCGAAACGAATGGACGAAACATTTTCACACCATTAGCTGACCAACAACAACAAAAAAAAAACTTTTACCAAATAACAAGCAGAACTACGTACTAAAATCCAGAACAAAAAATTGAATCAACGTCAACACTCAGTGAAATAATCTACCCGCACTGACATAAATCAACACATGTAAGCCTAGCCCCAACGAGAAAAAAAAATACAATATCGACCGACCAAAACATCAAAATTCTTAGTAGTTTAGCACACAACCGAGACGCACTTATTGACTGCAAATTCATTTAACAACCACAATTAATCTAAACCAACAGAAATACTATCTCGACAAACAAAACCTTCAATTCCTAGTACAGTTTAGCACAAGCGCGAGACAATGATTGACTGCACATTAATTTAACAACCACAATTTTAATCTAAACCCCTGAATAAACCACAACAAAAAAATTCCAAATCTATAGCAAAACAAACAACGCAGAAATTAGAAGAGCATTAAAACACCTAACGGCAACACAAAAAAATTTTAAGTCAAAGTTAGCAATCATCTCACATAAAAAAAAAACATGCGCGGGAAAAAAATATTAAAGTTTCAACCTAATATCTTATAGAAAATATTCAAACAACCATCTCTATCCATATCTTAACAAGCATAAATTCCAATGTTATCATCATTTAGTAATACACAACCACTTAAAATTAATACACCAACACAATTTAGCAATAAAATTGATTCTAACAAAAAAAATGCTGCTACCAAAATTGATCTTCCATGCAAAAATAAAAATTTAACCAGAAAGTACAGTTATAAACAATCAATTCAGCATAAACTAAACAATTCAATAAAGGAGCCTTTTATATGAAAAAATTATTGAAATTCTAGATAATAATCACAAAACAAATTATGTAATAGGGAAAAAAAAAATTTAAAATATGTATGTATCATAACAACATTCAAATTTCATGACAGGTGTCCAGAGACCCCAAAATTTGACCTTTGTCACAAACATAAATTAAAGCTTGAAATTACTAAAATTAAAATTGACGTACGTACATCATTATCATTGAATAACACTTGCATTACAAATTTATTTAAGATATTGCACAAAACACACAGCATGAAAATATTTTATCTAGAGTTAAAATTGATATTAACCACAAACAACACTATGTCATTTAAGCATAAAAATCAAGACATAAAACAAACTGCATAAAAAAAAAAATTAACTGGAATTCATTAAATAACAGGAAATCATTAAATAAATGAGTACAAAATTTGATATAACTAAAAAAAAACATAAAACATAGCATGAAACAAGGTGCAACCATGAGACAGGTATCATTCAATACGTGCTCTCGAAATGACGAAGCGTAAAATTGCAAAAAATTAAGTCTCCCTCAAATATTTTAGCGCAGAAACGTATTTAACGAGCCGAATTACCTGCACGAGCCCTTAAATTATACCGTGAACTTGGAACAATACCCTTAACCTCCGTCTCGTCTGGTTGTAAATCATCCAAATTTTTCAAATGCAAATATGAAAATCTCTTAATAAATGGAATCATCCGATTGACATGCGTGTTAAATCTTTTCCTCAATTGTTCTACATGTTGCACCCTATAATTGACATTAGAAAAACGCTCTATCACTCTGTAAGGACCTTCGAACTTAGGTCTGAGTTTTGGAGATAAATTAGATTTAATGTTAGGCGTCTTTATAAAAACACAAGGACCCGATCTTGTAATCGTAATGATGTTGTTTTGTCGCTCTCGTACTCAATTCAACATGTGATGCCTCCTGATCCTTTAGATTATTTAAAACTTTATTGAAAGTATGCTCCAAAGACGGTAAAAGTTTCTCAACATATTCATACTTATTTTGTGGTGTATCAGAATTCTTTTCGTAAGTGTAGGATAATCGAATATCTCTGCCATGCTCTAGGAAAAAGGGAGATGTGTATGTAGCTTCATGGATCGCTGAATTTAATGCTAACATGGTGTGCGGGAGTTGATCATCCCAATCGTTTGTGTTTTGTGAAATTGATGCAAGGATATTGGCTAGCGCGATTTTGATTGGGTTTCTCTACCCTACCGTTGACGTGAGCGGAATAACTTGATATGTGCCTTTTTTGAATACCCATGACTCTGCAAAATTCAACAAATTCGGAACTCTTAAAATATGTAGCGTTATCTACGACTAATTTATGTGGGCAACCCCTGTGTACAATGTAATTATCAAAGAAGGCTTTTGAAATCGTACTGGACCTAGAATCCGGAAGTGGAACGATGTGAATATATTTTGTGAATGCATCTATCATAGATAAACATAGCTATTACCTTTAAGCGTGGTTTTTAAGGGACCGAAAATATCCATATGACACGTTTCTCCTGGTTCAGTACTTTGTTCAACAAGTTGATGGGGTGCAGGCGGGATTTTAAAGGCGTTTTTTCGAGATAAGCATATGGTACAAGAACGAACAAAATTTTTAGTATCTTTATACATATTGTGCCAAAAGAAGTTCTCG
The DNA here is from genome assembly GCA_019973935.1 of Trichonephila clavipes. NCBI lineage: Eukaryota > Metazoa > Arthropoda > Arachnida > Araneae > Nephilidae > Trichonephila > Trichonephila clavipes. The sequence continues at coordinate 123,575 of BMAU01001849.1, read as the reverse complement.
CTGAGTCGATGATAAGTTTTAAAAAATTTAAGATGTCCTCCATATTCTGAATGAACTGATTCGAGAATTTTAGCCTTTAGACAATGTGGAATGCAAACCTGCTTTCTAGTGGTGTTAGACCTGGGTGATCTCGAGGGGCGCTTGGACAGATGACATAACAAACCTTCCCCATTAATAAAATAGTTGCTGATTTGTTGGCTAACATCATTTTTGATCAATTTTTGTATGATAGTGCTTAAAACAGAATCTTCGCGTTGCATATTAATAAGATCTTTAGAGTCTGGTAAAGCTATTGTGATGTTGTTAATATAACGAGAAAGATGATCTGCGACTGAATTTAAGGATCCCCTGATGTAATGTATGTCGTAATTAAATTCTACCAGAGCCAATTTCCAACGCAAAATTTTGGAAGAGGGATTTTTATTAGAAAGAAATCCCGCGAGAGGCTTATGATCGGTAAAAACTTTAAATTTTCTGCCTAACAAGAAAGGTCTAAAAAATTTAATGCTGTATATATCGCGAAAAAATTCTAAAACAGTTGCGTTATATTTTGATTGCGATGGATTTAATTTCTTAGAAAAAAATATAAAGGTTTGACTTCAGAGTTAGGATATTTTTGTTCTAAAACTGCCCCCTATGCCGCGAGAAGAAGCGTCCGTTGTTATCTGTAACTCTGCGCTCTGATCAGGTAGTGCCAAGACCGGTGGATTCAATATGGCTTTCTTAATATCATCAAATGCCTCCTGCGTTTCGGATGTCCACTCAAATGGAGTGTCTTTTCTCAATAAATTCGTTAAGGGAAGTGCGCGTTTTGCGAAATTCTTGATATATCTCCTATAAAAATTACAGCACCCTAAAAAAGATTTAATTTGTTTTTGATCCTTTGAACTGGAAACTCATTAATTGATACGGACTTATCTTTATCTATAAGAATGCCTTCCGGCGTTACCACAAACCCTAAAAATTTACAACTTTTCGTTAAAAACTGACATTTACTCGGATTAAATTTTAAGCGAATCCTTTCAAAACGTTCAAAAACCTTACCCAGTAGTTCAAAATGTTCATCTATAGTTTTAGTGAATAAAATAATGTCATCTATATAAACCAAGGCTCCGTGGTGTAATAAATCTCCTAGGACCTCCTGTGCGATTGATTGAAAAGCTTTAGGCGAGTTTTTTAAACCGAAACATAATCTGTTAAATTGATATTTATCACCGTCGGGAGTAGAGAATGCCGTCTTATGCCTGTCCGCAAAGTGTAGTGGAATTTGATTAAATGCTGACTTCATGTCTAACGCCGAAAAATAGTTTGAGCCTGAAATTTCGTGTAAGATGTCGTCCAATGTTGGAATGACAAAATCTTGAGTCACAGTTATTTCGTTGAGTTTCCGAAAATCTAAAACTAGGCGCCATTTTTCTTTCTGTTTGACAAACAATGCCGGAGTATTATACTGCGAATTGGATTTCGAAATAATTCCCGCCTTTTCTAAATCTGCTATTTGACGTCGAAATTCGTTTCTTAAATTGAATGGAATCTTATAAATTGGACATTTAATGGGATAATCGTGTTGTAAACTGATTCTGTGGTGCTCCGTAACGGCTGCGGATAATTCTACCGTAGAACGAGCGAAAGCACTTTTGTGCGAAATTAAAAGTTGAAATAATCTGTTTTTGATTTTATTGTCCAAACCTGAAAGATTGAAATCTTTCTCCGTGAGTGGGGGTAAAATATCTTGAGAAACCGGAAAATCAGAAGAAAAGTCTTCGTAATTATTGACTGTAATTATTTTCATGTTCTTGTTAAGGGTGATTATGTTATCTGAATCGTTTCTAATTTCTAAGACGGTGTCATTTGTCTGTGGATCAATTTTAATTTGCGAATTGGTTAAATGAATGTTTTTATTCCGTAGCTTTGCTGAACTCCGAATAGTGGCCAGTGACGTCGAATTAGGTAATGTTTCAACATGTATGCGAACATTTGTGACCGAATGGGGACCCACACACGTTTTGTGTTTTAAAAATCCATTTATAAAGTTACTTTGTACCACACGCGTGGGGAGTGAATAATGAATAAGCGGAATTGAAAAATTATGAATTAATAAACGGTTTTTTCCTATATCTAAAACTGCATCCCATACTTTCAAAAAAATCGTATCCCAAAATAGCGCAATAATTATCGTTAATCTCTTGTTTCGTTATAAAAAAATATGTCGAAATTGAAATTCCCCAATGACAATTGTATTTCATAGCAACCGATAATTTCTACCGTGTCTCCGCTTACAGCTTTAATCTGAATTGAAACATTAAATTCCCTAAAGTTATCATTTTTTATTTTAGTGAAAAAAATTAGACATTAAAGATACGGATGCACCTGTGTCAATTAAAATTCTAAACTTGTGATGTTTAATGTTAGCATTTATGATCGGCAGATCGAATATTTTATCTCGAGATTGAATCGGAGAAAACCGCTCCTCTACCGAATGAAAAAATCTAAATACGGCTTTCTCCATGGGAGTTTAAATTCTGATTTGTGCGAAAACGTTGAAAACCCCTATTCTCAGAATTTGTGTGTGTCGCTCTCACTGAATGCCTGGGGGCTGCGTAATTGTCGCGGAGAGTAGATTCCCTGAAATGTACATGCCTCCCTCCTGGCCTGGGGCTACTTGAAGAAGAATACTCGCTTGCGGCATTTCTCCGGGGGGCTGGTAACGGGCAGCGCGTTCGTCCCTCTGTCTCTTCCTACATTCCGCCTGTCTGTGTCCTTGAATACCACAATAGAAGCACTTGAAAACGTTCTCTCTTCTGTTAAAATAGTTCCCACCTGATTTACGAGCTGTAACTGCACTTGCCTCTTGTAGACGGCCGACCCTTAAATTTATTTCTTGTAATCTATCCGCTAATGCTGAAAGAACTGGATTTTCCGTTTGTGCGGACGACAAGCCGGATCTCTCTTCGCTAGCTATTTGGTTTAATTTCATGTTCTGCTCTTCTATCAATGCGGCATTGATTGATTCCTCTAAATTCAAAGGATCGCTGGAGAGAACAAACCGGCATATTTCATTTTTTAAACCACTTATAAACCGAGATTGCAACAATTGGTCATTCGCATTTCTCACCGCGGTATTTTGAGCCGAATTTCCTGACTGGAAAATCTGTGTTCCCAGTTTATTGATGCGTGCTGCAAATTCCTGTACGCTCTCCGAAGGACCCTGGATACACGATGAAAATAATTGGAGACGCGTTGATAAAGGTACAGCTTTTTCGAATCTTCCAATAAGAATTCTTGCGATATCGTTATATTCTGTCAATTGACTATGTGTTGGGTCGGATAGAAAAAATTCCTCAGCTATTCCCGTTAATTTTAATTTTAGAATTGTTACTTTCTCATCGTTTGACCACTTGCCTAAATTCGCAACATCGTTTATTTTTTCCAAGAACCTACGAATTCCTAACGATTCACCTCCGTCGTACATTGGAATTAGATCAATTAGATTAAATTTCTCGAACGCCGTTTGCGTCAAAAGGGGGTCTGATTGTCGTGTACGTGGCATATTTGTTAATTATTAGTTAAGACCAAAATTTCTAGCGAATCTAATTCACAACGAAAATCGTTAAATTAAAACAAAATTTAAGTACTCGTGCAAGGCAACAGAAATTCATGAACTCTTAAATTTAAATGAAACTTTTAGCTAATCGGCTCTCGCGTATATACATGCATAGAAAAAAAAATTCACATCAATATTGAAGGAGAAAAAAAAATTAAAGAGCACAAGTACCTGCGTCATCGTTGCACCCCGGACTCTCTGACAAAACTGAAAGAAAAAAAATTCACAGTATCAAATTCAAGCAATACATAAAATACACAGTAGCACACGAGATGAAAATTTGTCCTGATGATCCATCAAGAAACGTTTACAAAAAAAAATTGTAAAAAAAATTTCTAACTCAAAGGATGTAAAAAAAAATTGTGCAAAGAAAAAAAAATTTTTTAAATCCTGGTCACGGTACCATTATCATGCGACGCCCGGTTAACTTAAATTGATTTAATTTATTCTTATTATCCGTTCTTTAGTACCCAGGTTCTAAATTAACATTTGGCGTCACACTATAGCTTAAATTTAGACATTAATCATTAAAGACAAATAAAACGGACACTAAATTAAAAAGCCTTCTTTAAATTACACTTAATTTATTTACAAAACATTTAAATTACGTTAATTACTAAAGATATACATTATCACTTAACTGAATTAGGATCTGAGAGAGAGAGAGAACATGGTGTGCCATCTCGGGAGTCTCCAACCTCGGCAATTTGTCAAAGGGTCGTCAGACCAAAATCGGTGATAAAATTTGTGTCAGAGAGTGACTAAACTAAACTAAAATTAGATGGTACGCGGGCGACGGCGCGACAGCGCCTTTTCCCAGAAGGATGGGAGGAAATGAAAAACCGTATGAAAGAAAATGGATCTAATCACGAAATCTCCCCGGCAGAACGGGGAGGGAGGACGTACCCCGAAACTCGAAACGCTCTATCGAAGCAGAGCGCCGGCGGGGGGAGGGGAAGAACGCAGGAAGGCAGTCGGGACGGCTGAACGCAGTAAATCAAAGGCGGTGACTTATCACCCAAGAACCCAAAATAAAATGACGCAGTGCAGTGCAGCTAATATATGTTGTTGAGAGTGTGAAAAGAGTGTTTAATTGTTGAGTTATGGAGGGCGAAGCGGGTTTCTCCACTTCGTCGAAGAGTATGAATATTTAATTTTAGGATGAGGATACGTAAATAATGTTTGTGCTTGGATAATTGGATTTTCATGAAATTCAATAGATTTAAATACATTTCTAGAAAGTTTAGTGATGTAATTAGAAATCGGCTCCATTTGTAGGTCGTTGTAAATCACGTCATTTCGGACGTACCAAGGTGCGTTCGTCATGACGCGTAGTATTTTGTTTTGCATTACTTGTACTTTTTTCATGTGGGTGGCGGCTGCGGCTCCCCAAACGGGTGAACCATAAGTAATAACTGGGCGCAAAATCTGCTTGTAAAGAATGACTTTATTTTCTAGGGATAGAGTGACTAAATTCGTCGTGCAAGCGCTTATATTTCGCGGCGGTTTACCTCTGTATTCTGGAGAGGATTCTTTTTCGAAACACAATCAGCTTTTCTGATTGGTCTGAAGTCAGCGGAGGGATATCTTCCCGGGGTCCATGACTCCCCCAAAACGCGGGAAATTCCCAAAAAACATCCCATATCATGATGTATTTATGGGTACATTGCCTTCTTCCAGGCGTGGGAAATGCGTCACCCTTTTCGGTGGGGTGAGAGGCACTCCCAGAAATTCCTCTGCTTGTAAACAACAACAGGGCCGATATACAAATTACTGTTGTAATCCTTATGGAAAGGCGGCCCCCCATCAATAGATATCACCACCACATTACCATAATTATCTTTTAAGGCTTCAACAACATCGTAGTGACAAGACCATCTGGTCTGACTTAAACTTTTTAAGGTAAACCTATGGGTCGAAGCAGAAAAGAAAACATACGTGTTGCACTAAACCAAAGAAGTTCACGATTTCAGTTGCAACCTTAACTTATTCTGCACCAACCAGATTAAGAGAATGTGCAGCGCACGACGCATAATTAGTGAATTTATATTTTGCACACAATTATATCGACCGCGTTGTCAGCAGCGTTGTCAAATGACTGTCCCCAACAATTATCCCATTTGTTTCTAAAAATTCTTGTAGAGAATTAAATAAGTATAAGCCAGTGTGAGACTGCTAATCTTAATTAATGAGACTCATCTTTCATACACTTTTCCCCGAAAACAATATCGTAGTACAATAGCAAGTTGGTCATTATGGAACAAATCTGGTGTGTGTCATCGTTATTTATTTGAGTTGTAATTGTTTTAATGATTTGCTTGCCCATGATCTCAATTATTTGCTCATATATTGTTTTTCATACGTACGATGTTAACGATTTCGGTCGTAATTCTCGCTGTTCAATATGTTCACGAACGAATGGATGGGTCGAATTCTGCTAACAATTCGAGGGCACCCATAACATTACCACTATGAGGAGAACCAAAAACTTCCATTGTACCCCTCTAATTGATAAACCTCTTATAGCCAAATACTTTACTACCGAAATAACCCGTTTGATGACATTGTGGTAATATTCTGTATCTTTTCTTAGTGCTCTTGTAACTGTCTATCTAAAACAGATTTACTTTCTTTTCGAGTCAACCAAACTAACATTGAATTTTTATGTTCAATACAATTTTTATGATTTTCTTAACAACTATTTTCAATCACTGTAACGTGTTTCCTGTCAGAAAAGCCGGTTGTGTATTGAGAATTTCTTTTAGAAAAAAGTTTGCAGGTCAAACAAAAAACACTACTAATACTAGTTGAATAACCCAACCAAGATCTTTCCAGCACTTGGCCATTTTAAAGTTTTTTAATTAAATGATTATTCGAAAATGATGTCTTTTGTTCTTTGTATTCTCTTACCGAAACAGAATATATATTGTTTGGATCTTTATTTTGAAAATAACTCATTTCATGAGAAAGGATATAATCAATAAAATTATTACTTAGAGATTTAGGCCACGAACCCCGCCAACGTATAATTCTCAAACTCATACCCAACATTTTCTAAACACTCTTCGGTCGGGGCATTACTGATGTCCTCTGGCTGAACAATATCTTTTTCAGAAGGCTGCTGGTCATCGTAATCTTGCATATTTTCATCATTAATATTTGCTTGTTGTGTTTCTCCGTTTTCTTTGGCTAAGTTCCTTTCCCTTTCGCTTGTTAATGTATCTGCGTTTGTTGTAGTATACTTGTTACTTTGTTCCATTGTAAGAAATGTTAAATTGTTGACGCATTTAATTTTTTTCTTGATTTAATAGTAGTTTTCGTTTTTCCGCTCCACTTTTATATTTTTTGTCAGACATATTTATATTGTTAACTAAGTACTTGATTTTCCTGAAAATCAGTTTAAAAGTTTAGGTTATAAAATTACGATAACACAATCGATGTGCTTAATAAACTAAAAATATTATAACAAATTTTTACAAAACAATATAGCATATTTCTAAAATAATTGAAAAAAAAGTACCTAGTTAATTTAACAAAATAAAAAAATCCTTGTCTTTACTCGCTAAAACCTAAAACGCTGATTATTATTATTTATTAGCTCATCAGTTTAAAAGGGATTTTATAAAAATAAACTTTAAAATTATTTGCCCCACTTTAAATAAATATTGTTTTTCCGTTGTCTTCCATTATTTGCTGTTGCTACCTATACTTAAAAAAACCGACTTATTACGAAAATCAAGACTATTTTACATTTATCTATAATATTCGCGGTGAATCTCCATAACCCACATAAACTGATTATTTTCTTATATCCTATAGAAGTAATTAAGTTAACACACAAATTTTAAGACAACATTCATATTTATGGGAAATCCTGATGTTTTCAATCTTTGAAAAATTGAAAATACATAAAAAACACTTAATCATTACTTCATTATCTTCCTACTTAAATAATTTAGAAATGTGTATCGGCACTTACTTTTTACTTGAATAAACAGGTACCTATATTTTAATTGCAGGTAGTATGCACAAGACACAGCATCAAATCAGTATATTATTGTAAATTAGAATTATTATTGCTCAAAAATAAATGGCTACAGCCTCTGTCTATTGATTATTAATTTCCGCGTATTCGGTGGTAGGGTGGACGAACAAAAGATTATATTGCTCTTGCTCTTGAAAATGAAAATAAATTTGATATGGTACTTCTGGTATTTTCTTTTTGATTTTTATTCTTTTAATGAGGTTTATTATTTCATTACTATTTTGAAATTTATTATTTCATTACATCTTTTTCTGTTTGTTATCTTCAACAGCGAACGGGGCCCCTGCGCTGCAGCCTATTTAGCCCATACGTAGATCCAGCCTTGCATACCCACCATATACCTTTTTCAACGCTCCTTCTCAACCTTTTTTGGAAAAGGGATAGTTTCTCGTGTAGCTGACTTTAAGGTCACATTCTTTGAGGGGCCTTAGCTTGTAGGCGAATTTTAAATATATATTTTTGGATACCGCCTCTTCGGGTATGTCATACCCTGTGCGTGAATCGCCGTTACAGTTCTGAATGCATGAGTCCGTTTTAAATCTTCCTTATGCTATGGCGTATTATTGTAGTTTTGATGAAGAAATATGATATTTAAGTAGTTTAATAGATACAATATTTAACAGATATAGTACAACAGTATTTTCAGATGAAGAAATTCTGTTCGTGATTATGATGAGGAAGAATCAAATGATGAAGAATATAACAGCAAGTATGATTCCTCCACTGAAATCGATCCAGACTTAGAAGAGGAAGACACAGTTGGAAATAAATGTTTTATATGTATAGGCACCTAAACATTTGGGAAGAATGTGACTTTAAAGGATACAACTGGTACACATCTTATCCACTTTCAGATGAACTTTTTTAACCCCCTATAACTGGAACAATAAGAGAAACTAAAAAAAAGAAATTACAAAATAAGATATAGACGGTATACAGCTCTTTAATGAAATAACTTCATTTTTTAGATATTTTTCCTGATAAAAAACAGCCAACTGAGATATTGGAAATTACAATAAAAAATGGGTCTTATTCCATGTTTTCCCAATTTCGCTCTAGCATTAAGAATTTTTTTTTTAACCTTACCTGTATCTGTATCTTCCGGTGAAAGAAGTTAAAAATTAAAAAAGTAAGTAAATAAATTAAGTAATAATAATAATAATAATAATAATAATAATAATAATAATATATATATATATATATATATATATATATATATATATATATATATATATATATATATATATATATATATAAATAAGTAAATAAATTAAGTAAATTAAAAATTACTTGAGAAATAATATGACACAAGAAAGGCTTTCAGATTTGGCCGTAATCTCAATTGAATCCGAAATCTCAGAAAAAATTGATTTAACCGAAACTATTAACAAATTTGCTTCTCAGAAAGCAGGAAAAGTTATTTTATAGTTACAGTAAAATCCGCCGTATAACGTGCCCCTACACATATTCGCCGTATGATACGCACAACCTTTTTTACGAAGAATACTGAAATGCATGTGCACAATGATCTTATGTTTTGAAGTCCTTTATTCTCGAGTATTGCTCCAAGCTTTAGTAAAAAATAGTGTACTTTCAGAATTACAACGCTTTAAGTTCATTAGGAATGTTATTTCTTTCACAGAAACAGTATTTCGATATATGCAAAAGTCTGATCTTTTTCTATGCTCAACTTTTTGTATTTTTAAAGCTCTCATTTCGACTTAAAACGCGCACCCGTAAATTTCGATTCTATTTTTTTGAGTTAAAAGTTCGCGTTTTACACCGGATTTTACGGTATAGTTTATTACTTAGCCTAAGTAGTGATGCGGAGCTAGTTTAAACTTAATTGATTAACCCAATCCATGTACCCAATTTCAATTACCCAGGTTCTACTAACGCTTCGCATCATAGCTTATGTTAAAAGTTCTAAATTCTTTAAAGACAATAAAACAGTACACTAAATTAAAAGGCCGTTCTTTATATTAACATTTAATTTATTTAATGATTAACATTATTAATTTTAAGTAAAATGTACAAATGGTTAACAAAATTATACTTAGCTTTGAAAGAGGGAGGATGGAAAGGAGTGAAACATGTCACCGCTCGAAGCCCCGCGGAGTTCAGTTCAAGGCCTGGATGGAGATTGTAGAGAGTCTCAAGTGTGAATGTGTGAGAGAGTCCGTGTGTCGAAAATCGGGGTGCATCCCGTTTTTATTTGGCGCCTATTTGCTCCTAAATCCTAGAGCGGATTCTTTACCTCGTCCGCTTAATTTCTTTTGATTGGTCCGGAGTCGGCGCAAGATTACCTCACACGGTCAATGACAATTAAGCACGGGAAAATCCTCCAACGCTTCCCAATTGTTTATGGGTCTATTGAACCTTGCGGGCGTGAGAACTATGCACCCCTAAGAGTTCGTTTACAGAGGTGGGGCAAGACAACACATTCCTTCCACAAAATTCCGTTTCCTGTAAACAGGGCAAATGTAAAAACTGCAATTGTAATTTTGGGGACTGGCGACCTCCCATCAGTAGAAGGACTGATTTATATACTTTTCGTTTCACGAGATTTGTGCCTTAGTATTTATTTTTATTAGATTGTATTTTTTTGAGCAAAATTATGTTTTACATTTATTTTAAAGGTTATATTTTTGTTAGTTTATTATTTTGTTAAAGTATTTGTCACTCATTACCTGGCTAAAAAATGAAGAAGTTGCGCACTTCAATATTTATTTTAATTATTAATGTGTTTTACTTTTTATTCTTATACAAGTAGATAAGTTTTTAACGTCAACGTTAAGTATTAGTCAAACTATGAAAAGTTCTCTAGGGGGCGGCACATTAGGTGTTTGCACGAGGGCGGCCGATACCCTAGGATCGGCCCTGTTGTCAACTCAAGACCATTGACATATGTGACAGACAATTTTTCTGAACCAAATCCTTTGACACCTCTCGACTTCCTGCACTATGGGAGAAAAAAACCATGATTTTATCCTCTTCACTTCGCTGAACTAGCAAATAAAGTGTCTAATAGAGAATCCTTAACCAAAAGGAAACAATATCAAACAACTCTTTTAAAACACTTTTGGAATAAGTGGAAAACTCAATATCTCCTTGATTTGAAAACTGTTCATCATTTTAAATCACCGAACATTCACGAAGATGTTAAAATTGGTGATGTTTTGCTCGTCGAAGTGTCTTCACAGTCCAAACTTCTCTGGGACTTGGGAACAATTCAAGTAACTCTTATGGGTAGAGATGGACACATAAGAGTCTGTATCATCAAAACCAAGAAGGGACTTTTCAGGAAACCAGTAGCGCACACAGGAATTTTTCAAGGGGGGTCCGGGGCCGAAAGTTGACCATTCTTGTATCCTGCTCCTTTTGATTTTGTCTATTTTCGGGAACAAAACACAGTAAAAAACTAATTATTGAATAAATAATTAGCATTAATTAATAAAATTAATCATTAATAACAAATACTTAATTAAATTTTGCGTATTATATACTTAGAATTATAAAAAATCGGAAAAAAATCAAGTGTTTTGGGGGGTGTCCGGACCCTCCCTTGTGTGCGCCACTGAGTGCAATTAATATATCCCTTTGAACCAGTAGCGCACACAGGAATTTTTCAAGGGGGGGTCGAAAGTTAACCATTCTTGTATCATGCTCCTTTTGATTTTGTCGATTTTAGGAAACAAAACACAGTAAAAAACGAATTATTGAATAAATAATTAGCGTTAATTAATAAAATTAATCATTACTAACAAATACGTAATTAAATTTTACGTATTATATACTAAGAATTATAATCAATCGGAAAAAAATCGAGGGCTTTGCCCCCTACCCCCCATTGTGTGCGCCACTGCTTTGAACTTAGTGAATGAACTGGTTTTTCGTATTCTTTGATAAATAAATTGTGAAAAATTATTGAAAATAATTTGATTTATAATCCTAATTTCATATTTCAAGTATTTATTCTTTGTATTACTTGAAATTGAACTTTAATTCTCAAATCTTGCTTATTTTGTATGTTTGTTTTTGAAAATTGTTATTTTTCCCATTTCTAGTCATAGTAATTTTGTTTATCTCAAAGATAACTCAATTTTTAAAAGTTGTAATATTGTTTGTATATCATAATCGTTTATGTAATTTGTAACTTTCGAATATTAAGCATTCAATAATTCATCTATTAGTGTCAATTTAAATTTAGAATTTCCTTATGTATTTTTCTACTGTAGCAATTTTATAGATTCTATTGATGAACTCTTGGAAGAGCTCATGGTGGGGAGCTGTAAAAAATGTTTCAACATATGTAACCTTGCCTGAACACAAGAGGGAGCTGCTCTCCATCATGACGGAATAATTTTTAATTATTATAGCCATTTTCCCTTCTTTGTTTTTCCTTGTGCTAGCAACATGTAATTCGTATCGGTTCAATTAATCGGCCATGTTATTGATTTATATTTATTAAATATTTTTAAATTTAACTACGTAGTGATGTAATTAGCAGCAGTGTCCGTTCTTTGAACCTTTAGATAGAGTTAATTAGCGCTCGTTGCTAGGGCTTCTCTTCAAATACTCTACACAAATATATTTTAAAGATAAATTTATAATAAGTATAACAATTAATAACAATATTTTGAAGTACTTTTATATCTGGTATATGCATGATTTTATATGTATTCGTTAAAAATGCTTTGCATTATGAGAAAATGACAGAAATAAAATTTGATATGAAAAAAAAAATCATAGCTATTTTAGGTTAAAAACAAGTAATATAAAAAAAGTTTTTAAGTCAATTCCTACTTAGATCAACAAAGAAATGTTTTATTTTAGCTACTTTTTATTAAATAGTTACAATTGATACAAACATGTATATACATATGACAGAAGATTACAATTAAGTGGTAATTAATTTTTATTATCATTAAAGTATTGTATTGTCATCCAAAACAATCATGTTTATAAAATTTCAGTTCAACTTAATGCTTTAAAATGTGAGAAAAAAAGTATTTCCAAGTTTTGACACAAGTCGCCAAAAATGATGCCAACGTGGCTGTATTTGTAATTCTTTGAATAATTAGTTTTAATCAATTAATTTTTATTAATAATAATTAAATTATTGTATTATCATTCAAAATAATCATGTATATAAAATTTCAGCTCAATCGAGCTCTTTAAAATGTATTTTATTAATGTGTGTGTGTGATTGAAAATTCCACCAAGATAAATAAATAAATATATAGAGAGTGTGAGCTAATAGTAGGAATTGAATTACCACATTTAACCTTATAACACTTCTTTTAGTAAAATTTTTATGTAGCACATATTTCTTCTTAAAACAGTAACATACATCATAATTTAAATAATGAAGCAAAAATAAAACAGATTAGGCATCCAAAATTTATTTTCAAAAAATAAAATATTTAGTTATACATACTAATCTCATTAACCGTTAACATAAAAACAAATTTCATTTTTGATGTAATGTTTCAATAGATTCAGTCAATGTTTTTACACTTAAAATAGTAATTTATTCAAAATAATGAAAAATTATTTAATAGAAACAAAAGTGAATTTTTTTTAAAAATACAGGGTATCCAGGCTTAAAGTATCCAAAAGTTATGGCTTATTATTACGGAATAACCCATCTGAATGCAATAAACTATTCATCCATGGATTGAAACCCCTCAAAGATTTTTTGGGTCTAGTCTGATCGGCCGCATGTTATTCGACAATCGCAGACGATAAACTTGTTACACTGACTATAATAGTAAAGATGTGAACGCCACGGCAAAAGGTGCAGTGCGTACCTTAGTTAACAGAATTTAAATCAGTCACACGTGTAGAGCGAAATGTGTTCGATGGGTAGTTCCGTAATAATAAGATATAACTTTTGAATACTTTAAGCCTGGACACCTTGTATAATAAATTATAATGATCTTAATTGGAGAAAGACTTTGTACAAAACCAGACCAAAAAAATGTAGTTTCTATTATAAAATACTTATTCAGAGGAAAATTGCTCTATTCACAATCATTAAATTATTTTTAATAAAAAAAAATGAAAGATGCAAAATTTACAAATTTTTTAATGCATTTATAATTTAATTTCTGCATATAATAATCAATAAAAATATATCAAATTTAAATTCAACATACATTACTCTGCATGATATTCAAAACAATTCACACACAATCTTATGTAAATATAATTTAGTGAAGACTGATGTGTGTGCATGCACGCGTTTCATTTCATCTTTGGATTTACAACATAAGTTTTTGAACTTGATGATTATTCAGATTAATAATAGTTTAGTGTTGTAGGGACTGGGTTCGAATCCTAGAGAAGGCATGGATGTTTGTAAGTGTATAGTGTCTTTGTGGCATGGGGGCAATCTTAAATAGTCGTCGAGGCACGAGTCCTCTCGTGTGGTTGGTGAAAGACCCCTAACAATCCCCAGGGTATTCTCCCTCAAAATTAAGGTGGAACCGAGCAAAATCGTACTGTCACCTGCTTGGTGCACAAAGCTAAAGCTAACGACAGGCGTAAAACCTAGCCCTCAGCTGCGATGAATTTCATGGACTGTTGCTACTGTCGATCAGGTGGCATAAGCAACAACACAAGCCTGCATTTTCTCACATTTTATTTTGAGCTGTTAAATTGCTTTAATGTTTTTATTCTGTGATAGTTGTTGAACTAAATTTAATCAGAATATTCTGTGGTTTATATTTATTTCCTGTTTTAACTGTAGATAATATAAATGCATTTAGTACAATTAATAGAAAAAATGCTTTGGGAATTTAAGAGTTTTATGGCCAAACAATATCTGTTAGTCATATGATCATTAAAAACTACGAATCCCATATTTGTATTGTAGCATATCCCTAAGCCAGTCTTTTCACATGTACCATTGAACAAAATTGTTATATTCCCAGCTGGATTAAAAATATAACTTAGCATGGAAATGTTTTTTTATATCTTAGCAGCTTACGTTATCAATCTGCTACTAAACTTAACTAATAAATTAATATTTTTACTACTATTTTTTCTGCTTGAACACATATCACTACAATAATTCATTTTACATTCTATGAAAAGTTTTTGAAACAACTCTGGTGGGAGAAAGAGTATCCATAAATAATTTGTGTGCCTTGTTATTTATACATCAGCTAATTCTAGTACTGTTGCACAAACAGATATAATTTTAATATTACTTTTAATTCTTTCTTTATCAAATCCCAAATATGCCATAATGTTGAAAGCATAACCTTTTTCATCGACTATTTTTTATAAGTATATTCCAAATCTTGCGTAATATATTATTGAATATCCTGCATCCTTTGAATGAGAGAATTACTTAATCTTTGACAGTTCTTCAAATGAATCACATAGAATGAATGATTTGAAGAGTTACACACATCTCACTTTCCAAAGCCAATCATAATCTAAAACAGCTTTAACCACAGAATTATAATCATTTTTAAAATAATTAAATAACCTGTTTCTTAACATTACACATCTAAAAAATGATGTCTCTAGTGGTATTGGATTTACTTTAACTAATATTCCAGTACAATGGCCTTTACTATACAATCCCATTAAAAGGATTAAAGTGAGAAATTTTATCTCAACTTTTTTTATTTCAATCCATCTGGGTTATGATTCCTGACAGAGTTGTAGCTTACAATATGCAAGTGGCATACATATTTTTCTTGTCTGTAATTTTTTTACTATAGAAATTTTCATGACACACAATTCAATGGCTCCTTTTATTATTTTAATTCCAATAAATGATAACACTTGCTTCAGTGATACTTGAGGGTTTTTCCAGAAATTTTCATTTTGTTTTTGGAAGACAATATAAATTTCAGTAACAGAGATCAAATTAAAGACCTGTCTAAATTCTGTTTTCTTATCTAGCTCATAATCTGAATCACTAAAATTTTCATCTTTTGAATCAAATATAAGTTTCTGAATTTCTCCTGTAGCAAAACCTTTTCTATGTTTTGGAATTTTAAATGAAATCAATGCAGAGATGGCTGTGTTAAGAGAGGGGGAACAGCTTCAAGAATAAGAATGTAAAAAATAGATACTTTTGATAGTAGAAGAGTGCAGATGAGGGAAAAGAGATTTCTAGGTTAGCTTTCAATAGTGAACTCCTTCCTCTCAACACACAAGAGAAGCCCACCAAGTGGTTGACGTTTATGGACTCTAATAAGCCATATGGTAATCTGAAAGTTTTTTTAAAGGGGGAAGAAGTAGTTGGTCAATTCTCTGACCACACCTGTTTTTCAAGGGGATGTTCCTTTGTGAAAGGGTTAATCAGCCATTCTTTAAAGGTTAAATAAAAATAGACATATCTAAAAATAGTGATAAATTCAATTTTTGGAATGCATATATATACTTTAATAGATTTCTTTAACATATTTCTGTTCTATTATAGATGTAAATACATTAGTTATAACTTGCAACACTTTGAGAATTTTGTAAATAAGTCTATTTTGCATGAAAATATTTTGAGAATTATGAAACAAAATCAATACCTATTTAAATGTAAATTGTTTTCATTTATTAAAAATACCTAAAATTTTTATATGCAGCAAAATAGTTAACATATTGATAAAGTCAAAAATATTTTGACTTACAATACTTCATTTCATTTAACAATATTTTTATAACTTCTTAAACATATTCATGCATAAAAGGTACATAGAACAGTCACAATGCATTAAAAAACACTTCTACTTAAATGAACATATACAAATTAGAAGAGAAGAGTGTTTCAAAAAACTATACTATTAACTATAAGTATTAAATGAGTTTCAAAGAGTTTTTGATAGAATAATTTTGTAAAATTATTCCATAACTTGTTAAACATTCAATGTTAAACATTCATTTTTCAAAACATTTAAGTGGTATTCAATAATATGAATACCACTAAAAATATAAATATAAAACAATAAAAACTAGAATGTTCTAATTCATTTTCTTTTAAAAATTTATTTATTTTAAATGTTAGAATTAAGTTTGTATAAATAACAAAATTTTTCCTGATATTTCATTAATGGTTTAAAATTTTTCTAATCTTTTTTTAATCATGAATCATTTTTTGAAACATTTTTAATCTGAAAGAGATATTAAATTGCTCTAGGTTACTTAATACATTATTATTTGGTCCTATTTTTTATGTAATAAATAGCCAGTATTTTTTAATAAATAATAAAAGCTCTCAAGATTAAAATTGTAATGCAATATAAATATATATACAAATAAGTTGATATAATTTATGCATTTGTAACTCATAATACATGTACATACATTTTTAGAAAAAATATATTTGAAGATTCTTTACAAGCATAAATAATCTCAGTCAAAACTCAAGTGATTTAAAACATAGTTCAATATTCATAGTAACAATACATAAAATATAGTTTATATGTCAGTAAGTCAAAATTATAACATAACAATACACAAAAGTTGTCATAAAAAAGTTAATTTAAAAGTATAAAAATTGAATAAATAGTTGTAAGTCAAGTCATAATAAATAATTAAAAATTAACATACCTAAAAATCAAATTTAACTGTAAGTTATAAATGTAACTAAATTGAGCAATTAGTCATAAAATTCCCCCACACATGCACATATATTTATCTAAAAACCAATACTAAAACAGTTTAAAAACAGTTTCCTAGACTGATCAAAATAAATAACAATCCACAAACATTGAAAAATTCAAAAGATTGTAAGGTTCGACTGAAAATTTATACTAAATTGTAATTATACATCAAGTTAAAGCCAACTGAAAATTAAACTGTACAAAATAATTTACATTGTCAATTAATAAAAAATTTACATAAAATCTTTTTAAAACAAGGAAACCAAAAATTATTGCTCTCAATATATATCAATAAAATTAAAGTACAATTCTTATATTTACACACACAGAAGTACATACATTTAAAAATACATACTACACACTGTATAATGACCTTCAGAGTGTATGTAATTTTAACAATATAAAGAAAATAGTTATCTATCAAAAGGTAAATAATATACATATGTTTTTTTACAAACAGGCTCATCAATTTTATCACAGTCAATCAATTCCAATTTCTTATTCAGACATACATACATGGATGTGAGTATTGGTTGAGGATATTCCTAGAAGAAAAAAGGCAATAAGATTTCAGATTACAAATTATTATATTTAGTTTGAAAAAAAAAAGAATATTGGAAATGAGAATGTCTATTTACCTCATGATTTTTGCAAAACAATTTTACAGTAGCATTGACTGCGGAATGTATTGCATTTTCAACATATGACAGCTATTAATGGAAAAAGTAAACTAAGATTTTTTAAAGCCCTTCATAAAATTATCAGAATAATATTATAATAGGAATACATATCATTAATATATTTTAAAAAATGAAATAAAATTGCTTGTAATAGAAATTAAAATAAATGATACAAGCTTAGAAAACCAGAAAATACAAGAAATAATTTGAATATAAACATTAATTTCAAAGCAGAGATTTTTCAAGAAATATTTTAAAGCAGTCATTAATTTCAACAAACAGAAATTTCCTAATATTTGACTTTCTTTCAGGAGATCATATTTACAACAGTTAACACTGAAAATTTTAACTCAAATTTTAATAAGTATGAGTATTTCCTGCCAAGAAGCAAGAATTCTTTCTGATTAGCAAGCTATTAGAAGCTACAAAACATTCAGCAACAATTTTCTTGAAGATGAGTTTCTACACAATTATTCAAAATTCTTGAGCAGGAAAAAAACTTACTCTTCTTATGACAGTGAATTCTATAGTAATACATAATAAGTATATTACAAATAGTCATATTTTCCCCTTATTAACCAATTTACAATGAATTTCACTTGTTTAAAAGTGCAAAATTTAGAGCAAAAGTCTTCAAACTATGAGTTTAAAATAAAAAGATTGATTGCATCACAAGGTCATGAAAATTTAAATTTTTTTTTTTTTTTTTTTTGGGTTTTATTCTGGAGGTATTAAGGAGATGCAATGCACAAATTACTGCTCTCATACACAATAAAGTAAATACCTCACAATATATTATAACTTTTTAAAATTTTTTGAAAAAATATCAAATTTTCTTTTAGCAAGTAGAATATTATCTATACTTTACAAAAATTTCACATAAAAATAATAACTTTTATTACAGGTACTTATAAAGAAAAGCGTCTTACCAATAATGGTTTATTCTTATTGGGCATTATTCCAGCACGTCGCAAAAACCTAATTTTTTTTTAAAAAAAAAGCAATTTACTTAATAAATAATGTAAGGAAACTGATTTTTTCTTATTAGTACACATTGATCCTTCAATTTACACTTTTCTTTAAAAATAAAAAAAAACATTTTTTTAATTTCATAAAATATATAAACAAATACACTGCTGGACAATTGCTAAGGACGGATCACAAATTGCTATGTAGCATAAAATTAAGCGAGACATGAGGCCTAGTAGGATAAAATATAGTTGCCACACTGTTCAGACATTAGAATAAAGAATATTTATTGTTCTGGAAAGTACAAAAGCTGTGAAAAATCTGAAAGAAAAAAAAATGTTCATTTGATCTGCTTACGGAGAAATGGAACAATGCATCTAAAAGTCAGCAGGCACCTTAAAGAAAGGTATCAGTACGGGATATGTCCCCCGTGGAGTGTGATGCAACATTCCACACGTACCATACTTTGCACAACATTATCCAGCAGCTGTTGAGACAATTTATCCCATTCCTCTGTGAGTGCACGGATGAGGGTGTTCTTGTTTGTCGGAGGATAGTTTCGACCAGCAAATTGCCTCCCCAAAGCATCCCACACATTTTCAATGGGGTTTAGATCTGGAGAACGCGCTGGCCATACAAGATGTTGAATACCCTCGCTGTCTAGACAATCCTGAACAGCGAGTATTCGATGACATGTTGTGTTGTCCTCCATAAAAACAAATTTATCACCGACAGCACCACGGAAAAGACGAACATGAGGAAGTAGAACTTCATCAATGTATCGTTGGCCCGTCATAGTCCCATTCGCAACCACATGTAGGCGTGTGCGGCCATTGATCATGATGCTGGCCCACACCATGATACTGCATGTCGGATATCGGTCCTTTTCCTGGATATTTTCTGGACGATAAGCAGTACCACTCTCGTGCCAGATCAGTTGGCGTCTACAATCTGATGACAGACTGAACCTACTCTCATCTGAGAATAGTACGCATGCCCAATCCTGTTCAGCCCAATTGTGATGCTCATGACACCATTGCAAACGGGCAGTACAGTGCTGTCTGGTCAATGGGACACACACAACAGGTCTGTGTGCATATAGTCCTCCTCCCGTCAAACGTCTGGCAACAGTTTTTCGGGAGATCTGCTTTCCTGAGGCAGCAAGAAACTGATTTGCCACCTGCTGAGCTGTGGTGCGCCTGTTCCTTTTTGCTGATAGGACGATACATCTGTCTTCTGCAGGCGTCGTACTTCTAACACGACCTCCCCGTGCTGTCTACTACACATTCCAGTAGTTTTAAATGACTTCCACAGCCATGAAACAACGCTGTGAGCGATGTCGAACTCCCTGGCAACATCTGTTATTTTTCGCCCTTCTTTGATCTTTCCAATAATTTGGCCATGCATTAAATCATCTATGTGATGTCGGGAAGACATGCCAAACATTTTAAGTTTGTCTATTAAATCTTTCCTGTAAAACTTTGACTTGAAACAACAACTGTCCACATGCGTCAAAACCTTTAAAGCTCTTATGAACACTATCACGTGATGAACAGACGTGGAAAAAAAATTTGCATACTCATACTTCTTCTTACTAATATCCCGCACTTATTCTAATTTTCCACATTTTGCTTCCTTTCATTTTGTGGTAGCTATGGATGATAGTGTTATCCGTCCTTAGCAATTGTCCAGCAGTGTATATACAGCAATCCTAATATTTACACAGATAACTGGATTATGAAAACAATACATAAATGGTACCATAAAAGTCCATTTAAAAACAAAAAGGAATTCTACATTCTCAAAAAAAATTAAAATCTAGTAAAATCATATGAAGCCTGGTGGCTGAGTGGTAGTGTTTCCCCCTTCCATGCCACAGGTCCGTGGATCAAATCCTGGGCTGGACAAGGTCGACTCAGGCTTTCATCTTTGTAGTGGGTCGTCAACAGTGGGGGCTTTGCATTAGACTGACCACCTGATCGGAACATCCGTACATGCATCTTAGAACCCAAGGTCACATATACTGAGATGGGTACAGTAGGCCTTGGTCCTTATGGGCTGTTGCACCACTGAATTTAGTTCAGTTTAAAATTATATGCATTTTGATAATAAATGTATAAAAAGCTATCTCTATTTATGATGCAAGTGTCATATATATATACATATGCATTTTATATATATATATGTAATAACTCCATTTAATTTCTCTAAGCAACTTTCTATTTTGCAATGGTCCTAGCCTTCAGGACTTGAGCATAAATAATTACTAGCTAACCTGCCTAACAGGAATCATCGTAAGTGTGTCTCCTTAAAAATTAACAGCTCTGTTTTTTTAAGTAAGCTTATGTAACTTGCTACCATAGGATATCTTTCCACCAATAGCAAGCTTCATCCATGAAAGTCATGAGTTTGGAATTTCTGTTTGCCGCTTTATACAAAACTCCGAGACTCTGGAAAACCCTTCTCTTTTGTCTTCGACACAATGTAGTATGTGCATATGTCTTATTTGTGCTTTGTGTCATCCATATTTGTTTGCGTATGTTGTTCAAGTGTCTAAGTGTTAAAAAAAGTGGATTATCTGTCAACAAGACTGTCTCCTTAATACCCTCCATATTACATCAATCATCTAAATAAAGATCTAGATAAAGAAATTCCTTACACTTGCCATGTCGTTACATATATGTATACACACGCATATATATATATATATATATATATATATATATACAACATGTGGCCAGAAAGTTCAGTGAATAAATTTTTATTTCAAATACAGTATTGTACAGCATCAAATACAATTTACTGTCATTTATAATAATCTCCATGAATGGTAATGCACTGTTGAGAACAAGTATATAAGTCCTGGAAACTCCTGTAAAACAGTTCTTTCAGTATGGCTGTCCAGGAACTGCCATACAACATGTATATTCTCCGATCCATTTTGTACACTGCGACAATCCCCAATAAACCTTTTGAGCTCAGCGTTAAACTAACAGGGGATAAACGCACTTGGAACCTTGCCAATTACAAACATGTTCAAACAGATATTGACCTTCACCACGCGTGGCACGTTGATATTCTACTAGAACAGCAGCAACCTCTACAGGCTCATTCACCGAACTTTCTGGCCACAAGTTGTATATACATGAGAAAAGCAACTAACTCGCTACAATATCTCCAGAACAATTAGATCTACAGATTTGAAATTTGGCAGGCATGTTCCTTTCAAGGAGTTAAGCTTTCTAATGGGTTTTGCAAAAATCAACCCCTAATGGGTTATGAAGGGGTATTATAGATAAATATATATTTTCTCATTTTTGAATTATTAGGCCAACAGACTTGAAATTTGGCAGGCCTGTTTGTTTCATGGAGTAGATGTCTGCTAAGGAAAGGTTTTACAAAAATTAACATCGAATGGGAGTTGCAATGGGCTAAAGGGGCATTATAAGAAAAAATTCAAGATTTTAAATTAATAGACCTACAAATGTGAAATTTGGTGAGCATGTTTCTTTCATAGAATAGAGATTGATTAAAAACAGGCTTTATGGAAATAAATTCCAATGGGGAGTTACCAGGCATATAGATAAACAAATTCTCGTCTTTGAACTACTAAACCTACAGCAATGAGATTGGGTATGTGTATGGGTTTTTTTTTTTTTTTTATGAGACCCACTAAGAATGGGTCTTGTGGAAATCGATTCTAAAGGGCATATTGATAAAAAAAAATTCTATTTCTGAACTATTAGCCTTTAGACTTCAAATTTGTGACCAGCATGTTTATTTTCTTCAGTAGAGATCCACAAAGAACAAGTTTTGTGGAAATCCCCTTTGGAGGAGGGGGTGATGGTAGAATAAAATATCCTTCTACTTCAATTTTAGATATTCAAATCCTACTCTTTTTAAACCAAGAAGTAGGGCTTATAAGAATGTTCCTCAACACAATTGAACACCTAATGCTAGGAATTAGATTTCAATAACTTATACATATAAGCAGTATATATTCATACAACATTAGGAAATACTCAACAAAGCGGGCAGATAGCAGCTAGTAATTTTATATGTAATACATATAACACAATGCACTGACTTATTAAATGAAACACTTTATTAATGATAAATGAGTTATGAATCATGTTATACAAATGATTGCAAGCTCCTATTTTGAAAATTATAGAAAATAGATTGCTATTATAGATTGAAAAGTTCTATCTTCTATTATGACATTCTAAAATCATTAATAATGATAATAGGAACACCTTATATATTTATTTATTCTTTATTTTTGTTGTTCTAAAAATATTTTAAACAAAAAAATCTAGACCCAACTAGTAAGAAAAAAAAATTTCAAAGCATAAAATTTTGATCAGTATGCATATGAACATTGTTCAATTTTAAATACTTCAACCAATATTTTAAAAAATATAGATTTAAGGATTTTTATTTTATTTATTATTATTATTATTTTGCATTAAATTTTGTTCCTGGAAATCTGTTATATAACAAAACTTTTAGAGTTATTCAGCATACAAAAATTAAAATTTTGAAACAAGAGGATTTGTTGAAAACTCAGTAATCCAATGTAAAAAATCTAACTCTTACCCAAGCTAATTACAATTATTTGGAAAAATAGTTAATATGTTAATCCATTTGAATTAAAATTTATAAAATATTTAAATTAAAAAATTTACTAAACCACAAAACTAACAAAAAATTATAAAAAGTTAAAAACATTTATATGGAAAAAGTAACATAATATTAGTATATTACTGAAACTTACTCATGAATATTGTACTTGTCATGAAGTTTAAGACTTTGCCAGAAATATTTTTTTTCAGTATCAAAAGTATCCAAATCGGTAGCACATGTACCATGCTTCAGCCATTCATGTTTCCTAAATAATAAATTTTTAAAATTTAACAGAAAAGAAGAAAATTACAAAAATTTAAAAAATCACCTATAACTTAAATTAATGTCTAAATAAAAAAAATTGTAAATCAATCATTAGAACAAGCAAAAGCAAAATAAATTTAATTATTTTAATTAAAATAAATGCAAACTAAATGTAGTTTACATTTCTATAAATTTAAAGTTGTCTTTTTTTTTAAATTTCAGAAGGTATAAAAATGTGTTGATATTTGTGATGTATTTTTTTCAGTTTTAAATACATAGTGTCAATTTAAATTTTTTAACATTTTCTAAATCAATGCAATCTATATATATAAAGGAGAAAAGCGACTCACTGACTAATCACGATAACTCCGGATCTATTAAACCTACAGACTTGAAATTTAATAGGCAGGTTCCTTTCATGGAGTAGACATCAGCTAAGAACGGATTTTGCAAAGATCAAACCCCAAGTGGCGTTACGAGGGTTTGAGGGGGGTTATAGCTAATTAGTTGCATTATTAAACTATTAGATGTACAGTTATGAAACTTGGTACACAGATTCCTTTCATAGAGTAGAGATCCCCTACAAAATTATTTTTACGAAAATCGACTTCCAAGGGACATTGACAGTGCTTAAGGGGCGTTATGCATAATTATTTCCCTTTTTAAACTTTTAGACGTACAGTCTTGAAATCTGGTAAGCAAACTCCTTTCATAGAGTTGAGATCTGCTACAAAATGGGTTTTGTGAAAGTTGAATCCCAAGTGGCGCTGTGAGGGCCTAAGGGGTGTTATACATAATTATTTCCATTTTTAAACTATAAGACTTACAGTCCTGAAATTTGGTACGCAGATACCTTTCATGGCGTAGAGATCCTCTACAAAATAGGTTTAGTGAAAATCACCCCCCAAGTGGTGTTGCAAAGAATTAAGGGGCGTTATAGGTAATTATCCCCTTTTTTTAAACTATTAGATGTAAAATCTTGAAATTGAGTAAGCAGATTCTATTCATTGAGTAGAGATCCACTATAAGATGGGTTTTGTGAAAATTGCTTCCTAAGTGGCGTTGCGGGGGCTTAAGGGGCATTATAGATATTTATTTCCATTTTTAAACTATTAGGCGTACAGTCTTGAAATTTCATAAGTAGATTCCTTTCATGGAGTAGAGATCTGCTACAAAATAGGTTTGGGGAAAGTTGACCTCCAAGGGGCATTGAGGAGGATTAAGGGGCATAATAGGTAAATATTTCCGTTTTTTAACTATTAACCCCCCTTGCTTGAAAATTAGAAGGTATGTTCCTTTCATGGAATAGAGTTCCTCTAACAAAGAGTTTTGCAAAAACCGACCCCCAAAGGAGTGGGGTTGTGAGGGGTTAAGGTGAGTTATAGAAAAATTCCTGTTTTTGAATTTAACCCACTTGCTTGAAATTTGTTGAACACATTTCTTTAGTTGAATAGAGTTCCACTAAGAATGGATTTTATGGAAATTTACTCCAGGTTGAAGCGGGTGAGTTATTGGGGCATATTGATAGAAAAAATTCCAGTTTTTGAACTACTAGGAATATAATAATAAAATTTGGTTTGCATGTTTCTTTTGTTGAATTGAAATCCACTAAGAATGCTCTCAACGGGGTTATGGAACGTATTGATGATAAAAATTCCGTTTTTGCTCTATTAGATTTACACTTGAAATTTAGCATGCATGTTTATTTTATGGAGTAGAGATCTACTGAAAGTTACTTTGGCGGAAATGCACTTGATTATTGGGTTAAGTGAGAGCAAAAAACCTTTCAACTTCTATATTTTAGATATTAATAGAAAGTAGAAATTATAATTTCTGTCCTTTTTATATCTAGAGGCAAGAGTTACAGCTATAAATATATTTTTCAGTACAATCGAATTCTTAATGCTAGACATCAATAATTTTTATATATGTAAACAGTATATATTGAAGCCTAGTGAAGCGGGTGGGTAACGGCTAGTAATATTATATAAATATAGAGCCTCTGTTTCAAAAGATCCACAAAAACAAAATGTATATTTTGCAAGAAAAGCATTCATACATATTTGCAAACTATTTATGTAAGACACTGAAACTGTACTGGAAGATGTCTTTTGGGATGTATTCAGTTTGGTGGTTACATTTTGCTAAATCACCTCAATTGTTGAAAATTTTCACAGAATGGTTGACGTCCATCATACACACACCCGAAAGAAACTACTGTGTCTCTGCACTTCAAAAAGCATTTTATGACAATCTCTTGGTTAATTTCTGAACTTAAAACAAAATCAATTATTGACAAGTTGATCCACAAAGCCACTACACTTCAAATTTACATGCAGCAAAACAAAATGTTCGTACAAAACACTGCATAAATGTCTAAGCAATTATGCACAGACCACTGCAGGCATTGCATATGAAGATCATTCACTAAACTTATAGAATAAAGACAATGTATACATAAAAATACAAAGTATATAGTGTAATATATTGCATGTGTATAATACTTTTGACTGCTTATTTTATGCATATCACTTTTTTATTCAAAATAGATTCAGAACTACAACCAATTATATTCCATAGAATTTCATTCAGTCAAGAAAGGGAAAAGGTTGGATAGCCATAAAACTGGTTATTCCCCCCCTTTTAAAGAAAAGCAGTCTACAATTTGTGGTATTTACAAATACTGTAACATCCATTTCTTTTGTTTCCAAAATTATAATAATCTATTTTAATCACTCATATTCAAGTTCCTTTTCTCACACAAAAATAGGTATATTGAATTATATATATAATAATTAATTGAATAATAAATAAAAATAGAGTAAACTCTTTATTACTGCATATGGATTTTAAGATAAATAGGACTATTTAAGGTAGAGAGAGCACACTGACATAAAAAAGAGATTAATTGAGAAGAGAGGCTGGTGACTCCCAGCTGTGATGATGTCTTTTGTTTTATCCGATTAGGCACCAAGTGGCCATAATGTTGTAGAATCTATGCTTGAAGAATAAAAAAGCACAGATATTTTAAAGATAGATATCATGATCAAATTGTCATTTTACACACACATTAAGCAATATAAGATTAGTGATTTTTGTAAATAATTATAAAAATTCAAATAGTACAGTAAAAGTTACGTCATGGCTAATTAAGAATTTTTCTGTATTCTTTTCTATTTTTTTTAACTATAAAGATGTTATTAAAGATAATTAAATAAAGAAATTGGTAACAATAAAATATTATAAAACAAATTGATTTTTTAAAATACTTATCACTACATAACGACTTATAGAGGCATATAAATCTCTTGTTCAAATAATCATGAATGTATAAATTTTTACATCTCAATTTCTGATTAAAATTAAATATTGCTACAAAATATAATTTCAAACCAAGCTTCCTTTACTATTTACAAAGCATTTTATATTAGAAATCCATTTATATAAAAATAACTAAGATATTAATTACAGACCAAAATACTGTTTCAGTAGAATCTGCATAGATATTAGGCCATTTTTCTTCCAAAGCATGCAAAATAGGCTATAAAATCAATGTACATTAAATTAATGCAAATTTATTCAAAACAAGTAATATATATATATATATATATATATATATATATATATATATATATAATATAAATTTTAAGTCAATTCCTACTTGGGTCAACAATTTTTTTTATTTTAGTTAATTAAATTTAATTAATGAATTAATATTTGAAAAAACTGCATTAACATCAAGTGTCATCCACTATAAGTTTAAAAAAAAATTTGAATTTGAGAGGATGAATAAAAAAATAAGCATTTGAAGACAAGAAAAAAATTGATAGAAAAACATATTGGCATCATCCCTTGCAGCTAGTTCTAATTTCGTCAAAAATAACACAGAATAAATTTCAAAATAAAAAATAAAATTTAATGAAATGAATTAATATTTGAAAAAACTGTTTTTACATCAAGTGTCATCCAATACAAGCTTAAAAAAGTATTTTTTGAACTTCAGTGGATGAATAAAAAGTATTTTATTAATGATCAAAAATTTGAGCAAGATTATGTAAATATATATAAGGAAAGTGTGAGCTAATAGTAGGAATTGAAAAAGTGAAATGTAAGTGAAATTCCACAGAAAAAAGAATATACTAAAACAAAAGACTACTTTTTCATATTACAGATATAACTGACAGAGAATTCAATTTTATATTAATTTAATCAATTTCATTACAAATTTTTAAAAAATTAATACTTACTTAAAAACAAATTATTTACCAACATTCACTTGTGTCTACATTCATGAAGAAAACTAAGCATATGCATGCTTTTTAATATTAAGCACGCATTTAAATAAATTCTATAAGCACTAAAAATTTTACTTCAGAATAATACCAAATGTTTCATTCTTCTGTATGCAAGCATAAAATTGCTATGAATGCATGGGTTTTTCAAAACATCTTTGTATTCCTTTTTTTTTTTTTTTTTACTAAATCGACTTCCTATCAAAATGTATTACTTTGAAACTAATGCAAGTTAATAAAATTTTATATGCAATTAGAAAACAATTTAACACAAATAAATTTAATTAATTTCTAAACTGATATTAGTTGCTCTATTTAAATGTAATAATTTTTTATAAAAATTAGCAATGGAATCAAATCTCAAACAAAAAATTACAATCAAACTTTGAGAATAATGATTAGGATAATTCATCTATCATTAAGAACAACTGCATATTTGAAAAAAGCAATTTTTATTTAAAATGAATTTAGGAAATTAAACTGTTTTAGGATTTTCTATATAATTACCATTTTCAAGAAATGTATATGTAATTAAGGATTTATGTGTAATCTTATCAAGTGCCCCATACCAAAAAATATTTGCAAATTAAACGTAAATGTATAACTTTTTTTTTTATAATATAGAATGAAAATACCTGTAAAACATCTGGATCAAAAGGCCAAGATGAGTTGCAAAAGCTAGGATAGCCCTTATCACTAGTGGGCCTAAAATTAAAATCAGGTAATTAATTCTACTTTAATGAAATATTAATGATTGGTTTTTTTAAACATACAGAATACAAATGATATATTTTTTAAAAATTATATAGAACTCTCTATATGTACAGTCAGAAAACATAATAAAGAATTTTTCTTGAAATTTTCTCTGCAGTCAGAATTGATATTGCTCTAATTGAAAGGAAACTAAAGTGCGATGTTAATGGATATCTTATTTTCACAATATGGATGCCTTTTTTTTACATGCCTTATTGCCCCTTGTAAAAGGAAGCCTAAATCTCAGATATTCCCCTATTGTCACAGACATTTGATGATATATTTTTTTCTTTAAGGATTTTAAAGATGATAACACCAATTAATAGATTATTTTCCAATTTTAAATATATAGTAATAAAAAGTATTAGTACTTCAGTAAAACTTTAAAAAAATGAACGGTAACATAATAAATTTTAAAATTTGGATTTTTTTGCCATAAAATCTCCCATTTTCAAGCAATTATCTTAAACAGAACAGAAAATAATTCAGAATGAAAATATTATATCGAAAATTATCCTTTTTTAAAAGGTCACATGTTAGTTAATAATTATTAACCACTGAATGAAAAAATAATATAAATAATGTTTTCTTTTTTAAAATTATTTTATACCTTATACAGTTCTAAGTAAAAAATAAAAGAGTAGAAAAGTAAAACTAATTAAGAAAAATATTATTATAAATTTATAGTTGTAAAAGTAAAGAATGTCAAATGTTTTGCAGACAAAAGGTTTGCATAAAATAATCTATAAAGAAGCTCTTGACAGTCTCCATACCCTTCTAAAAAATATTTCTGGTACTAATAATCAAATCAAATGAAAAATTTAGAGAATGAGTTATTTAAGACCATACTTAAATGAATTCTATAAAAAAATTTCAGTAAAGAAAAGATAATTTTAGAAGTAAATTGACTGTTTATTTCACTAACATTACAATTTAGTTTCTTCTGGACTATTAACAAAGATATCACTTTCATTCTGCAATGAGAATTGTAAAAGTTATAAAAATGTGTCTCCTTTTTCTTATTGCACGATAAAAATACATATACAAGTATAAGAATAAAAATGGGGGGGGGATTACATTTTAGAATTTTTATGCCAGCTTCTGCAATTCTGTACAGTATTTTTCAGAATGAAATCAACCCTTGCAATAGAATAGAAATTTAAAAATCTTCCAGAAAAAGACTATTGTTCTGAATGCAATTTTTCAAAATTAACAAATTTCAAAAGTAGAAGAAAACTATGAAATTTTAAAAAACTGATAGTCTTAATAACTTAGTCTCAATAATACATGATTTAAGTCAAATCCATGGGAAGAATACTTTGAAAATGCGAGATCACATGGTTCAAAAAACAGGCATCTCCTTAATTAGCTGAAAAATATACTTCCGAGAATGAAATATACTACCAAGAGAAAACAGAAATGTTTTTCAAACACACTATAAAAAAAATGATAAGAATCTTGTGGTTAAGAGGAATTAATGTGAAATGTAAATAGCTATTTTTATCAATCTAATAAAATCTCAAAATACCTATTGGTGTGCAAGAAGTTATTTTGTATATGTGTATATAAAATAACCAAGAAAGTTGTCATTTTTTAACTGGGGGAGACACTACAGAATTTTTTTTTATGCAAAATAATTTTATCCATCAAAATATTCATAACCTTAATTGAGCAATTTCTTACTAAAAACTAAGTTATAAATATTTTCTCAAAACTGCTTAGTTGATTTTCTAAAAAATTTCTCTTTTCAATTTTTTTTTTAACATTATTAGAACTGTTTACAACAAAGAATTCGTCGAAGATAGAAATAGGTGGTAACCCATTGGAGATATATCTGAGAAATAAAGTGGATGGGTAAAATCTCTCACCTTGATTGAATAATTTTTATTCTAGCCTCTACTTCAATGCAAGCCTGCACATTACCATTTACTCAATTAACACCTCTCTTCTATTTTTGTAAAGACTTCCATATTGTTTTAGCATTTAATTAGAACACTACTGCAAGCTGTGGAAGCTAAACAGGAATCAATTTCAATCATTGTCATGAATTTGCCGACATTTATATTTGAAGGCCTGCAAGATCTAGTGTCATCTTCCAGAAATTCAGCCATAACATAGAAACATTTTTAAACCACCTCTGGGCCATATTGTTACTATTTTCCTTTCTCCAATTGCAGTAAAAAAATGTAAGTTTCTGTATATATATAACATTCATTCCAAAACTAAATTCATTAAACAAACATGCAAGCATTGCATTACGTTTCACGGACATTAAAAGTTAGAATTTTATTTTAAAGTGAAAGTGAATTATATTCGTGATTCAATCCATAACAAACATTTATTATAACAGAGAAGCAATTTAGAGTTTTGTACAATAATTCATGAATTATTATATTGCATAAAAATGATAAAACTTTCTAGATTAACCAGTATATATAAATTTACATAAAGATTTAACAATATAGTAATGAAAATAATCTTTATTGACATATTTTATTAAAATAAAAATACCAAAGAAAAATTCAAAAAGTTTATATAATCTATAAAAATTGTAATTAAAAAGTTACAAAGTTAAAAAGGTGAGAACACATTTTAATTAAAATGCACTAAAAAGGAAATAGTGTTAAATTTTTACACTTAAAGTGTTATCTCTTCTAACATACACAAATTAATTTGCACATTATTGTTAACAATGAAATTTATAAACATTTACATTGATCAAATTACAAAATATATTTGATTACCATAAAATTGAATTATCCAAATAAACATTTTTTCATATATAATTTCATTATTAATTAGTGTTTTATAACTTGAAGCTATCGATAAAAAATATAACAGCTGAATTGATATTTTATAATTAATATTTTCTTACTGAAACAACAGATTTTGATATCTTTTTCATATAAAATTTTATTCAATTGTTTATTATAAAAAATGTAGTTGTTTCTATGATCTCCAAAGCTGCAGTAATAAATTAAACATGAGAATCTTGGTATCAAAGAAAAAAGTTAAATAGATTATTAGACAAATTAATTTGGAATTCTATGAACATACAATATTTCATTAATATCTACATCTCTAAAACAATTTTAAAAAATAAATAAATTGAACTTGATTTAATTATTTTATCAAAAGTTTAACTCTTACTTATATTAAAACTATAAAAAATAATTATATAAAATAAAAAATATACAACAAATACTGAAAAATCTAAAAACTAATAAACTTATTTTACTAAGCCTTCTTAATTACATTCAGGCCTCTACTTAACGAAGTTACTAAATCCGAAAAAAAGTTTGTGTTATATAGAAAATTCATTAAATAGTGAGTTTTTTTAATATAATTTAGAGACTAACAAAAAGAAATTTTAAATTCATATAGGCACTGTATATTATTTAAAAAAGAGTATAATTATTTATACTTTTTCTTGAAAATTAATATTCATTTTTATATACTTTACCTATCAAAAATAAATCTACAAGGACAAGGGGGAAAAAACAACCATTGCCTAGGAATACACTGTGTGTGTATTTTCAACTTTAAAAAAAATTTTATATTAAAAGTAATGAATTTTTTAACATTTGCTAATTTTAAGCCTACAGTAGTTTTAAATTATATTATTTTATAACCAGTAATGTTAAGCATACACCATCACACACACATATGACCTTAACTTTAATCACTGATAAAATCTGATAATTTTACAGGAGTTTTTTGTTTGAAAAATTATGGCAATTTTATTGCTCTAATTGAGTTAGTTCAAGGCCATTGATCACCATAAAATGTGCTAAAAGAGAGAATAATCTAAAAAGTAAAAAAAAATATTTTTAAAATAAGGAGAAAACAGAACTAAATCACAAGAGAAAAAGTTCATTGAACAGAAAAATCACTTCACATTTCGGAGGTTATTTTATGATGGAAATAGTAAAATGTTTTTGTTTCAGGAAAAGTTTGTAAAATAGAGGTTCATTGAATGGATGTTTTATTGTATATTCATGTGCTATAAAATTAAAAGAAAATGTTATAGAAACTTCACAAACTCTGTTTCTTATTCAAAACAGTACTGTGGTTAGAAAGGTCATTTGTAAATCAAAGGAAATTCCTCTTTCAAAAATACTAAATGAATAGAAATACAGATTTCATGCCAAAATTGGTGATTTCTCTAAATTTGGCAACAAGTAGATTTGGCTAAAAATCTCTCCAAATGTTCCTAAAAGTTTCTTTCCAGCATATGTAAAAACAATGCAGTGTAGTAATGTTGGAGTCAAAGTTCACAGCAATTGTGAGTTTTATTGGTCTCCAGCAATATTGTGACTAAGGATTTCTATGGCTGAATGAACTTTGAATCTATAATATTGTGGATCTTATACATGTTAATTGCCACCTGTAATTAATAGAGAGTAAAAAAATAAACCAAGAATGGCTGAAAACATTGCATAAATATGTTGTATACATGATATAAATTTCAAAATCAGATTCATATTCTTTAAATGAAACATTTAAAAATAATTCAAAAACCAAATGTATTCAAGTAATAAAAATTTTACTAATTAATATGATAAATAAAAATTGCATTATTGGCACCATACCATAAACCATGAATACTCCAATCACTAACTTCATCTGGTATTTTACACTGGAAAGATAATACAAAATAATATGATAGAAGTAAAATTTATAGGCAACTATTTAAAAAGTATAGAACTGTAATTTTTTTAAATAAAATATAATTATTAAACAAATTACTTATTTTTAAACTGTTCCTACCTACAAAATGAAACTGAGTAATTCTTTGAATTTGAACACCACTCTTACAAGTTAAAATTATCAAAAGAAAAAATAAAAGCCCCTAAATGACCTAGAGGGGAATTTCACTCTCATTGTCACAGAGAAAGGTGTTTCAAACTTGTCTCACACAACCAAATATCAACAGTCATTAACACAGTGCTAAGATAAATCACCCATACATTTTAACTTGTGATGTAAATTGCTATAACGCAAGTGCCAAAACTGACCTACCATCTTGACTAAAGACTGTCATTGAAATCATTTGATATGATCCAATGATTAATAATACTACAAGGGAAGTATATTAATTATAGTAATGACCAGAAAAACACTTGAAAAGTTATTTAACAATGCAACTTTTCTCTCCTCTTTTGTGAAGAGGGATATATTCATATAGAATGCTGGGCTGCGATATGTTGCTGGTTAGTTTTAACTTTCAGGTCATCACTGTATTAATATTTAGCCGTGCGACACAAGTTTAGCTCATCTTGGTGAACATAAACAACAGCTTGGCTTGTAGCACTTTGATATCAAATTAGCACCACTAATTGCTATTGGTACTTGGATACTATTGCAACAAGAACAGCGTTCAAGATAATTTGTCAAGTTGGCAACCCTGAATTCCCATGTGTTATATACTTTGAATTGCCAACCAAGTGCTTCATTTCATATAATATCACCAATACAGTTGTGATAATATGTAAGTACCCTGCTACAAATAGATTGATGATGTTTGAGAATAACTATTCCTATATGTTGCTATGTTTAGCTTCATGATCCTTGTAACCACTAAGTACCAATATTTTATTGGTATATCCAACAACTTTAAGATTAGTAGGAGAAAAATATTTACTTCATTGAATATGATGACTTTTACAGAAACAGGATTTCTTACTTAAAAAATTATTATACACACTTCTGCAAAAAATTAAATAATGATATTGAAATAACTTTACTTTTCCCTTAGGAACTTGAAGGCAAGCAGCAGGGGGCCATTGTTGAGCAAAAACAAAATAAGACCATGTTGTATTGCTTTCAACACTAAAAGAAATGTACAGCAATTTAACTTAACTACTATACAATGTTAGATTGTAGCAAATTAAATCTTTTCATAAAATTTTAAAAATTTAATTCAGTTGATTAAAATAATTTTCATCTTATTTTAAATTAGACAAGTGATTTACATAATGCAGTGCAACCAAGTAAAAAGTAAATAAATCCTACTAAAAAATTATTAATAATATAATTTTAAATATGGGGTAATTTAAAAATATCATAAAGATGATGTATTAAAAAACTTTGGAAACCAATAAATAAAATTTATGCGCCATTGTGCATTAGGACAAATTATACTAAGTACAGGGTTGGGGGTTGAATATTTTACCAAATTAATTTCTAATTCTTAAAAATTAAATTACTTAAAATTCTAAGAATTAGCAGGTAAACTAGTAAAAAGTACAGTGTGTAGAAAAATTTAACTAGGAAAAATTTTTCAACTAAAAATAAAGTAACATAATACTGTAATGTCAAAACTGGTATTACCTAAAACAGATAGACAGAATGCATGCTACAAAACAATTGTTACGCATCTTTTGTTTACGTTCAGTAAAAAAAGTAAACTGAGAAAAAAATAATCCTTTGCTGGAATTAGTTCAGTGAGTGCACATTATATGTTATAACCAATCATGTGATAAAGTGATGACAATAACATATGGCATTACGAAGATATTTGTTTTTTGATAATGACATAGCACCACAAGATACTAGTCACCTGTGTTTATTTACGTTCCATTGTCAACGATTTCACTTTCACTTCTTCACGCTCTGAATTAATTACAAAAATAAAAATATAAAATGATTGTCTATCAATCAATAGGCTTTCAAAATGATTAAATAAAATAAAAATGTCCATATTTTGATTATTAAAAGTAATAATAAATATTTTACTGCTTTTTAAAAGAACTATTATTTCAGATTTTACATATCGATTTAAATTGCTAACTTTAAATCGATTACAGATAACGATTGTTTTTATTTTGATTTATGTCTACTGAACATGCCGGACATAAATTTAAAGATCTTAATAAATAAGAACATTTGAATTATTATCAATGTATAAGAAGCATTGGTATGAATTAAAAATTAAAGCTCACCTCGTTTAAAAGATACATTCGTGTGTGTGTTAAGAATGATTAATGAAATCCTAAGATAAATATTCTACGTTAACGTATGTTTTGAAATAACAGCTCAAAATAGAAAGCACAAAATGCCTGGAGGTAGAAGAAACACAAAATCAAATTCATTTAAACATCATACTCATGCACATTCTCATGCATCAGATGACAGGTAAATGTTTTGCGTTAAATCAGTCATAGATTTAAAATTTTGAGGGAAAAAATGTGTTAAATATACCTTTATATAAAAACATACACACAATTTTATTTTAAATTTCTTCAATATAAAGACGTTTTATGTGTTTGAATTAATTGTCTTTTCTTTTTAATATCGCTACTATTTCAATTCATTCCCGTAATTTTATACGTAACATAACTTTTTTGGTATTTGCTTTTTATTGCAACCTATTGGCGACATTATATGAAACGAAGCACATTGTCGCCAATTCACCGCGTGCGACACATAGGAAATTGGGGTTGCCAACTTGGCGAGTTATTAATAGAGTTTGCGATAATACATAGGTACCCTTTTTTCCATTAAATAGAATTTTATTTTTATTTAAAAAAAAAAAACTGTCATCTGTATTTAACATTATGGAGTATGATTGAAAAAAGATGTTTGAATACTCCCAGAAAGTATTTGTAAGTCTCAAATATCAAAAAGTTAAAAAATTTTTACTTTTCATCATTACATCCCGTATTATTTTGTACTTGTCCAAATGAACATATACCATTCATTAAAATTGTATAAACTGATTATTTGTAATTGAAATCAAAGCAGTAATTTGAAAATCATTCATTTATCATCTATGACGTGACACTTCTATTAGATAGCTTTTACTTCTGGCCACCAGTGCTATCTCATCGGCAAATACCAGCACTTAAACAGACTTTCTAAAAATACTGCTCCTGGTATTTGCTTCAGACTTCCTGGTGACTTTCTTGAACACAATTTTGAATTAAAGGCATGAGAAGGTATCTCTTTGTAGAACTCCTTTACTGAATAGAAATGTATTCTTGTATTAGGTCTGCACAAAGGGTCATACTGAATGTGTCTTTTTTTACCAAATTTATTTACCTTATAGCAATATTAAAAATCATTGTTATAGCTCTAAATAATTCATTGTGGTTTATAAAATTATGTGTCACTTTGTAGCAAATAAACAAGAGATGTAATTCAAAATGAAATTTATGTGATTTCTTCATAATTTGCTTAAGGCCAAAGATATAGACCTATAGAAATAGATTTACCTGGACAGAATTCCATATTGATAGTTACCAAAAATACTGCATACATTATTTCTCCATAAAAATTTCAGTTAAGTATGTTATGAAATTTTGCAAAATCATAATAATCAATGTCTTTATTTTTGTAAAGGTGAAGAGTTGAATATGGAAAAGATGGATGAAAAAAAGTTAATCAGATAATGACATATTAATTAAAATTGCTTTTGCACATTACTAAAATTTAATATTATAGTTATTTATAATTTTTCTTTATATGAATATTAGCTGTTTTTAATAGAATAAAGTATTTTCCATACATTAATTATTAAGTTTTATTATTCTGCTTATTAATATTAAGTTCCTTAAAGGAGATGCTTTAATAAAACAATATGATTATTCTGCTTTACCATAAAGGATTTTAAGTTAATTTTCTGCATTTTTTTTTTAAATATTATGTACATTTTTTTCTTGTTTGAGGAAATGTGTTTACCATGTTTAATCTGTGTTCCAGTTCTTTGAACTCAATTTACTTGTGATTATTCATTTGTAGTAGAGATAGTGAATACAATGAGTAATTTTGACCGGTATTCATTCATCTGACTTCACATGATAGATAATTTTTTTTTCATTGTTGTTACAGATGATTTCTTTTTCCTGAGAAATGTTATAAAGTAGTTTTGACATTATATTTGCACTTCCATCTTTTCACTCTTTACAAGGGCAGTCTATTTGAAATTTATAAGTTTTTAATTTATTTTCTTTTCTATAAAATCGACTTATTTTATAACATCATTTAATAATGACATCTATATACCTTTTCCTGTAGTTAGGAAAAAAATGGTTTTTTAATATTTGTTATAATATTTATTTATACAAACTCTGTAAGCAAAATGTATTGAACTGCAGTTTTTTTTTACCTCTTTTAGAAAATATTATGTAATATGTTTAAAATCGTATATATGTATTAATTCAGAATTTTTTCATGAAAATATAAACCAATTTTTTTTATTCCAGAATGAAATTTATTAAAACAATATGCAAAAGGTTTTGAAAGTATATCAAAATATTATTAACAAGTACAGACAATTTCTTTTACAAATTACATGAGAAGCTGATATGGCCCACAACATATAAGTCCTGAAAATTTTAAATAAAGTCTTAAGAGGGTTTTTTTTTCTTTTTAATCAAACTTATACCTTTTAGGAATCCCTGTTTAAGTTATATTAACTGTGAATGTATTAACAGAAAATAATGAAATAATTTTTTTTAAATTTCCTGGTGTTCTAAACATTATGATGTTTAGAACACCAGAAAAAACCATCAAAGTAATTAAACATTATGATGTAATTTATCAGTAAATTATACAACTTTCATAGAAATACATAAATTTCAGACTATTTTTTGATTAAATGCATCATAATATATAAGTAAAAGATTAAGTAACGATGTTACATTACTTAAGACAAGAATAAGAGGGGACACTTTTCATTTATTTATATATAGTAATACCCCAAACTTACGCAACTGGTAAAACGGAGTGATAATCGCGTAAGTGGAGGTATAATTATATATAAATTATTTTTAATTGGGGGTTGGAGATAAAAGAAAATAATAATTATTTAGAGAAAAAAAATGTTAAATAAAATCTGGTTAATAATGGTTTTAAGATGATATTGCTTTATATGTTTATCACTATAATAACTTTGTATTATCTGATTTTGTATTTAAATTCTCCTGTTTATGGAGCTCAATATTTTGAAATGAGAAATTTGATATTTTTAATATGCAAAATTTTAGTAAGTTTTTGTAAAAGAATATTAATATTTTTAACAATATATTAAAAAGACATTTCATTAACACTTTTTAAACTGAATTTAAAAAAATTTTACTGTCTATCTGCTTTTTGTGTGTATTTTTTAGCAAATTGATCCATGTTTTCAGAAATAGATAATGTTATGTGGTATGTAATTAATAATAAGTGATTTTAAAAAAAGTATTTTCACTTATTTCCAATTATAAATTTTTTTATTTAATTAGTTTTATTATTAATATTCTTTTCAAAT
The DNA here is from genome assembly GCA_019973935.1 of Trichonephila clavipes. Lineage (NCBI taxonomy): Eukaryota > Metazoa > Arthropoda > Arachnida > Araneae > Nephilidae > Trichonephila > Trichonephila clavipes. The sequence continues at coordinate 84,467 of BMAU01001849.1, read as the reverse complement.
TGTAAAAAATGACAGTTGAACCCCAATTTAAGGAATTCATTGGAACCGAACATTTTGTTCCTTAATTCAGGATTATTTGTTATATCTGGGTCTAAACAAAAATGTATTTTTTGCACTTCCCTTTTTGGAAAATCTACACAAATAATATCCATCGTTAGAAATTATACACTTTTTATTGCAGCTAAAAGAACTATTATTTAATTATTATGCATCAAATAATTTTAAATTTTAAAATGCTAACTTATAGATTTTTTACTCTTTTTGATTTCTGGCACTAAAGAGTTAGGTAAAATCCTAGGAGAGCCCACATCCTTGGCGACAAACCGAAAAAAAGCGCCAAGCAAAACCAACAAGGGAATATAGCGGGATAAGGTGGATGCGTAATGAAAATATATGTAAACAATACAGAAATTAAACATTTAAGATAAAAAATATAAAAACAGCACTTACTTTCTTACTGCTGATCTTTTCCGAGTGGAGGGTACAGCATAGCAACAGATTTTAAAAAAGTCTTCAAGGTCTCATCGCTAAGAGGATGATCATGTGAGCGCCGCCATATTTATTATGCGAGGTAATGGTCGAACATACATTTGGCGTGGCTGGTACGATTTCGAAGAAAGCGTTTTATTGCCGACCATGTTACATCATGCCGATCATTACATTTAAGACATTCATATCTCAAAGCAATCAATCCTTCCTTCATACACCATTCAATCAATTTTTTACCTTTCGCATTCAACAAAGTAAAAAATTCTAAAGTATATTCCCAGAGCCCAACAACAAAATGAAATTCGAAATGCGCGCCCACAAAATACGAAAATGCTAGAAATAGTTAGGGTTGCCATATGTAATGTTTAAAAGTAGGGTTACCAAGATGGCATAATTATCGCCAACCAAAGTAATTCGTGCCACGGGTGTGGGCTCTCCTAGGAATGAACCAAGAGTTATTTTTCAACTTTATTCTGAGAAGAAAATACAGCGTCCTTTACATCCTGCTGCATAAGGTATGTTTTCAGATTCCAAACAATATAATGCATTAGAAAGTGTAGCAGTTTTATTAGGAGTTTCATTATCAATGTCTGCATGAAAGTCGCCATACATTTGGTTTTGACAATCAGAAATGCTTAACAAGTTTTCAAAAGCAAAATTTTCTACAAAACCAAACATAATAAATCTCACTTCTCTCTGGAAAGAGAGTCAAAGGGCAAAAAAATATACTCTGCATTGTGGAGTAACATGAGATAAAGGAATTCCCTGTCCTATTCAAAATTCACATGGTAGTTTGCATTCATTACTCATGTACACCTATAAAGTCTAAATGGGCCACACCCTTCGCTGTCAAAATTTGCTACTTACAAGAGAAAAGTCTTTTTCTGTTCTGGGCAAAAAGCATGTCATTTGAAAAATACTATGTTTTGTAATCCAAACTAATAAAAAAAAATTTCAGTTGTTGAAATAATTCTTTAATTCAGGGCTTATTATTCGTTAAATAGGGTTTCATCTTTACTGTAATTTCATAAATAAGTAGATATTTCTGATTTTACGTTTTTTTAAAAACAGAACAATACTTTGAAGTTTTCAGATAATGATTATCATCAAGATAATTTTTTATGATTTCTTTTTTGTCATACGCAGTTTGTTAAAATTTCTTCAGATGTTAGAGGTAACAAAAAATACTTATTTTTTCATATACTTTTTTTTTCATTTTACTTATAAGCACACATACATTTTTTCTTGTGATTTATTTTTGAATTTTCTACTTTTTTTTAAATTTCAGACATGCATGTGATTTGCCCCCTCAGCCTCAAGTGGTACCTCCAAAGCATATACCTCTTCCAGATTTGCCTCCTTCCAGTGATTTATATTTTGAAATTGATGCATTCGCTCTAAGTATTTTTGCAATGGCAGGACAATACATCAATTTATATAGGAGTGTATTTTGGCTTCCTTATTCTCATAATGAGCATGCTCTAGTAAGACAAAAGAAATGTTTTTATCCTTAATCATTCAAAAATGTTAGGTTTTTCTTCATAAGATCTAACAAATATTTTGTTTTTGCAGAATTTTTATCTGATTGATTATTACATTTTGACAATAAATGTTATAATGCTTAGTAGAAGATTACCAGTATGTATTTTGAAAAAGGTTAGTATTTTGAATACGAGTTGCAAAATTGTTTAATTGTTATTATGCATAGGAATTCACTTTGAATCAATAAAATACTTTTTTAAGGAAAGTATTTTATAATTTTTTTTCTTCTGTTCAGATTCTTTAGAAAAGTGAGTTTTTAAAAATAATATGCAAGTGAAATTAAAAATAAAAAAATGTTCAACTATACACAAAGAAAGAAGAATCTAATTTTATAATTAAAGATTTTCTCTGGAATAGTAGAATTCAGTTCTGAATAGTTAAAGACAATTTCTGTGTTCATTTATATTAGTGAATCGTGTTTTTTCAGTGGATAAAATTAAGAGAAGTTTAAGCTTTATGATTCTTTTCCAAACATGCTATAATTTTTTTTGAAAACCTTAATCTTTAAATTGCCATATTGTTTTTCTTATTTCATTCTTGCTTGAAATGTTAATGATTTTATTTATATTCAATGCACCACAGGGTTTCATATGTTTCAATTCTCTGTTCATATTTTTTTTGAATTATTGGAAAATAATGGCAGTTCATGTGAAATAAAGTTTTATGTCATAAAAATATTTAATTGAATGGTATTGGATATTATTCTTTAAAGAAATATTTTTAGTAGAAAATAAATAAAAAATTCATAGGTTACAATTGAATTTTTGTTTTAAAGTATTTAAATTTTTATGAAAACTCTATTATCATTGATCGCATAATATCATAATGAATATCCTTGCATATTGTTATGTTATTATTACAAGTTACCCCTAATTTTTACTTTCTATATTTTGCCTCTAATTATATCCTAAAAAAATTATGGTTTTTTTAAAATTATATATCATGTACATAAATTTATTTATTTTTAATCCTTACCTTTCAGATTTGCAATTTCTGTTTTCCTACTTCGTACCAGTCTACTTACATGCTCTGCATTCATATTGTGACCATCATTTCCTTTGTACCTGTTTTGTTATTCTGCTTTTATAATGTGATGCTGGAACATGGAATTCTTAGTATCGTTTTCTTAATTTATCCGTATGTATTTTTTGGAATTTTATTGCTAAAATATTTTTAAAAAATGCTTGATGCAAAAAATTACTTACTATATTTTTTTTCTTAAATTTAAAACTAATATGTGAATTAGGTGTTCTCATAAGTACTTAAAAGTGATTATGGAAAATTACAGTTGGTTTTTATTTTATGTTAAATGGTTTTAATAATATATAAAATATTTATTTTATTTTAGGTTATGCTGTATTTGTGGATTATTACAATATTCAGTTTAGAAAGAAGTACAATTAAATATTAAATTTACCTCTGTGTTATTTTACACAACAGAACTTATGTTAAGTATATTAATCTAAATGCATTAGTTTCTGTTTTTGCTTTTTTGTCCAATATATTTTTTATATACCAACCAAAGTCAGCAAGCATTGCTCTATTTTATTATGATTAGTAACTCTCCATAATAGATACTCCATTGTAAATATCTGTTGATGAAATCATTCACCTCCCTCGTTGCTCTTTTATCTATAAAAAATTTTAAATGAGAACATAAAAAATAAAGTTTTAATGACATGTGACAGCTTAATTTTTTTCAAAAGATTTTTCATTTTATTTTGATTTATACACTTGTAATCTTATAACTATGGTATTCCCTAGAAAATTTTCACATCTGTCAATGAATGCCATGCATATTCTTTATCTCCACAAGAATATTTTCAAACTAGTCATTTTTCACACGTTTGCTTATCCTTGGACCTATAAATATGCTGTCTTTTATTTTACTATCTATCTATCTACTTTTGAATCAATATGATACTTAAATGTAAACTAAAAATATTTGATTAAATTTATTTGAGTTAAATAAAAAATTACATAAGTATACCAAGTAGAAAGTAAAAAATATAAAAGATTAGAAGATTTTTTTCAAAATAATTTAATTTCAAATTTGTCTGGGTATATTTTAATGAAATTATTTACATCAAAATCATGTAAATAAAATGTTGCTTTTTTTTCATAATCAAGCTTTATGCTGTGAATTAGATTTTTGATTTAAAAAAACTAAACGTAAATCAAGTTACCCATATTTAAACAGCTAGTTTTATTCCATTTTATTTAACATTATAGTTTGCTTTATTTATTTTTTTAACTATATGTATTGCTATATAATGAAATTGATAGAAATTTTTATGTTTTAGGTTTGTTGTGAGTGTTGTAGTACTTGGTACTAATACTACAAAATTTCTGGAACTTAAATCAGCACCACCAGAACGAACAATTGTAATAAAAAGCAAAGGAGGCAACACAGCAAGTATAAAAAATAGTTCTGCAGTTAATCATGTTTGTTCTATGTCAGCAGAGACTGTACGAGAAGAAGTAGAGATGTTACGTTCAGATTTTAATAATCGCTGGAAACAAGTTCTTTTTAATTCTTTCCTAGTAGTCTATCATGCAACTTTCCTACCGTGTTATTTCAGCCCGGTAAAATTAATATTTTCTACATTCTCTTTTCTTTTTTTTTTAAGTATCTATATATATAAAAATGTTGTGTTGGTTTGTGTATGCGCGCATAACTCAAAAAGTTCTACATGGATTAATCTGAAATATTGACACAACATTGCATTTGTCTCTGGTCAGGATCTTATATACTTTTTATTTCGAAATTCTCTCTAAATTTTTTAAAATTTAATTTTTAAGTGATTTTTTGGTGTTATGACGTCATGCGACGTCACGAATCGCTCTGAATGCGAAAATTTAAACTTTATGCTTAGATTTTTCGAAATTATTGTATAACTCTTCTATGGTTATGTTTATGCATTGTCATATTTATCTATTTATTGTCCTTTGATACGTAATTGGGATTATTTTTCGAATAAATCTCTTTTTAAAAATGATTCTTTCAAGAACTCAAATTTTGTTTTGTAGGTTTGGCAACAGTTGGATAGCATTATCGCGGGATGTTTACGACTGATTAAATTCTGCATCGTGTTTTTTCTGTAATTTTAAGCTAAATTTATTTCTCTTTATTAAGCGAAAATGAAACTAACATAATTGACTTCTGTACGCTACTTATTTTTCTACCAAATAGTTTCCGTCAACCATTTACCTGAAATAAACAGACGTAGCCAAATGCCGCGATATAACACATTCAATGTTTGGAAACAATATTTTTTTCCCACTTGGAGATATTTTAATGTGACGAAATTAGTTGACGGAGTTTTTAATAGTTTTAATAGGAATGTTTTTTTCTTTTTTAGACAACCTTTTAAACTTCATTTGATTCTTACGTATTATCGCAACAATCGCCAACTTTTCGCAAAGTTGGCCATTCCATTTTCGCAGATGTTGTACGCGCGGAATTGGCAATCGTGCTTCGTTTTATACAATATCGCTAATAGGTTGCTATAATACGTAAGTACCTTTCATTTGATGTTAGTATTGAAATACAAATGTTAAAACTAAGATTTTCTGATTTTGAGTCATCAAAATATTGCACCTTATTTTGTTTTTCATTGTTTTATAAGATTATTACCTTCTTAAACAGATTCCATTAGTAGTTTGTTAAAAAAAAATACTGGAAGTTATTATGGTTTGTTTTTGTCAGGGACGTAGAGCTACCGCTGTATCAATGATGCAGGAGCCCCAACGAATGTTATTACAATTCCACTTACATGGTGCTCATATCTGAAAAAGGGCCACAAAGGAATTAGGATACAAGGCCCACTCAGAGCTGTTTTGTAATTTCATATGTTTTTCTTTAAACCTTCACTATAACTGCAGTCAATCGGCTTGAGTACATAATTGTATTGCAGAAATTCGAACTTAGGTCATCATACTGGCCAAGCAAATGCAGTGCGAGGGATAAATGCAGATCAAATTAGAGTAGGCATCAGTGAATGAGCAAAACAGACAGAGGGCTCAAATACATGATGAGGAAGCAGGTTGTCATAAGATTGTAATTATTTTTTCAAATTTTACTTTCGCGTTGATATAGTTCAGCTCTTTTTATGTCAATTACTGTTCGAATTGTATATCATTTTTCAATTTATTTTTAAGCACAGAATATTTACTTTGGATAATTTTTATATATAAAATACTAAATTTAATTCTGTACACTATGTATGTGTTTACGAGTAGTATACCGATTAAAATCTTCCACCTACCGTAAAATCCGGCTTATAACGCGCACTTTGAACACAAAAAATAAGATCGAAATTTACAGGTGTGAGTTATACGCTGGGTATAAAAATGAGGGCTTTAAAAATTAAAAAATAAATGAGCATAAAAAAGTTAAACTTCTAAATATTTCGAAATACTATTTATTTAAAAGACATGGCATTCTTATTGAACTTAAAAGGTGGTAATTCTAAAAGTATACTATTTTTGCAATTGCTTAGATAAACACCTTGAATAAATCGCTACTAAACATAACAGCATTGCATTTGTACATTTCAGGTTTCTTCGTAAAAAAGGGGTGCACATTATATAGCGAATATACCTAAAATTTAAAACTTGCAGCTTGAAAGTATGGGTGTGCGTTATATGCCGGACTTTACGGTATTTTATCTTTCTCCAATGAATCTAAATTACATTAATATATAATTTTTTATGGTACTTATATTTTTTTCTTTAGTCGGCCATGTACCTAAAATCAAAAGACATTGCCAAATACTGCAATATGCATTCAATAAGGGAAGAACATTCTATGCCTGTTTGTGCACAATAATAATACTTTTTTGCACTTGGTTGTGAATTTTTCCACGAAATAGTTATTGTAGTTTTTAATAGTTGGGGCAATAACTTTAGACTCAGGAAATATCTATTTTGTGTAATTTCAAAATTTTATTTGGTGTTACTGTGAAATATAAATGGAAAAATTAAGATTTTCTGATGTATATTTTGTGTTTGTTTTGATATTTATGTATTATCACAACCATATTGGCAACATTAGCACTTAATTGCCGATTCACCGTGTATGATGCGAACAAAATCGGGGTTGATATAGTTGCAACGGTACCCAAGAACCTTTGTTTGCAACTTTTTTTGGTGATTTTATCAAAATGATAATTTGTTGTTAATAATTGGTTTTTGATAGCTTTTTATCATTTAAGTTTGTTATAGCTAGCTAGCTGTACCCAATCATGTTTTCCTGTGGCTCAGTCTGGTTAAAAAGAAAGAAAAGAGAAAGCACACATTTCTAATATCTTTAACTGCTTGCACTTGAGGTATGATTTTTTTTTTATAAAAAAATGTGGAAATATACATTAACAAAACTTTTCTAAACAGATTTATTTCATTTGTAATTTGTTAACAGAATACTCCCAAGTTATTATGGTATGAATCTAAAATTATTTGCATTGTCTCCATAGAAGAGGTGCCAAAAGTTTGAAAACAAATTAAATGACTCTTCTTGAGGTGAAAGGGTTAATTTTACAATGCTTATGAGTAGACATTTTGTGTTGCTTCATTGTCTGTATATATACAGAAATTGTCTGCTGTGCCTGCTTTAGAGCAGTAGTTGCCATTTTTCAACACTTCATGAACCACTTAATGTATAACTTTATAATTAGCGTTTCACTAATAGGATTGACCTCTATGTGGTGGAGCACTATAGCTATATTTACGTCTTTATTTAATCTTCTATGCCCTGAAAATAAGCGGTAAAATCCTAGGAGAGCCCACACCCTTGGCGACAAACCAAAAAAGGCGCCAAGCAAAAGCGGCAATGGTGGCAAGGAAATATAGCGGGATAAGGTGGATGCATAATGAAAATATATGTAAGCAATACAGAAATTAAACATTTGATATAAAAAATATAAAAACAGCACTTACTTTCTTACTGCTGATCTCTTCCGAGTAGAGGGGACAGTGTAACAACAGATTTTAAAAAAGTCTTAAAGGTCTCATCGCTAAGCGAATGATCATGTGAACGCCGCCATATTTATTCTGCGAGGTAATGGTCGAACATACATTCGGCGTGGCTGGCACGATTTTGAAGAAAGTTTTTATTGCCGACCATGTTACATCATGCTGATCATTACATTTAGGAAATTCATAACTCGAAGCAATCAATCCTTCCTTCATACACCATTCAATCAATTCTTTCTTACCTTTCGCATTTAACAAAGTAAAAAATTCTAAAGTAGATTCCCTCACACACGCAACCAGCCCGGAGACCAACAACAAAATTAAATTCGAAATGCGCGCCCACAAAATACTAGAAATAGTTAGGGTTGTCGTATGTAGTGTTTAAAAGTAGGGTTACCAAGATGGCGCAATTATCGCCAACCAAAGTAATTTGCGCCAAGGGTGTGGGCTGTTCTAGGAGTGAACCAAATAAGCTTCATGAAAAGCAACAAACTGAAGTGTTTTGCCGACAATTTTCCAAAAAAATGGTTGAGGTTACCAAAAATCGCTAACCTCAGGAATTATGTTTTTTTGTTTAGTTATTTCAGTAACTAAAAGCTTTTAGTAAAGAATAATTAGTGTTCCGTAATATGTTGTTTTGTTCATCTTTATTTAAACTGAATATTCATAAAAGTATAAATAATTTCCCAATTTTTCTCCATACCATCCAAAATTTTTCATGCATCACCAATTGGTGACTGCTGCTCTGTAACACACATCAATAATTATGTATTAGCATCACTGTAACAAAATTGGTGCCATGTATATCGTACCTTAATATCTAAACAATAAAGATTCTAACATTTTTTTATGAAAAAAGAAATGGAGGGAAAATGTTGCGATTTGCATGGCAGTAATTTGGCTGTGGTGATGCTAATATTTAAGTACACAGATAACAAATAATTTTCCATGTGAAAAGCTGTCTGTGTCTAGATATAAGCCACTCTATTTTTAAGATAGGCCCTTAACTTTGTTGATAACAATTGCTAATACTAATCGAATTGTGAATTGCAAAAATACTCCCATCATTATCAACACTTTGTCGTAGTTTTCTGTTGCAAAATCCGTGTTTATATTGGAATATTCCTGGCGTATTCGATTAAAAATACCTTCAGCCTCTCATTGCATTGAATTTCAGCTGTGTCAATTGATGCACGTTTAAAGTTAAATATTTCATTAGCACTTTTTATTTTTCCTTTTCTTTTTGTTTCTAATTTTTCTTTTTTTTTTTTTCATGTTTTGAAATTTTATGTTTTTGTTTTTTAATTTTCTTTTCTTTTTAAGTGTAGTTTTAAGTTTTTAAGAAATTTTATATGCGTTGTTTGAATTTTTTTTCTATTTAAGGGAAGTCAATTGGCTTCACTAGATAAAAAAAAAAATGCCTTGCAGGAAATCAAACTTAGGTTGTAATACTTGCAAGGCAAAAGTACTACAATGAGTGTAATTGCACATCAAACTGAGAAAGAATGGATATCAGCAAACGAGAAACAAACACAGGCTGAGGGCGCAGCAAAGCAACATGCAGCCAGACTTGAGGAAGCTCATTTGCGAGCACATCATTCATGTTTTACATCAGAAAGATCTTAACCAAAAACAGCACATCTGCGTCAAACATGACTTTGTGGTGAGCAATCACACAATAACAGTCAACTTGCATTCCGGTACAACCCAGTGGAAGATTCTAGGTTCAGGCAGCATGTTCTCATTTACACAATGATGGAAGTGTATCCTTATTGCAATGTTCTGGAATTTAAGGGCGAAACCAAAGGAATGTTTTGTACCACTGAAAAAATTAAACTGCCTCAACTCAGAGAACAGAGCCATTACAAATTTTGCTTGCTAGATATACTGCGGAATCAAAACATTTCCTATATGACATCAGGAAATACAATTCATGTTTCCAAGTGACATTGTTTGGATAAATGTGCATTTGTGAACACACCTCTGATTTAATAAAAATATCCATAAGCATTGTAAAACTAACCCAATTCCCTCAATGAATCCAGAGTGGAGCCATTTAAAATTTATCTTCAAACTTGAGGTCGCCACTTTAAAGACAATGTAAATAAATTTAGGTTCATAACATGACATAAGGACAAAAATAAGCTGTAATAACTTCAAGCATTTGGTTAACAAATTATAAATATCAGTTTAGGAAAGTTTTTCGTATATATATTTATACATTTTTTTTATAAAAGATCATACGTGCAATGCAAATTATTTAACATACTGAAAATATGTATTTTCTGTTAAACAAGACTGAGCCACACACAGCAACGCGTGGCAGGGTACAGCTAGTTAAGTATAAATTTAAAGTTTTGATTATTTTTAAAGAAGCTGTTATAATAATTACAAATTTTTACATATTTTTATAATAAATGTTTAAAAATTTATATTTTATACTTTGTGATTTATATTTGTTATGTAAAAGAATTATTATTACTTTGCTTTAATTGTTTAAAAATTTATTTCATGGTAAATATGAGATGTGTTTAATTGATAATTTTTAAATGTATCTCATAAATGATTACTTCACTTTTAAAATTTTTTTTTTTTTTTTTGGTTATTAACTAATTTCTTTTTCTACTTTAAAAAATCTTCATAGGCATTTGATGGTAAAATTCCATTTTGAACAAAAAATTTTCAACAATTTTGATAGAAAAATTATCTGAAAAATTTCTTTTTCTCTTTCATTGGACTTTATAATATACTTTTCTGTGAAATAAAAGTAAGAGTTTTTGATTGACAAAAATTTTAGTATTGAAATAAAATTTATATAAATTTTAAAAACTGGGGTTCTTAAAATTTTGGGGCAAATTAATATCACAGGTTGAATTATTTGTAAAATATAAAATATCTTAGTAATCAATTTTCCAACCTAAAAATTTTGGGAGGAAAAAGAAAATTATGATATATGTTTTAAAGCCTGATCAACTTTTGAACATATGCATGTAATATTTCATATATTTCAAATTATATGTATTATTGCTATTTTATTTTACTAAATTCAGAGTTTTTGTTTTGTAAAAACAAGTTTTAAGTTATATGGATTTAAATTATCTGTTTTTAAGTACATCTCAACTTTTTTTTTAATTTTGTTTTAAAGCATTTTGAGTAAAGTATTAAAAAATATTCTAATTAAGTTAATTTTTTAAACATTACTTCCATGAATTGTTATTTTCTGTCAATTTTTGTTTGATTTACTAATTAAACATTGCAGAGTACATTGCATTATGATGTGCATTGGGTTACTCAACATGGTGTCTTCACTGGTATTGGTTGCTTCACTTTATATGTTTCTCACTGCTTCCCACCAAAATACTGTGATGTTCTCCATAGAGCTGCCCTTCACCTAGGGAGGTGGCAAAAAGTTGAGATAAAAAATGTGCATGTGCCTTATAGCATGTGAGTATTGATTGTCTATTCATCAATTTTGATGTACAGTCGACTCTCGATAATTCGAACTTTCGATAATACGAACCTCTCGCTAATTCGAAGTATATGCTCTCACACAGCCCCTAGAAAAACTCTCGATATTTCAAACTAAAACCATACGTTTTGGTACTCTCAATATTTCGAAATAAAATTTGTGGTTGGCCAGACTACAACACGCGATAATTCGAAGTTATCCTATAAAACTCTCGATAATTCGAACCTTCAATGAAGTTAGATTCACTTCCTGTACCTAATTATCCCATGAGCGGTTTTTTTTTACTGAACTTATTTTCAGTCCAAATTGTGCATGTTGATAGAATAACTACTTTGTTTATTATATTTCCGGTATTTGCTAAGCAGAATTTTGATTTATTCCAAAGTCATCTGTTTTTCTTTTTCCGTTGATACCCAAGCTTTAAAAGGATAAAGGAAAAACTGCTTTCTTTTTTATTCACTGTGCAGTAATGAGTGATGCTTCCTTTTACAAGTATTACACAATAATTGTGATTTGCGTTGAGTATTTATTACTAATAATGAGTCATATTTAAAAAGATGTTTTTTTTAAAAAATAAAGCACTCAAACTACATCCAAGATAATTCAGCAGAATCGTTTTATGGCAGAGAATTGAAAACGAGATATAAAACCTTTATATAAAAATGTACGAGGCAAAGACAGGAGAGACAGGGATTTAACTTTATTCTATTATATTTTTTTTAAAAAAAAGAGCGGTAATGTGCCACTAAGAATTGCCCCACATGCCATAGTTGTCGACCTCTGCTATTAAGTATACCCCGTAGCTGAGTGTGAACTGTGAATACGCCTTGTGTTCATTTTAGATTCCGAATTTTAAATTAAAAATATTATTTTACTTAAGTTGTGGTGATTTACGTTTCCTACCTGTTAATTTCCATAAATCTTGGGCCACTACTTTACACCTCACCTAAGTGTCAACTTATCGCGCGAAAGGAATGACATGTCTTCTTTTAAAAAGTACAAGTGCTTAACAATTTCTGAAAAGCAAAAGGTGATAGAATCAGTTGAAGAAGGTGAGGGGAAAGTCGATGTAGCCAAATCATTTGAAATCCCACTGAGCTCACTCTCCACTATTCTGAAGAATAAAGAGAAAATCTTTAGTTCATCTTCGAGTAGAGGGAGAAAACGCGTTAGTACAGGTAATTTTCGACGTCTTGAACAATGTTTAGTTTCATGGATGAGACAGTGTCGAATTGAAGGAAAAGGCTAAAGAATTAGGAATCGAGTTTTCGGCTAGCGAGGGATGACTTACAAATCTTAAGAAAAGGAATGGGATAGTCTTAAAAAAATGTGCGGGGAAAGCTCAAGTGTCGACATTAACGTTTGTTCTAAGTGGCAGAACTCGCTTTCGAATCTAATATAGGAGTACGAACCACGTAACATTTTCAACACGAATGAAACCGGACTCTTTTTCAAGTGTTTGCAAGAAAACACATTTACATTCAAAAAAGAAAAATGCCATAGAGGAAAACATAGCAAGGGGATGTTCACTATTTTACTGGCTGTAAACATGGACGGCTCAGAAAAGATTACTCCTCTCGTCATAGGAAAATCTGAAAAACCTCGGTGTTTCAAAGGCATAAACTCATTCCCTACCAAATATCGCTCAAACAAGAAGGAATAGATGACCAATGAACTCTTTAATGAATGGTTGGTCTCACTGAACTCGAATATGAAAAGAGAGAAACGACATATTCTCTTATTTTTAGACAACTGTACTGTGCACAATAACGCACCACCTTTATCAAATGTGAAACTTCAATTTTCCCCTCCAAACTCAACCCCAAAACTTCAGCCACTCGACCAGGGCATCATACATAATTTTAAAACTTTATCAGCGTGAAATCGTTAAAAGCGTTTTGGATAACCTCGAAAATCAGCAGAATGTAACTTCTATTTCTATTTTAACAGCTTTGATCATGATTGACAAGGCTTGGAGATCTGTTACTCCTTTGATAATTTACAGCTGTTTTAAAAAGTCATGCTTCCCCTCGCCGAATTTGGTTGATGTGGATGATACACTCACTGAATTTAATGCTTAACCATCCCTTTGGGAAACTCTTCCAGAACAAGATTTGATGTTTGACGACTACGTGTTGGTTGACATGGACATTGCTGTATGGGGAGCTCTATCTGACGCTGAAATTGCGGCTTTGGACCACAATAATACAGAAAGTGATGAAGGCGATTCAGAGGAGTTGACTTCGGTAACTCTGTCAGAAGCTAAAGTGTCACTAAACAAACTACACAACTTTTTTCTTCAAAATCATGTTGATGCAGACATTTTACAAGCTTCATTTGTTCTAGAAGAATCTATTGACAAAGTTAGATTGAATGCCTTAAAACAAAAAAAGATAACAGATTTTTTTGACAAAAAGGATTAATTATATATAGTATGTATATTCTTTTAATAGTTGTTTTCAAGATATAAGTGTATTCTTTTAATATAGGACTTTTAACTTCTGTTTTATTTGTATACTGTATAAGATGTACTTAAAAAAAAATTACATACAATTGTTGCTTTATTACACAGTTTTAAATTTAAATGTGTTAGAAAAAAACTTCCCTTCATGTATTTTGAGAGTTTTTTCCTACCCTCTTGATAATTCGAATGGTCCCTCCAACTTCAAACTATTGAGAGTCGACTGTATATGTTTTGGGAAAATGTTGCAAGTTGATATGAATTATGTATAGCTCTTAAATACATTTTATTCTTCAAATATAAATCAATTGTCTTAGAGAATGGGAAGGATTGTCTGTCTTTATAATTTTTTAAAGATGCCTTTTTTTTCAGTTTGTAATGCAGAAAAGAATTATATTTTCAAAATAAAATTTAGTATTTATACATTATCTGTTCTGGTTTTCAAAAATTAAGGAAAAATTGGGGAAAGTGTGATAACTATCAAAACAAATAATTTTTTATATAAATTAATGGAACTGTGTTGGGCTCATTTGACACATGTTCAAAATCCGTTTTTAAAGTGTTCACTGTTTTTGCCTGTAGTACTATATAAAGTTCAAGATCTATATTTTTTAATTGTGAGTACTCAGCTTCATTTATCTATAGAGTTACATTAGTGGCCTGGGGAAGCAGACCCAAGTCAACCAATGTTTGAATTTGGGTCCTTCTGTAAGCCGTAGATAGTAAACTGCATTTTTAAAAACATAATTAGTTTTCAAAAAGTGTAACTGAAAAAAATCTGGAGATGCAAGTCTGCAGAAACTAATTTTTGATACTAATTACTAGGAGGCATATGTGATTGTCACTCCAGCTTCTTTGAAATGTTCTTTTGTAGTAGTTACTAAAAGACTGGCTTCCAGTTCAACTTTGTGCAATAGGCTTCACAAAAGAGGGTTGTGTGCAAGACTCTGTTAATGTTCAGTTATAAAAATGTATTTGATCCAATTTTTTTCCCTTTCTACAGGTACAGTGAAAGGTTTCCTCCATTCTACAAAATGTTAATATTAGGCCATGCATAGTTTGGTTAGAGAATTATCTTCATGTAGTGACTATTCTATGTATAGGTTGGCCAACTTATTCTCTGAAACTAGAACAATATGGCATGTTTGAGATACCTTAGGGAGATATTACTTCTTTTTGTAAAACCTCAGGATCTTCAAAATGCTTTGATAAAACATTAGAGTTGGCTGATAAATCAGTAAATAAACCATTGACATAACATACACCCCCCACACACACACATTGGGGGGCAAGAATCTAGGGGCTCCAAAGCCTGACTGATGCCAAGGAGTTGAATGGTAACAGCGGAGCACCTGATCTCCGAAGAGGTCTTAATCTCCTGTCGAACACTTGGGGAGTAGCATTGAAAATCTTACTTGCCCTTGTTAAAATTAAGTGGAAAAAGATAGTACTGGATTGCTAAACTAGCTCAGGGTCGCATTTGCGCCCGAGAATCTGAAGGGTGTCTCGCTTCGACCAATGGTCGGGGGTTTCCCGGCCGGTGGGCAGAGCGAGCTTTCGAGGGAGGCGGGTTTGGAAAAAACTGAATCATTGAGTTAAGAAATCTTTGAAAATATAAGAGCTAGAAAATTAAGCCTTTCGGCTTTTAACTAGGTTTTGGTAAAATATATCGAGTCTTTCTTCGTCTTTAGCATAGCTAAATTGCCTACCCATTTCTAAGAGAAAGGGGTAGTCAAGAAAAAATCTTCTTAGTTCGCGTATCGCGTCTTTGAAGCCAAAATCTTTATCGTTACTATTTTCGTTGATTGAAGGGGTTTCTTCAGTGGCGGCCGGAGTTCCGGGAGTAGATTTTTGTTTCGCAGCGCCCGAGAGAGCAGCTGCGAAGGAGAGATTTGGGGTGACCTTTTTTGAGGTTTTATTAGATTCGGTAGAGGTGTTACAATTTCGAATCGTTTCACCTTTTCTGGGTTTTCTCTTGGGGAATTCCTCACATTGGCTCCAATTTGCCATGTGTCCCGTCTTGTTGCAATTAATGCATACTGGATTTTGAATCTTATCCTTAATGGGGCATTCATTTGTGCGGTGAGATTCACCGCACTGATGCCAAATACATAGCCTTTGTAAGGTCTTGCTTAGGACCCAAAACCTGACTTTGCAGGGGGTTCTAATATTCTCTGTTATGCCACTGAAATCAACACTATAATTCTGAGCATGGAACATTGCTGCAGTGGCTATATAGCCATTAAAAGTGTGATCACATTTGCATAATGTATTAAATCTTTTCATAATTGAACAAATATTATATTCCTTGATGTGCTTTTTTATTTGTTTTGTTTTCTAGACTGAAAATAAGTATTTGTTTTTCTTTTTTGTCTAATTTATAAAGCACTGCTTGATTATTGGTTTGCTCAATTTCATTTATTATCAGGATTAGAAATCCACTTTTCCCCTTTAATTTTTGGAAGCCAGCATATCTTTGTTGAAAACTTCAACAAAACTCATTTCTCAGAATATTTTAAACTGAAAATCAATTGCAATCTAACTGATTTTTTTAACTTTGAAAGTGTCTGTTATCAGGTAACTGTAATTAATTTGAGTGCAACAAATATGTAACAAAAAATTTCATTCACTTTTAATTCTGAAGAAAGGATCATCTATTAAATAAAACAAGTTATTGTAGTGCAACTTGTAATGGTCCCTAAGGACCTCACTTTGAGAACTAGGATAATTAGGAGATGTAAATGAACCAGTAGCCATTTTTATAAATAACTTTCTTTATTTGAATAACTTTCTCAATTAAAATCAAAGACTTATTAACAAATCCGAATAATAATATTATGAGGTTTTAATTATAATAATCTTCAAATTAACTCAATTAATTAATAATCTAATTAATCAATTCATTAAATAACGATCACGCAGAAATTACCACGATAAGAGATCCCAGAATTATATTCAATAATGTTCTTAATGAACATTTAACTTTAATCTCACTCTTAAAACTTTAATGAGACTTTAAATATAATTTTATATTTACCACTCGTAGTCTCAATCCTTCTTGAGATTAAATTATCAACAATATTCCGATTCAAAATTACTATAACTCTATGTCACAATGTCTATCTCCTACTGTTCTAACTTTATTATTTCGTTTGACTTAAATACTGAATCTAATCTGCATAATAAGGAATCCTGTCCGCTCTTTGGAGTTGATTGGAAATAGGTAGGGAATTAAATTTCCCTAAAAGGTCGGTTCAGAAGGTTAGTGATAAAGTTCCGTATAGATTCGTCACAACCCCCTCCAAAAGAAAACGGGATTTATTCGAAGGACTCAAATGTCCTGAAAATAAATTACGTAAATCTTATCTTTGTCTTACAGTACTGACTATAATAATTTCGAACTGAATATTATTGAAACATCCTCCGTAATAAAATTACGATTTAGAATTAATTGACAAACCTCATAATATTTTACAAGTTTAAATTAATCCCTGGAATGCACTGATACTGCATGTTATCAAGTATATGGAATTCCCAGGGTTTCTGAAATTCCCTGATTCTAATTTGTAATTCGACTCTACCCAAATGACTGCACGGGGCTCCTTGTGCTGTCACGACTCGGTCTTTCGTCTTTTGACGAGGTCGGTATGAAAAATAATTGCGGTATACCTCCTCCGAAATAAAAGATTTCTCTGCTCCCGTGTCCCATAGTGCGGTAATAAAGGTTTCATTTAATAGAATAGGGACATACGGTAATTCGACTGGGGTCATTCTTATAGAGGATACTCTGATAGGCCGATGATCCCAAACTGGAGGATTTTCCGTACCCGCGATCGATTACCCCCATATTCACATCGATCGCTTAAAAGTTTAAATTTCTACTTCGTTCATTTTGACCTCGAAATGAACTATTTCTCGACCCGCTTTGTCGACCGCTTTGACTGTGGAATGGTTGATCCGATTGTCCACTTTGGCGTCTACCTTCGAATCTGCGATTTGCGAAACCTTGGTTTTCGAATCGATTAAATTCCCTTTGTGGTCGGCTATTATTGGCGTATCTCTCATTATTTCTGTTTTCCCTCCAATTTTCCTGTCTATGCCGGGTATTAAAACGATTGTTTTCATGAGGGTTTGAACTTCTAAATCCCTCACTCGAACCTCTGATTTGCCTATGCATAAAACGTTCTTCGTATTTATCAACGATTTGTAGGAGATTGGCAGTATTTCGTGGATGTCTAACTTCGACATAATCCAAAATTTGAGGTTCTAATCGACTAATGACGTGATCTATTAATTTTTCCTCCGACATTTCTAGTTTAAGGACTTTATGAATTTTCAACAATTCATAAATAAAGTCCGAAGGCTGTTGATCTCGTCTTTGTGATGAGGAATAAAATCGCGTTTCTAGTTCTGACCTGTTTCTGACCACGGGAAATTGTTCTGACAATGCCTGTTTTAAGTGCGCGTAGTCTGTTGTCTTATCTTCAATGACTCTATAACCTAGAACTTCGAACCAGTCGAGTGCTCGACCTTTGAGATGACCTTTCAAGTAAGCACATGCCAGTTGTGCAGGTATCTCATAATACGCGAGATTATGATCAATATTCTCCAAAAAATCATCTATGTTCTCAATTCCCGAAAAATATTGTTCCGGAATGATTCTAAAACTGGATCCGACTCTATTCTCGGGATTTATACGTTGGGCGCCATTGTAATGGTCCCTAAGGACCTCACTTTGAGAACTAGGATAATTAGGAGATGTAAATGAACCAGTAGCCATTTTTATAAATAACTTTCTTTATTTGAATAACTTTCTCAATTAAAATCAAAGACTTATTAACAAATCCGAATAATAATATTATGAGGTTTTAATTATAATAATCTTCAAATTAACTCAATTAATTAATAATCTAATTAATCAATTCATTAAATAACGATCACGCAGAAATTACCACGATAAGAGATCCCAGAATTATATTCAATAATGTTCTTAATGAACATTTAACTTTAATCTCACTCTTAAAACTTTAATGAGACTTTAAATATAATTTTATATTTACCACTCGTAGTCTCAATCCTTCTTGAGATTAAATTATCAACAATATTCCAATTCAAAATTACTATAACTCTATGTCACAATGTCTATCTCCTACTGTTCTAACTTTATTATTTCGTTTGACTTAAATACTGAATCTAATCTGCATAATAAGGAATCCTGTCCGCTCTTTGGAGTTGATTGGAAATAGGTAGGGAATTAAATTTCCCTAAAAAGGTCGGTTCAGAAGGTTAGTGATAAAGTTCCGTATAGATTCGTCACAAACTGTCCTTTTAAAATTATACAACAAATGTCCTCCCCCCTTAGTCAATTTGGAACTTTGGCAAAAAAAAATTCTTTTAGATAAGAAATTGTGTGAATACATAATTTTTTTTTCTTATTGCCCCCAAAAAATTACCATCCTCCCTTTTATTTTGTTTATTTATAAGTTGTTAAAAATGGCGCATTTACAGTTTAAGTGTTTTTGTTTAGATTATACATCAGTTTTTTATTACACCATACTTAACCTCAAATTGTAATTGTATTAATAATTTTTAAAGGGATTTTTTTCCCTTTTATTTTAAGTATTTTTCATTCTTTAATAACATTTTCATAAGCTAATATAGGTAAAAAAATAATTAAGATTTATTGAGCTTTTCTTTTAACAAATATTTTATTTATAAACTAAGAAAAACAATATTTTGTGAAAAAATTATCAACAGTAATTAGAATATATACATTTTTTAAGTGTATTTTGTGTAAATTTTTAGACAAATAAAAACAGATACTGAATGTGTTTTTGATTTTAAAAAATTTAAGAATAACTATTTGAAAAAGCTGAATAAATTCCTAAAGTATATTGATATATGAAACCCAGTGGCTGAGTGGTTGTGTATCACGCTTTCATGCAACAAGTCTGAGGTTCAAATCCTGGGTTGAGCAAGGTGGACTCAGCCTTTCATCCCTTCAGTGGGTCGATAAATGAGTACCAAGCTTGCTTGGGAACTTAACACTGCTGGTTTTTGCGTCAGATTGACCACCTGACTGGAACATCTCTTCATGTCCCTAAGGGCCCAAAGTCACATATACTGATATGGGCTGTTGTGCCACTGAGTTAATTTATACTGAATTATGCAAAGCTTACATGTATGAGTATAACTATCTTTAATATTTTCTTCATCAGTGTCTTTCTTTTGACTTTCCTTTTCAACTTTTTTTTAAAAATAATATTAACTATATGTATCTAGAAACAGAGAAAGAGGTAAAATTTCTTGTGCTATTTAAATTATAAAGTCATTTGTAATAAATGACAAGAAATGTTTTAATATTTGATTGTTCAAATTTTGCTTTTTAGGTGGACAGAATCTGCTATGTGGAATCAAGGAGCATTAGTCAAACATTCCAAAGAACTTTTTAAAGCTGAGGGTATTGCCAATGCTGCTGAACCTGGTCATTCAGGTCATTCAAGGTTTTATGTATGTATATTTTTCATAGAGGTTTATAGAATGCTTTTCAAGTTTGTTATTGTTATTTTGAATGAGGAATCTGATACTTGGCAATTTTTTGCGGCCCCCTCTGTAAATGTAGTTTCATTTCTTTCTTTTAAAAAATGTAAAGTAGGTAAATATATATATATATATATAATACAAGTTTCCACTTTTTGATATATATATATATATATATCAAAAAGCGGAAACTTGTCTTTAAAATGTAATAATGTAATTAATCTTAATGTAAAATGGTTGCATGGGGATTTTAAATTAAATTATTAATTTAATTTTACATATATGTGCATTTGAAATTAAGTGTATCAGTTCATTTTCTTAAAATTAAATTAGGTTAATTTAACTTTGATACATGAAGCAAATGTCATAAGTTACAGTGGTGGCAAAAAGTCCTAAACACACTCATTTTTTAGCGTAATTTTTATGTTTGACTTCATTTTTCGTTGTGAAATTATCGCACTATCTTAAATATTGTTATTGATTTTAATGTATTTTTTTTATGCTGATTTCAAATCTACTACTAGTTTCTTAATGATTAAAATATTTTTTGTAGTAAAGCTGCCTGAACACAATAATGTGAAATATGTGCAGAATAAAACAATATAGAATAAAATAATATGCAAAGAAAAATAACACGAAAATTGACAAATACGGTATATTTAATATATAAGCATTTTGAAAATTACATTGTTGTCACATGTTAGAAAATCAATATTTTATGGGTCAGCCGTTTGCTTTAATTACGGCTCTACATCTTTTTGGCATGGAATGCACCAATTTCAAAAGATCTTTTGTGACAATATGGTTGAAGAAAAATATTAAAGCTTCAATTAATTCACGTTTGTTTGAAGGTTTTTTCTTTGAAATTTCATAACCAGTTTTAAACCATAAACTCTATCGGATTAAGGTCGGAAGACTGTCCTGGCCAGTTCATTCTATTCACAGTATGATCTTCCAACCATATCTGGACTACCTTTGCACGATGGCAAGGGGCATTATCGTCCTGAAAAATCCATGACTGATTCCCCAAAAGGTCTCTCGCAGTTGGTAGCAATTTATTTTGTAGTATTTCAATGTAATCCATGGCTTTCACTGTTCCGCTAATGATGTGAAGTCTTCCAAAACCATGAGAAGACATTCAACCCCATACCATCACTTTTGTCGGGTACTTTACTGTGGGCGTCAGACACTAAGGGCTGAATTCCTCTTGAGTGCATCATCTTACATAGGCACTACTTTGGTTGCCAGAAATACAAAACTGACTCTCGTCACTAAATATTACCTTTTCCCAGTCTTTAATAGTCCATAATGAATGTTCCCTTGTCCACGTCAATCACTTCTTACGTTGAAATTCTGTCAGTAATGGTTTTGGGCGCGCTTTACAGTCGCGTAACCCAATTTCCAGCAGTCTTCCTCTAACAGTTCTTGGGCACACACTCACATTTGATGTCAAAGTCCATTGTTTCAAAATTTGCGAGGAATTAAGCTTTCTGTTTGAAAGAAATAACCTGTCTTCACGTAAAGATATTTTTCTTGGTCGTCCTGATCACCCCCTGTCCGCAATAAAATTTGTTTCAGAAAATCTTTTCAAAGTTCTCACAACAGTAGAAAGGCCACATGGTACTTTAGCAGCAATTTGGCTCATAGAATAACCTTCTTCCTTCAAATGTATTATTTTGTACCTTTTATTCTCAGGCAGATATGAAAATTTTGCCATAATTCCAATATTTTCCACAAACGCACTTCAAATTGCTTTCAATACACTATTTTCCACAAGCACACAACTGCATTCAATACAATAAACCACGTTTTACCTTTTTTTTTCAACCCTTTATCGCTACTGCTCTCTGATTGGTTGAAATAATGGAGCATTTCATTGGTGGAAAACACACGCACTCATTCTTACAGTGACCTTATGCTTTCTTGTCAAGGTTTTTTCAACATATCAATGAAACTATTTACTTTAGATGAAATCTAGAAACAGATTTGAAATCAGTATGAAATAATACATTAAAATCAATAACAATATTTAAGATAGTGCAATAATTTCATAACAAAAAATGAAGTCAAACACAAAAATTATGCAAAAAAAATGAGTGTGTTCAAGACTTTTTGCCACCACTGTATAAAATTCAATAGAGTGTATAAATATATATATTCATTGCTCTAAAACATTGATACTGTAGTAAGTTATAAGTAGCTTGTAAAGAATCTTAGTCTTTTTAAGAAAAAAAGGGTGAAAAAATTCTTATGTGTGTGACAGGGGGGTAATAAAAATTAATTTTAATTTTATGATGTTTCCATTTTATAGTGTTATTAAGTTTTTACCTTTTTTTTTAAAGATGGTAAGAACATACTATGCTTGAATTATGATAAATATTACTCAAGTTTTAAAGTAATAGAATTTAATTATTTATAAAATATATAAATTAAATTTTCTTCTGAAATAGCTTCTGATTCTATGGAATATTTTTATTTCTGATGTATGACTAATTCTACGTCCATGATTCCTTTTATAAACATATTGAATTTTAGTAATATTTCCTTAAGAATTTTGAATTGTGTACTTAAATATGCATTAAAGTTTATTATTTCAATAATATTTTTTTTTTCAGTCTTTGTTTAAAGATCCCAGTACATCAGCAAAAGTAATTTGGTTGTTGCAACTACTACTTATCACTGCAGAAATGCTTATTCTTGTGCAATCTCATACTTGGAATGATCTTATATCTATACAGTTACTTATAATGGTCAATTGTAAGACATTATATGGAATGACAAAAGTTTATTTTGTTGTGAAAAAAATATATTATGAAGAAAATGTATTAATTACAAAATTTAGTCGATAATATATCAGTATAAGGAAACATCTAGTAAAAAAAATTAAAGTATGTAAATAATGTACATATATTGATAAAATATTTCTATAAGCATGATTTCTCATTGTGTTTTTTTCTTATCTATATAATATAGTGAAAAAAATGCAATAAAACAAAACTAAGCCATTTTTTTTTTGCATTCAGAAAACAAAATTAAGCAAGAGCTAAAAAAGAATGGGAAAATTACATTTAAATTCGTGATTCTAGTTTTAAAAGTTAAGTTACAAACGATACAGTTTAATAGCACAAACAAAATTTTTTTATTAGAAAAAAGGAAACAAATCAAATTTATCATTTTTTTCTGATTATACAAAAAGGAAAAAACAAATTCATTGATGCATTGGCAATTACAAATAAATATTATTTTGAGAATAGAGAAGTGGGGAAAAAAATAATTTCAGCTGTGTTGGCAAAATGGAAATTTATGTCTTTGATGGCAATACAGAAAAAAAGAAATAATTATATCGATAGCAAAACAGAAATATAAATGTTAATTCTAGATGGCAAAGCAGAAATAAAGAGGAAAACGAAAATGGAAGTAAAAAATTAAAATAGTTTTTTGGAACCACAGCTCCTGGACATCATGATTGTTCAATTCAGGAATGAAAAAGTTAGTAATCATGGCTCTATACCAATCACCATTGACTGTAACGTTGTGGCCTTCATCATTTTTGAAGAAGGATTCCACCAGTCCATAAAGCGCACCAAACAGTCAGTTTTTCTGGATGTAACGGTGTTTCGACATACACTTGTGGATTAGCTTCACTCCAAATGCGGCAGTTTTGTTTGTTGATGTAGCCATTCAACCAGAAGTGCGCTTCATCGCTAAACAAAATTCGCTTATGAAAATCGGGAACAACGGCAATCTCGTTTTGGGCCCATTCGACGAATCTACGCCTTGCTTGATGATTGTTTTGATGAATTGCCAAACCAAACTGAGAATAAATCACTTGACAGTTGTTAAATCGGTCGCCATCTTGGAAAGTAATGCCAACTTAAATTTCTATACCTGGAAAAAAAAACACTCTCTACTTATATTTTCGAGCAGAAGCCGAACTGTTTAAGTAGAGGGTTAGGCTTTTATACAAATCCGCTAATCTCGCAAAAAAAGTAATTTAATGAAAAAAGGATTTTTTAACATTTTCAATCAGCTATGTGCAAACTATTTTTATCATTTAACTTTTTGAGTGCTTTGAATGAAACTTTTATTTAAAAAGAAAAAGTCATATTGACCTTCAAAGTCGGTATCCGAATAACTCTTAAATCATGGTTTTGATTTATAAAAACTTTAAATACCGTTTCTTTTGTTTAAGATTTTCTTTATATCCTTTTTTCTTCGAAGAAAAATATATGCCTAACAGTCTGATATTGTCACTTAATTCCTTTTTTTTATATTTTATGAATAACCTTATCTAATATATGGTTTCGCCTAGATGAAAGTAATGTCTTGTACAGTGTAAATACTTTAAAAACATCAAGTAAAAACGTATTACTTTATTCAAAATGTATGTTCATTGCATTTAGTTAACGTGTTTAAATTTACTTTTAAATCAAAGTGTGAAAACAAAAGATAAAAAAAATTAAGTAATTTATAGAAATGGTATTTTTACCATATTGATTCACTCGTCAATTTCACTGGAGACAATTCAAATCATTTACTGAATAGTTAATATGCATAAAGTGAACAAACAATACCTAATATGAATAGATCTACCATAGCAAAAAAAATTTATTGAAAAGTCAAGTGTCACAAATTATTTTTTAAATGTTTTCTTCAAACTCTTGCGTCCAATGAACTTTTAGTTTCGGATTTCGCTGTGCTATCGTTTCTTACAGTTATAAATTTTTCCAATCTAGGTGTGGATCTCCGGGAGTTCTCAGAGTCAAATAACAAACAAGTATTTATTTTAGTTACTTTTTATTAAATAATTACAATTAATATAAATATGTATATACATGTGACAGAATTACAATATTAAGTGGCAAAACACCTTTTAAATTGCCATTAAAAACTCTTAAACCACATTAAATTTGTAATTACACTTTATAATAAAAGTTGAATAAATAGGTAAGAATTTATCTTAAAATCAGTGTAAAAGGAATGCTGATGTCTAACTAGTATATGATTATTTAGGTTAAGTTAAATTTTCATCACAAATTTAACAAAAGCTGTTTTATTCAATGGTGCTGCCATATAAAGAAATAATATCAACTGTGAAATATATCTCTTAAATTATAATTAATTAAATTAAATTAATGAGTTATATATGATGTTTAAAAGAACTATTAACATCAAGTGTCATCCACTATAAATTTAAAAGAATGTATTTGAACAAGATATATATATATATATATATTGGGACAGTGTGAACATACAGTAGGAATTGAAAAACTGAACACTGCCATTATCAAGAATTAGTTTCAAGATTGTCACAAATCAAAGATGTACAATAATAATGCTTAAAGTAGAATGTTCTTTTCTTCATATTGACATTGGTAGGATTATTGTCAAGGTTATATGTGCACAAGAATATATTATTTTAGTTTCTTATCATGTTGGGGCCTCAGTGCATATAGCATCCGCCGCACCCCCCTGATGGTCCGCCTTGCATTTACATTCAACCGTGGCGATTGTAACTTTTCTGGTCACAACTGCAACAGCTAAAAATTGTGAAACATTATCTTAGAACTTCCATACTATCAATAGAAAAAGAAGTTGAAAAATTGAAATCCTGATAGAAATAGTAATTAACAAAGTAGTTTCAATAATAAATTATGTGATCAAATGTATCTTAATAAAATTTGACACATATTAAAGCTTTAAAAAAATTCTATTTATTAAGAATCTAGAGCAAATAATAAATATCTTCGAAAATCAAAAGCTGCCTGCAAAAATTTACTATGTTTGCATAATTTGATTCAAGAGAAATTATTGAAGGAATAAAAACTAAGGTAAAAAATGCCTGCACCTTGTAAACAGCCACAAAGTTAACAAAAATAAAAAGAAGAGGAAAAATTCGTTTTTTTTTCATTGAAATAAGTTTTACATTTTTTAAAAATTTAATTTTCATATCTCTAAATAAATCAGACATTAACAGTTACTTAATTAAGATTGATTTCAATGCCAATTTTCGTTTAAAAAAATAGTTTATATAACTTAGATGCTTTATTATTAATTTTTCCCATTGAGAAAATGTCATGGCCAAAACGTTCTGAGATTGCTATGAGAAATAATATTTCAAAGAGGTGGAATACTACTGAAAATGATGTATGTAAAAATCAGCCCTCAGCTGATACTACAATTAGACTTCTGAATTCAAGTATTGCAGAAAAAGCTGAGTATTTCTATGATATATCAAACTACATTAAAGTAAATATATTGTAGCACTATTTGTAGTATTTTAAAGTTGTGCAGCAACAACTCAAACTGTCTTAACTGCCCTAATTTAAAACTAAAAAAAGAATTAAATTTTATGTGCAAACCTGGTGTGATTTATCTTAAGTTAGTATCCTTATTATTTTGAACATAAAAGCTTTGTGTTACAAAACTTTTGTGAGAATATTAAGTTACGATTATAAGCTTAATAACTTGTCGTCATAACAAATGAAAACAATATAATGCAAAAATATATTTTGAATTAAAAAAAATGTTTTCAGTCATATTTAATTAAAGAAGTGTTTTAAAGTAGAACATACATTGGAAAATAACATATTAAATAAACTATAGTTTTAAAAGAAACTAAAAAAAACACGCTTTTATATAGTGAATCAAACTAAAAAGTAAAAGAATAATTCTTAAAATAAGAATAAAATGATTAACGAGAAAATTAATGCCATTGTGGTAAAAGCGTGGGGTGCTTTGTACTACATTTTTACTCTAACTCAGCATTTCGAAATAGAACTAGTAAAAAATTATAACAATTAATATAGGCCCCCACGCTTTTACCGCAATGACATTAATTTTCTCGTTAATCATTTTATTCTTATTTTAAGAATTATTCTTTTACTTTTTAGCTCGATTCACTATAAAAGCGTGTTTTTTAGGGGTTTTTTAAAACTAAAATTTATTTTTCATTTTTTAGTTCGATCTGCAATAAAAGCCTGTTTTTTAGTTTTTAAAACTATCATTTATTCTTTGTTGAATTTATCCTTGAGTTTGATATTTGGAACCGGAATTATGTGGCTCCTGGAATTATTCTTGCTCTTCAATGGATATTAATTAATGGGTCTGAAGGGTATTTATTCTCTCCGTTTATTGGGCCTCGGATGAGCCCCCTATCGTTATATTTCAAAGATTCCATCTCTACAGATACAGGTCTTAACTAATAAAAAAACGTCTGAGGGAAACTGTGCTTTTTAAAAGCCCTTCGTCCCTTATCGAAAGTGTCGGTGATTAAAAATTCAGTGAAGTTTAGTCCAAAAGTCCACGAAGTAACGCAAAAGTGTTAACTAATAAAAGTGTGTTAAGAAGAAGTATTAAATATCAATCGTATTATCACCTTTTAAACGTATTTCGAAATGTTAATTCGTATCATCACTTCTAAACATATTGCTTTATCAAAATAAATAAAATATTTAGCAGTTAGAACATAAATTATTTTTGTTCCCGTTTAGGGTTGCACCTTAATCTATTAGGCACTAAATCTAGAAATCCTTATATTATTTAATTATTAAGATCCTAATCAGGACAATTAAACAATATTATGAAATTATTGTAGTGTTGTACTGCACAAAAAAAAAAAAAAAAAAAAATTATGAAATTATTGTATTTGTATCCTTGACAAATGTGCGAAATTTCGAATTAATCTGACCTTTTAAAGTGGATAAAAATCGAATTCAAGGATTCCATTACATACGAGTGAAACTTATAAAAACGTGTTAAAAATTTAGAGCTTTATACTTAGTATAAGTACTAGCTACATGGCCCGGCGTTGCACGGGCTATCTCTACTTTTATAAATTTTCCCTTTCTTTCACAAAATCAGAACTTCTAATACTCATTTTCAAAATGACTTTCCACCGCTTAGCCCAGCGTTGCTCGGTCTTTCTCTTTTCCTCAAGACACCAGCATTTCTGTGTGTGTGTTTGTACGTGCACAATGTGAGTGATTTCTAAAATTGTGTCAAAAAAATTTCCCTTTTTCGAAATAGCTGCATGGCCCGGCGTTGCACGGGCTATCTCTACTGTTATAAATTTTCCCTTTCTTTCACAAAATCAGAACTTCTACTTATTTTCAAAATGACTTTCCCCCTCCACCGCTTAGCCCAACGTTGCTAGGGCTTTCTCTTTTCCTCATGACACCAGCATTTCTGTGTGTGTGTGTGTGTGTGTTTGTACGCGCACAATGTGAGTGATTTCTAAAATTATGTCAAAAAATTTTTTCCTTTTTCGAAATTTGCTCCATTCCACTTATTTTTGATTTAAGACAGGTTTCTTTCCCCTCTCTATATTCCGAGCACGGTTTTTTTTAGTGTAAAATTATTATTCGATCTTCCCCTCCTTCTCACAGATAAGATATAGCTTCAAATTTCGATGTATGACTTACAAAAAAAAATATTGCGTTAGAATTTAAAAAAATTATTAATGTGAAGCAATAATAAAAAGAAAACGATTCTGATGCTAAGAATAAAACAAAAAATGTTCATCATTTTTTAATAATAGTTAGTTTCAAAGAATCTAAAATAATAAAATATAGATTTCAGATTTTCATGAATCAATCAATCGTTACATATAGTTAGCTTAAAAATGTATTTTGATGCAAAAATAATAGATGATGCTCTTTTTAATTAACAAATAATTCATTTAGTAATGAAATAATAGAAATAATCCTTTTAAAAAACATATATATTTATTAAAATCAAATTTCTATAAGTAATAAATAAAAGAAAAATTTACAGATAGCTATTGAAACGATTGCTTTCATCTGAATGTTTGATTAAGCATGTAAATATATATCAGTTAGAAAAAAAAACAGTATGGGGGAAAGCTATATATACACATGTACTGAAAAAACATTAAAAAACCCGATCTGATAAAAACACTTTGATATTTTATTTTAATTTTAACCTTTTTCATTCCACTAAAAATTTTTAAACTTTAACAAATAGCGCAATGCGAAATTAAATATCTATTCCTCTTCAGTTTCGAACCTAGGAACTACCGTTTTATAAAGCAGCGGGTTTAACAACAGTGCTGAGGGTTCCCTCGAGGAAAAGCAGTGAAAATACCTTTAAAATAAAGGAAGATTTTTTCAATTTCGCATTGCGTTATTTGTTAAAGTTAAAAAAATTTCGGGCTTCATTTTTAAGTTAATGCATTCAAACTTCATATATCGATTGAAAACAACGGTAATTAAAAAAAACTTTAAAAAAAATAATGCTTACATATTTCTCGCAAACAGGAAAAAAAAACGAAAAACACATTTTTTTTTAAACTGTAATGTTTAAGATATTTTATCAATCTTTGTACAGATTACGTATAATATCGTTCTTCACACGGAAAAAAGTTCATGAGATTATTTTTATAAATAAAGAAGTTATTAAGTATTTAAATAAAATTTTGTTTATTTTTTGAGAAATCGTAAAAAAAAACCAGTTTTTAACACTAAATTTTTTAAATGACCGATTCTAAAATTAAAAAGCATGAACTTTTTTAGTGTAAAATATTTTTTTCATTAGCGCGAAAGAAAATGGAAGCGGAACGATTTAGAAATCATACTCATAAAAACAGATTTTGACTCATTTAAAAAAAATTGAAAATATAATTATTTTGTAAAGTAAATTATACCGTTTCGCGGCGAAGTAAATGATCTTTCCGAATCTATAATAATTTTTTTCTGAGTCTCATGAAAAAAATTAGATCGCGTTTTAAAAGCGTCGGAAACTATCGATGCGATTCAATAAGTATCGATTCATCCTCCGCACATGCGCGAAGCACTCAGATGTTATTTGGAGGTTAAATGCATAACAGTCATTTGGGGGCGTGCGCTTATTAAAGTCAAGTTAAAAAAAAATTTCGGGCTTAATTTTTAAGTTAATGCTTCCAAACTTCATATATCAGTTGCAAACAACGGTAATTTTTAAACAAACAATATCTTTTTAACTAATTGAAATTTCAAAATATAAATGGTCAAAATGGATTCCTCGGATCATTCCCAAAATTTTGATACCTTTGGTGAGTTTCTGAGTCGTGTGGTTCGCGAGAAAATATGGCATCATAAATTTATAGATAGATATATACGTTTGTTTACCTTCGGATTTTAATCGTGTAGATAATATTAATAATTGAATGATTTTAAGTCCTATATAAACCCTTTTAGAAAGTTATGGCAGCAAAGAATAATCTCCTTATTATTACTCTTTTGAACTTAATCTAAATTTGCTTTAAATATTTCAAAATATGTTTGTCTTAGAATTAATTCCCATTGATACTTTATCAGAAGTATGAGGGTTTACTAAACTGTTACTGGGGAAATTCAATGGTTGCAGATCAAATATAAATTTGTGATAAATTCATGTTTGATTTTCAATTATCAAACATTATATGTAAATTTTATTTACTTTAAAACTTGGATAAGTTTGAGACCAGATTTTCCCAGGTAAAAGTTCGAGAGAGTTGTTTGCTCTATCAAAAATTATCAACTTTTTATAAATTGATCTCATTTTATTGATGTAAGATTCGCCCTGCAGTTTAAAAACTTTATAGGTGACACGGCCATCGAAGGGGAGGAAAAACGGAGAGAAAGAGGAAAGAAGTCAACAAGATGGTGAAAGTCAACAACATGGTGGAGCGAAAGAACATGGTAGAATGAGCGGGATAGTGATTACGTTGGCGAGGATAGAAACAAAATGGTGTGAACAAATTAAAATTAAATGTATATAGTTAGTTTTTCTTTTTATGTTGTTTTGTGTTGTGTGTGGCTGTCTTTGGAGTAAAACACTTTAGCCATTAAAGAAGTAGTGACTTTACAGTACCTGGATTACTGATAATTTCTTCATTTTCAAGAGAAAGAACCTACGATATTTAGTGGCGCAGTCGGAGTGATGTCATCAAAAATGCCAGGTAAGAAAGAGAGGCCACACTCACAAATTAAAGTTATTATTGTTTGTATTGTAATGTAAAGAGTGCATTATCAATAGCTGTAGTTGTTTTGGAATAGATGATATGTTATATTGTAGTAAAAGTAAAATAAGTTACAGTTTTATGTATGTTGATTCATTAGAACCCCCAGAGTAAGAAACATTTTCTGTTTTCTGCCTCAGAAAACATTGTTTGGTGTGATTCATTATAACTGAGATTGATCACTATGGGAAATATTTTGGTTTTGTGCCATAGAAGACATTTTTTTCTTTTCTGATTTAAATTGAGAACGTCTTGTTCTAATTATATCATCTATTCCAAGAGTTTGAAAAGATATTTGTCAGAAACATTAGGAGAATGTTTCATCAGAAACATTAGGAAAGACTAGATATATTATTTCTATTGAACATCAGTTCAGATAGTTATTGGGTTTCACCAGTAACGTTATCAAATATTGGTATATATTATTTCTATTTCTATTGAACATCAGTTCAGGTATTGTTTGTGTCAAATCTGAAACTTTATAAAGTATTAGAATACAACCATATTTTTAATTCAACATCAGTTTATATAATTGTTGTGAAAAGTATAAAATTTTGTTGAGTTTTAAGTATCAATGACTAGAAAAGAAAGAAAGTATTGTTACGTAGATCCGAGGGTTCGAGGATTTTATGCAAAAACAATCACAAAGAAAAAATAATCAGTTCTTTAAGAGCGATTCGAATTTATTAGCGAAAATTCAATCCTTTAAATACAATACCTTTAAATTTCTTTTGGGCATCCGGACTGTAACACAGTCCTCAATACCATGTTTTGATAGAACTTGGATGTGGGGCTTGACGAAAGTGGGGTTTTTTTTCATTCTGCTGAGTGGCATGGCGGCAATTGGTTGGACGATGGAGACAGGGAGGCGTGGCTAACGTGCTTCGTCAGGGTGGGAAATTTTCAACGTTTTTTGGCATGACTGAGAGCTTAGAGGCTGCTCTCTGGTTGGATGCTTGGTAAAGTGATCATTGACTCCAATTGGCTGCCCTGGGGGCTGGGATTTAGAAAATGGGGAGGCGCAAGTCCAGTGGGGAGAACAAGAGAAAAATATTGACAAAAATAAAAGAAAGTTAAATTTTAGCTATTAAGGAGTGCAATAAAAATTATTGCACTAAAATTAAGAATTACGGAGGGTTGTAAGAATCAAGGAGAAATTCTTCTTGGCCTTTTAGTATTGTCATTAGGAGTATATGGAGTTAAATTTTACATATTGATGTTATTGGTTGCATGTAAATCATTAAAAAAGTTAATTACAATTTTCTGAATATGGGCTTTAAAACTTTTAATTTTAAGAGCATTGCGTATGTCGTCATTGCGCATGTATCTTGTGGCTTTGACGATCATACGTATAAGAGAATTCTGTAGGGTATCTAGGATATTTATATTAGTTTTAGCGGCATAAAAAAACCCCATACTGGACTTGCGTAGGCTAAAATTGGACGCATAACGGCTGTATAGAGAAGCACTTTGTTTTCTATACTTAAATGTGAGTTCCGGCCTATTAGGGAGTAAAATTTAAACATAATTTTCCGGAACTTATCGCGAACGTATAAAATATGTTGTCTCCAAGTTAGGTGCGTATCGAAAATTATACCGAGGTATTTAGCTTCCTGAGACCAAGGGATCTGTTTATTGTACATAACGATTGGTGGTGGGAGTGAGTGCTTTTTTGTAAAAATAATAGCAGTGGATTTTTCAACGTTGATACTGATTTTCCATTTATCATAGAAATTTTGTAAATGAAGGAGGTGCTTGTTTATTGCATATGAAATCGTGGACAGTTTTTTGTAAGTTGCGTGAATGGCAGTGTCATCAGCGTAGAGGTTAATTTTTGTTAAAGAGTAGTCAGGGATGTCGTTAATGTAAAGATTGAAGAGCAGGGGGCCTAGCAAAGAACCTTGAGGACACCCTGCAGAAACAGAGTGCTCGTTTGAAAGTGTCTCGTTGATTCTAATTTTGAAGGAACGGTTAGTGAGATAGGAGTGAATGAGGTGAATCAGTGGGGGGAGGTAGGTTATAAGAAATTAGCTTGAAAGTGAGTCCATTAATCCAAACACGGTCGAAGGCTTTCTGGATATCCAGAAATACCGCGCCCGTGCTTTTCTTTTTCTGGAAACCTTCCGAGATGTGCTCATTTAATCTTAAGAGTGGGTGCAAGGTAGAGCTTGTTAGTAAAACCATATTGATTGGGATTAAGAAGGTTATTTTCATTAATGAAATTTTTTAATCTATGGAGGATAATAGATTCGGTTAATTTACCGATTGTGGAAAGTAGGGATATGGGCCTGTAACTGGATGCTAAATGAGGGTCTTTGCCAGGTTTGTTAATAGGAAAAATAATGGCTTCTTTCCAGTTGTCTGGAAAGTGATTAAATTTGAGAATTTTATTGATAAGAATAGTTAAAATAAGGATTAGTTTAATGGGGAAGTTTTTTAACATGCGGTTAGTGATTAAATCTTTACCAGCGGCCTTTTTGGCGTTAACATGCTTAATATAGTGAATTATTTCGTCGGGAAGGGCAGGTTCTATGAGAGTGGTAGGGGGAGTGGAAAGAAAGTTGTTCACGGTAGAGTTAATAATTTCGTCATTTTGGTTATAAGAATCATTTTCGCGATCATTTTCAATAAATTTATTTTTAATATTAGTAGCGAGAAGGTTAGCTTTTTGCTGATCAGTGACTGCCGTATCAGTTGCACAGTTTAGAGGCAGGATTTTAGGTCTTTTGCTTTTGAAGAATTTTTGAGTGCGCCAGAGGCTGTTATCCGTGGTATTAAGTGCTTCCAATCTTTTTTGCCAGATGTTATCGTTATATTTTTTGAGGTCTGATTGCGCTCTATTGTAATGTGTTTTAAAAATTGGGTTGAGAGTCTGATGGTAACGTTTACGAAGGTGATTTTTGAGTTTTAGCATTTTAGCAGTCGATTAATGTGTTGTGGAGTGAAATTTCGACGGTCGATTTCGATTGGTCGGGAGGCGTGGCTATGAGTTTCGATGACCGCATCGGTGAATTCTGAGATTTTTTGCTATAAATCGTTAGTATTATTAATGTTATTAGGATGAAAATCAAAAAGAGAAAGATTTTTATTTAAGTTATTTTTGAAAGCATTCCAGTCGGTGGAGACCGCTCTGGGATTAGGGGGCTCCACCGTCAGTTTAAAGTTGAAATTTAAGAATACAGGATTGTGGTCGGATGAAAGGTCGTCAATAGAGTTAATAGGGAAGGGGTAGTAGAAGTTTTTAATAAAGGCTATGTCAATTGTATTAGCAGAATTGTGACCAAATCTAGTAGGAGTAGGGGGAAAGGCGATATTTAAGTTGAGCATATTAGCGAAGTTATAGAGGTGCCTTTCTCTGTTAGTATTATTCTTACAGTTCCAAGCCTTATGAGAGGCGTTAAAATCTCCGAAGAGAATACAATTACTAGCGGTTTGAATAAAATATTCAATATCTATTGTAAATAAATTTTCATCGGAAGAGGGGGGAATATAAACACAAGTAATAGATATGGGATCATGCTTGAGAGGGGTTAGTATTATGTTAGTGGCTTCCAATGCGCGGAGGGGAGGGGTGGGAAGACAGTAGTGTTTAAGAGAGTTTTTAACTAGAATCAGAGTTCCACCGGCGGTCCGTCAGAGATTCTGTCATTTCTGTGGCATGTGTAGTTTGCAATGTTAAAGGTGTGTGAGGGTCTCAGGTGGGTTTCCTGTATGAGAAAAATATCCGGGGAGTGCTTCTCTATAAAGATACGTAATTCAGCATTACGTCTTAACAAACCGTTTGCGTTCCAAGAACACAAACTGAGACCGATGGGAGAGGAACTATACATTATTAATATTATTACATGATACCTCTATTTGGGCGTACATCTGGTTTGGGTTTAATTGTTGATTTGAGTTTAAATTATTGTTGTTGCAGAGGATTTGGGATAGCTGCATAATACAATGCATTGTCATTTGCAGCGTTGTTTGGACATTAAAATTATTGTTATTATTCGAGTTATTAAAATTGAAGTTATTATTTCTATGGTTAAAATTTGGAAAATTATTATTATTATATCTGTTAGATGGGGGGTTTGGTTTTTTGGCCTCAGTTTATGCCGAAAACCCAGGTCCGCGTGTCGCCATCTGTGGGATATTTTTAGCGTTAATCGCTCCGTTTGTTGCTTGGGCATAAGAGATATTTGGCCGAACTAGAGGCTGTTGTAGATGTTAGTATAGGAGTTCCTATTATTTTTTGCGGCTCCTTTGGGGGGTTTTGGGGAAAGAGGGGCATCCTTTGTAGTTTGCCATGTGCCCGTAGATCTGGCAATTAATGCAGTACGCGGTTTCTAATTTTTGCACTAGTGGAGAGATCTATTACTTTCTAGAAGATTCCAGAGGGTTCCGAACTCGCCAACATGGTCGCCAATGACGCCAAATTGGCCGCCAACTTGGTCACCAAAAATGATGCCAACTTGGCTCTACCGCCAAGATTTCGCCAAGTTCTCATTGAATCGCCATTATAACGTAAGAGGCGGCATTGCTTGTGAATAGTACAATTTTAACATGAAATAAATATACCATAGAGTAATATAAATGCATTAAACACTCAAATACAAATTATTTACACTATTTACACAAAATTCGTAACAGTATGTTTTCAATTCATACCTCAAATTGATGGATGATTTACGGTATTAAAATATTGCTGAATTATATCTATAAATCAAATGACATTTAAGCAGAATATCTAAGTAAAGGATATATATATATATATATTGGGTTTTTTTTATGTGAAATGTACATTATTTGTTGAAAAATTTATTCATTATTTCAGTCAATTGCATAATATTTGTTTTGTTTTTTTAAAAAAAAGGGAATATATCATATGTTCATTTCCTTTTCTGTACGCGTATGACTCATTGAGGATAATAGGATTTTAACCATTGCTGAGTACGGAAAAAATAAATAAAAGAGTGAGGGATTGTTCAAGGTCATAAGCAGAACTGTCTCTGCAACTCTGTGTTGTGAATTTTTTTTATTTTTATTATTAGAGTAAAGTGTAATAACTTATTTTTTTTTAATACTATTAAAGAATATTATGTCTGTCAAGTAGGACTTGTATTTATGAGTACATGATTTTTTTGTGAAATATCAGATATGTCAAATATGTTTTTAGGTTACTGATGATTTTTTATTTTGGCTAAAAGATTGATTTTCTTTATTTTTATTTGGATTTATTTTGTGAAAGTGATATGAACACATATATTTTTTTAAAATTGTTATGAGTTATGGAAATCTTTAGGATTATAAATTTCGAAAAATTGAGATATTATTTTATGCAGCAGAAATCTGTACTATTATTGTAGTAATAGTATTTTGGTGAATTTAATTTTGGTCTATCACATGTGCCAAATTTAGCATCCAAGGTATAAATTTGCAAATTTTATGCTAAGGAAACACAAAACATTTATTTTTAAAAATAAGACCCACCTTGATTAATTAAGCATACTGTTGTGTTTTGAAATTAGAGTGTTGTTTGATTGATTTAGGATAACTGTAGGGGGAGATGGCATTTTTAGAAAAGGGATCTAAAGTAGACCTGCAATACATGGCTACGGAAAGGGGGGTTGAAGATGTCCTTGGGATGAGAGTGTTTGAGATGCTATCTTGAATAGTAAATACTTCGACGAGGAGTTTTGTAGAGAATTTTTAAATACTATTATAGAGGAATGTGAGAGAAAAGAAGAGATAGAATTGGATGAGAGGAAAAGAAAAGAAGAGATAGAATTGGCTGAGAGAAAAAGAAAAGATGAGATGGAAATTGCGGAAAGGAAGAGATGGGCCGATTTCAAGCAGAGGATGAGGGATGTCGAAATGGAGTTCGAAACCCAGAAAAAAGTAATCGAGTTGGAAGGAGAAGATCATTTCGCAAGAGCATGCCTAGACATAGAAGTGTCGACAGATAGAGGCAACGTCGGAAACGAAGTGAGATCCAATCTTAGCAGTGAGACCAACTCAAGGTTGAAGTGAAGGATAGACTCAAGGCTGATGATGAAGCCAAAGCAGTGGAGGAAGGGCGGAAGATGGAAGAAGAAAGAAGAATGAACGAAAGAATAGCTTTGGAAGGAGAAATGAAATTGAAGAAATAAAGATGGCTCGTGGAAGAGCAGATGCGGCATATTCAAGAGAAACGTAAAACGAGCATGAAAGAAGAACAGAAGTGTTTACCAGAAGAAAGATGTAAAAGAATGAACGAGCACAACCAACTGTCAAATGAAGAGCAGGGAAAATTTTCAGATAAAGATATGGAGGTACCCCAAGCAATCGAGAAGATTCTTGTGTCTAAACGTGAACAAGTTCAAACGCGTAGTGCGGATCAATATGCCGTAGCCCAATCTGTTGCTGTGGAGGAAGAAAAAGAAGAAATATCAGTTGACGTGATAAAGGATCAAGATAATCTCAATCCCGTAGTCCTTAGCAAAGAGCGAATTGACTTTGATGAGGATGAAATTGAAGAAGAAAAGCCAAAATTGCCTAAAAGAAACCGCAAAAATTAAAGCAGAATGACAGTTGCCGAGTTACAACAAAAGGTGAATCTAAAAGCCTCAAGCAACATGGTACTCATACCCCAGCAATGGAGTTTTAGAGGCAAATATTCGCAGGATAAAAGTGGAATGGGGAAACTTGCGTGGAAACTGACGGATTTTATCAACCGAGATGGTACTGTGAAGATACGACGATCATCGCGAGAAAATCGAAGCACCAGGAAACGGGCTCGACATAAATTGAGAGCACACGACAATATCTACCGGAATGGGAAGGTTAGGGGGAAACCCGACCCCCTAGACTTTAAGATCGTTTACCAGAGTGGATGAAGAAGGGAGTTGTACGTAAATTGATGAAGAGTGAAATAGAATTTCAGAAAAGTTGTTTTAAACGACGTGCCAAACCGAAAGTGAGCATTCGGGGAGATAAAGCCTAACCTCTTTTATACTGGGACAGAGGAAAGAGGAGTAGCAGAGACATAATCATAATGTATCTTTATTCTTATTAATGTTTTTTTGTTTGTTTTTGTTAATGTTGTATATGCATATATGATAACCGTCATATTCGGTTAAAAGTGAAATTTTTGTAGTTTACTTGGAAAACGTCTATTATCGATTGATTTATGTATGAGCTGTTTTGGAGAATAATGTATCCTTATTCTTATTAATGTTTTTTTTTGTTAATGTTGTATATGCATATATGGTAATCGTCATATTCAGTTAAAAGTGAAATTTTTGTAGTGTATTTGGAAGACATCTATTATTGATTGATTTATGTATTAGCTGTTTTGGAGTATAACGTATACTTCTTCTTATTATTTTTTGTTAGTGTTGTATATGCATATATGTCAACTGTAGTATTCATTTAAAAGAGGAATTTCCATGATTTGCTAGGAAACCGTCTATTATTGACTAATTTACGTATTTAGCATGTTTTTTTTACCTGTGTACTTTAAGAACTAATTCAAGAATGTTATGAGAAGCTCGATATTCATAGTAAGATAGTGCACTCTCTTCAACTAAGGTTTGAACATTATTTGTGTGTGTGTGGATGTGACTAACCTCTTTCTTGTAGCACCTGGTCATTAAAGATGACACATGTGCCTCCTTTGCTGGGGAATGTAAGATTCGCTCTGCAGTTTAAAAATTTTATAGGTGGCGCGGCCATCGAAGGAGGAGGAAAAACGGAGAGAAGGAGGAAGGAAGTCAACAAGATGGTGAAAGTCAACATGGCGGAGCGAGAGAACATGGCAAACATGGTAGAATGAGCAGGATAGTGATTACGTTGGTGAGGATAGAAACAAAATGGTGTGAACAAATTAAAATTAAATGTATATAGTTAGTTTTTCTTTTTATGTTGTGTTGTGTGTGGATGTCTTTGGAATAAAACTCTTTAGCCATTAAAGAAGTACTGACTTTACTGTACCTGGATTACTGATGATTTCTTCATTTTCAAGAGAAAGAACCTACGATTCCTAGTATGGACAAGTTCTACTTTGTAAACAACAACATTGAGTGAAATCGAACGACTTCCAAAGCTACTTCCGGTGTAATGTTAATTTAGAGAAACATCGAAATTCAATTGAGCTTTTCAAACTTCCACTGCAAGTTTTTGAAACATTTTGAATTATATGGATAGAAAATGATCTGTAGATTTCAGATTTAGAATTTTATATTATTTATTGGAGTATCTCTGTTAAAATACCTTGTTAATCTTTTAGCTCAAACAATGTTGATTTTGCTTCAACCGGAAAAAAGAAAATGATTTAATGGCAGCAGCGCTTCCATGGTAAGTTTTATGGTAGAATTTGTAAATACATATTTGGCAACATTTGTGATTGCAAGTCGGAACTACCTTGTAAACAGCGGCACGTGTAAGTACTGTTGAAGTTGCTTTAAAACATAATTTTTTTTCTTTATAAAATGCTGCTTAATTTGACTGATGTTGGACAATTCAAACTTTTTTAACGTATTGAAAATTATATGTCTCCCGTCTTGAAATTTAATGTTTTTCTGTGGACTAATCAACTTTTTATTTATTCTCATCAACTGAATGAAAAAGGGAATTTTGAATTCGAAGATGTCAATTTGGATTCCTTATATTTCGACATTTTATTTAAACGTGTTTTAGAGCCGTTTTTTGTACGCTAGTTATTAATTTTTTTTCAAATATTTCATTAATTAACATTTGTAAAAGTGTTGATGCTAAATAATTCATTCCTGATAGCTGTTGTATTTTAATGTTTTTGCTTAATTTTGCGTTTTCCTGGGTGCCAAAGCTATCGTTTTGTGGTTACACAATCATGTTTTTGTGACTAAATTTTACTAAAGATTTAATTTTGGAAATGATCTCGTGAAAGTTAAGATTCGAAAAATTACCTGTATTATAGAAATAGAGTAAGGGGGCTCACTCATTCAATGAAAAATCGAGAAATATATTCAGCATTCTTTTGCCAATCATTCATTAAATTACATTAATATTTATTGTAATTAACATTTGATCATTTTTGTAAAAAGTACACAAGCAGTGGCGTAACGTGCACCCCCGCATTGCGGGGGGCTCAGGATTCTAAAGGGGCTCAAAGCCTGACTGACGCAAGTGTCAAAAGTGCCCTTTGTAAAATTCAACAGGGGGGCCCAAAAGTTCTCCGTTACGCCACTGTACACAAGCAGTAATTATAAAATGGTGCACCACATCTGTAGATAACAAAAAAAGAAAAAACAATGTTTCAGAGATAAAAGAATTTCATGGACATCCATCAGAAGTAATCTGACTGATGGCGGTGTTTCTGTCAGTTCAAAAACTATCAGATTAGCAGATGCAAGACTAAAAGTTAGAATTCCACAAAAAACCCCCCATACCTCTATTTACAGCAGCGTTAAAAGGGACTACAGTGAAGAGATGGATGTCTTCAATAATACAGTGGTGGCCAAAATTGTGGACACTTATTAAAAAAAAAAAATTTGAGTTTTTATGCTTATAGAAAATTTTACGTTGCATAAAATGCAAAGTATTTTGTGTCATTTTAAAGAGAATTTAATACTTAATATAATACAAAATTCAACAGGAGGCCAGGAAACAATTATATTTTCAATTAGTTCCTTTTTATATCACAGTTACCTCATTTGGACAAGAATTTTCAGTGTCGCAAGTTTTCGATAGGATCGAGGTCAGGACTGTTTCCTGGCTAGGATAACAATGATATTTAGTCAAAATGCAATGACATCAAATTAAAGAGTAGATTGGACACATGTGTGATGAGAAAGTGGTATTTCTTATGTTAAAATTTCATAACAGGTTGGTAGTTCAGTGATTGCATCTGGAGACGGAAAGTTTTGTTTAAAATGTCAGTAGACAAATTTAATAAAACAGGAAAATGGTGCACCACATCTGTAGATAACAGCAAAAAAAAAAAAAAACGTTTCAGATGTAAAAGAATTTCATGGACATCCATCAGAAGTAATCTGACTGATGCTGGTGTTTCTGTCACCAGCAGATGATTAGCAGATGCAAGACTAAAAGTTAGAATTCCGCGAAAAAACCCGTACCTCTATTTACAGCAGTGCAAAAAGGGACTACAGTGGCCAATAAGACACGTTAATTGTACAAAAGATTATTGGTCACAAGTTATATAGAGGGACGAAACTAAAATATTGTTATTCGGTAGTGATAGCCTAAAATATGTAAGACGTGAAATAGCAGAAATCCTACATCCTGACTGCATCCAGGCAACTGTAAAGTACCCACAAAGTTATATCATTTAGTCATGCATATCAGCAGATGGTATCAGTTGCCTTCATATCATCGATGGGACACTGAATGTCATAAAATACATTGACACCATTCTAGAATCCAAACTTCTGCCTTCCATCAGGGATCTATTTACCTACAATGCTTCATTTATTTTTCAATGAGATTCTGCTCCATGTTACACAGTAAAGTAATTGAAAGACTGATACTGTTCTAAGATCAGTGAGTTGTT
Organism: Trichonephila clavipes; assembly: GCA_019973935.1. Classification (NCBI taxonomy): domain Eukaryota; kingdom Metazoa; phylum Arthropoda; class Arachnida; order Araneae; family Nephilidae; genus Trichonephila; species Trichonephila clavipes. The sequence goes on along the minus strand of BMAU01001849.1, from coordinate 42,481 downwards.
ATCCTGGCCTGGAAACGGTCCTGACCTCGATCCTATTGAAAACCCTTGTCTGAATGAGGTACCCATGAAATAAAAAGGAACTAATTGAGGATAGAATTGTTTCCTGGCATCATGTAATAATGAAGGAAGAGCTTAAAACTATTTTCAGCTCAATGAAACTTCAATGTGAAGCTGTAATAAAGAATAAAAGCAACCTCACTAAGCTCTGATTACCCACTGCTATCATGAGTATCTATTGTATATCAACAGTTATTATTATTTGAATTATTATTATTTTATTGAATTTAGCGTAAAATTCTCTTTAAAATGATATAAAATACTTTGCATTTTGTGCAACGTAAAATTTTCTACAAGCATTTAAAGTTTTTTTTTAATCTTTACCTTTAAAGGTATTTTTAATTGTAACACATATCTACATAAAACAAAATGCATCAAAATTTGCACAGCAAAATCTTAGTTGCAAAATCAATTTTAAAAAATTGGATTAAAAAGTTCCGAAACAATCTTTAAAAAATTTTAATTGTTGAATTGGATTTATATTAAATTAGTTATAACTTTCTTTCCTGTACAGTAATCATTCACCACTGGCTATACTTATCTAATGATACTTCCTTTTTTTTTGTGAATTGGCATTTTTCACTTCATTTTGCATTATTTTTGTATGTCAAATTATTTTTTTAACGTTTTAAAAAAAATTTAGCTAAATATTTTATCAGTAGATTTATAATTTTTTCGATTAATCTTGGTAACCATTAAAATTAATTAAAATCTCTTTTCTAAAGATTTAAAATGGAGGATGAATATATTATGGCTCGCTTCAAAAATGAAACTGGAGAGGTCACAAGTGAACCATTCATTTTACCTCGTGATGTCACAGTTCATAAGTTGACCCTTGTTTGTAATACCATCTTGGAAAAGGTAAGAACCATTTCTTAAGCAAATGTCACTTTGGATACAATTCAGTAATCAGATTTCAAGATTGTTTTTGCTTTGGTTTTTTTATGAATTTCTTACCATGACAAAATAATTTTTAAAGCTACAGTACACTGTCACTAATTTTACACTTATAGGACCAATTCTCCCTTTAAATTAGTGAATGTATTCAGACTATGCTAGTTGATATAAATATGTATATACATTGTACAGAATAAATATCATTTATGGTAAATACGTAATAATTACAAAAATTGCTTTGTTTTAAAATAAAAAAACACATTAAAACACAATATTATACATATTTAAGAAAAGCCTAAGTCAATTTACCCATCTTCAAGAAATCAGTTTATAACTCACTGTTAATACAGATTCAGGAATTAGAACAACTAATGGCTTTTCTTTTTCTTTTTAGCATTACTTATTGCTTGATCTTGAATTTCTTTGTGCATTAAGATTTTCTCGTAACCAATTCTATTTTTTTTTCTGGCCCAACCGAATAGTGTTAGCTGTTGGTGATGATAAAACTTCTTACTGATATGTATCACTTTCCGATTCTTGAATCTTCTGTAACTCCAAGAGAATTTTTTTTGTCTATTCATTCAGTTTTAAATTGACTGACATTTCTGATCCATTCAGTGAAATGTTTTGATAAAAACACTTCAAAAGCAGCTTTACTTGTCTCTTTGTTGGTGTCATTTAGAAGAAATGGATAATTTGGCTAAATATCTTTTGAAAATTTTACAGTTGTAGATATTTTACTTGACTCCAGATATATATTCCACTCTGAACAATATCCTTTATATTAAATATTTGTGTTACTGACTGGTTGGCTCACTATATTCATGAGAAAATATTTTTGTTTTATACTTTCATTATTTTAATGTCTTTTTTTTTTTCTGTTGACTATATAAAAGTGGTATTTTTGGGGGTAAATGTATAACTGCTTTCTTGCCGTCTCTTTTGTATGGACATTTAGCTTTTGTCCTTTAGGAAGTCATGAAACATTGTCTAAGAGAAAAAGAGTTTTTTGTGCAAAGTATTTTTGTATTTAAAACTTTAATTTCAGGCACAAAACTTACAGAATCATTCATGAAAATTTTTTTGTGTAATTCAGGCCTCATATTGATTCATTGGTTTATCATAGTAGCAATTCTCATGCCAGAGAAGGTCTTATCATACTTAAATACTCACTTGGGGATTGTACGAATATTATTGCTTAGTTTCTGTTTGTATGTACTTCATTCTATAACTAAATAGTGTTGTGTACTCTATATTAATTTTATTATTAGTTATTTGTTGAGTTAGTATTAAAATCTTTATTATTTTTTCTTATACAGTAAAAATTTTGGATTAACCAAATATCAAGAAAAATGTCCTAGAATTTAATAAACAAACAAGTCTGTATAGAAGAGGAAATTGCTTAACTGTTTTAAACTTGTAATCATTGTTAAATGTAGAAATGAATTTGGTTTAATAACTGGTTTGAAAATGCCAAACTTTAATTTATTGCTGCAATTTTATTCATTTGCAGTTGTATGGACCCTAGAGTATTGAGTGCTGTGAAAATATATTTGCTGAAATAATCATTAGTTGAAATTTCAATTTAAAAGAAATATGTATGGAAGTAATAGAAAGAAAAGTAAAAAGGAATCCATATTGAATTTTCACACTTGATATAAAAGGTGTACTAGGGAATTATTGCTGCTAGGGGAAATTTCTTGTATGCATATATGAGTTTATTTATGTATGTTGTGTTTGAATTTTAATCACATCTTGATCAAAAAGCATTTTCATGGAGAATTATCTGCATATTCATAATATGGAAATTTTATATATCACAAAGAAATTGAATGATCAATAATAATTATTACCTTGTTTACTTGGAAACAGAAATGGCATAAGAGCAGTTTTGGCTATAATAAGAAAATGCTATAGTTACATTATATTGTTTGACCCGCAACCTACTAGATTTTACACACATTTTGTACGTAAAATTGGCATTTTTCAGCCATTCATTATGCTTTTATGCCTAGATTGTTTGTTTTTACATATTTTTGCTACATTTCCATCATTTTCTCTCTTATAGTTCTTGAAAAATGACACTGTAACTAAAGTCTTTATTTTCCTAACTATATTGGAACTAGAAGCATCGGTGTGCAACCATATGCACTCTCTACATTTTGTCTCAGAAGTATGAACAAAATTATGTTCTAACAAAGGCTTGGCTCAGTGCTAAGAGAGGAGAGCACCATCTGGTGACATTACATAGAAATTAAACTATAATTTGCAGTCATTACAGTTCTTATTCGCATCAGACTAACCTTTTGACCATAGCATCTTGTGCACCTCAGGGCCCAAGGTCGCATACATTGAGTTGGGCACAGTAGGCCTTGGCCCTCATGGGTTGTCGTGCCACTGAGTTAAGTTAACAGTTCTTATTTATCATTTTATATTCTTAATGATTGGAAAATAGACGAAAATTATGAAGTTTATCCTTCCTCCTGCATATCTTATTTCATTAGCTATTGTTCCCTAATATATTTATAGGCCTGCTTCTGTTTAGCAAAGCATTTTTTTCCTTCCTCTGTATCAACTTTCTAGGACTACTTATTTTGTACTTTGCTCTTGTTTATACTGTTTACATTAATTATTTTGTTTTCCATATTGTCTAACAAAAACAAGATATGTTTTCAAACATATGAAGAGTGCTATAAAAAGGAATTCAATTGTATTACCATATCCTCAATGGAGAAATAAATATGCGTTTTATGACATATGTCATAGTGACATATGCATTTCTCATAGTTGCTGATATGGTGTTGACCGTCATGTGAAAATTCTGTTTGCACATCCCAAATAAAAAAATCAAGTAGCAGTTGTACAATGTCCAGCCAAATGTATACAGTGCTGAAGTGCTGTTTACATCTTTTCTTGCAGAGCATAATGTTCCTTATTGTAGATGAACCTCTTTTTCATAAAGTGTAAATTCGGTTGATTGCCAAACAGTAGAAATGTGTAAGGACTAAAACATCTTAATTAGTGAATTAGCTTCTAGTTTGATAGGTGCAGCAATATCTGATGGCAGTAATGATACAAAATTCAAATCATAACCCTTTGTGGTCATATACTTTGATCCTGAAAAATGTTTAGTTAGAAGTGGCCCTTTTGCAATTTTATTTGAAAACATATTAATCAATTGAATTTTAAAAATGTGATACTCATGTTGAAAATTTAGTTTTATTTATGACAGATAATGCTGCGGTAATGCAACATTCAAAACATATCTCCATAGAAATAAGATAAACTTAAAGAACTACTGTAAAATCCGGCGTATAACACACACCCATACTTTAGAGCTGCTATTTTTAATTTTTAGATACATTCGCTGTATAATGCGCACCCCCTTTTTTACAAAGAAACTTGGAATACAAGTATGTAATGCTCGTATATTTTGAAGTCATTTATTCGAGGTATTATTGCAAGTTTATGAAAAAAAAATAGCACACTTCTAGAAATACAACCCTTTAAGTCCATAAGAAAAGCAATTTCTTTTAAATAAACGCTGTTTCGATATATGTAGAAGTCTAATTTTTTCTATGGTTGTCTTTTTTTTCATTTTTCAAGCTCTTCATTTTTATAACCGGCGTATAACACGCACCCGTAAATTTTGATCTTAGTTTTTGAGTTAAAAGTGCGTATTATACGCTGGATTTTATGGTAAGTATGAAATTCTTTTATAATTAATGTTTGTGAATTTATATGACTTTTATCCAGTCTTTTATGTGGTGCAGCTTAGCCTAATTTGGCTCTTGTGCCATAAAATCAAACATTCAAATCAAAACCAGTCTTTTATGCCTCTGGAAATTTAAATTTTGCGCTTCTCCAATTTTAATAATTCATCAAGTAGTGTTGTAATTAATTGTTTTGTATTAAAATATATTCTGTTGTTATTGCTCATGCCAACTGTCTTTTGAAGTCAGACCGAGGCCCACGAAATTCATTGTGGCAAGGGGCTAGATGTATGCCTGTCATTGGCCTTAGCCTTGAACACCATACAGGTGGCAGTACGATTTAGCTTGGTAAAATTCCCAAAGGGAAGGAAGGAATGTTGCCAGAGCCTGTGAGACAGGTTGGACTTCTTTGCAATAGATGGCGATACCACCGATCTCCACCTCCACAATTTAGGCATGAAACTGGAGGGGAGGGAGATATTCTCCAATTCCCTGCACTCGTGGTTTCAGCTGGGACCACCCACAAGACTTTTGAATGCACTGATTTAATGAGCATGTACTCTGTGTGTACTTGGAGGGTATTTGGTGGCATCAGGCATTGAACCCAGGCCTTTTGGTCTGGAGTCCGATGCTCTAACCATTAGGCTACCCATGGCCTAAAAAAATATATTCTATTTATTATCGTTAAATAACTGTGAATTTTAATTATTTATAAATTATTATAAGAAGGATATATTTTTTGATTATGATATGATTTTATAATTTTTAGGAAACACCTACACCATATTTATTTTTTGTGAATGGTGTACAAATCAAAGATTCACTTCAAAATGTAGAAAGAGAATCCCAGGGGAGTGAACAAGTGTTAGATATTATATATGCTGAACAAGCTGTTTTCCGTGTTCGCCCTGTGACACGTTGCACTAGTTCCATTCCTGGTCATGCTGAAGCTGTCATCTCATCTTCATTCAGTCCAGATGGCAGGTAATACATTTTAAAGTGTGATGTTTATTTTTAATGTTAAGCAGAACAGTACAGTTAAACACTTTATCATTAATATGCATTAAATTAATAGATGCTATTTTAATTCATTCCAGTAATTCTTTAACTTTTTTTTATTTTACGAAATGCTACAATCGTAACTCATAGCTAGGAACTGTTTTATGTTGAAAGAGTATGAGCAGATCTCTAAATGAGTTGTTTAAGTGAGTTATTAATTTCAAATTATGAGTGTAATATTTGTCACGAAGTAAATAGTTTCACAAATATTAATTTAGAAATAATGTTACAGTTAATTGTTATATAGAGATAATGAATTTTTTTTATTTATAGACTAAAAGCAAATAAGATTACTGTTGTAGTTATCACTTTATTAAAAGTTGTTTTTTAAAAATTATGTATTATTTTAGATATTTAGCTAGTGGTTCTGGAGATACAACTGTTAGATTGTGGGATGTAAGCACTGAAACACCACAGTTTACTTGTAAAGGTATACAGCAGTCTTCATTCTTTAATATCTTCATTATTAAGCTATTATCTTATCAAAATAATCACACTGAAATATAAATTCTTGTCAAAATTATGTGTGTGCATAATTAAATTCAAAGTAACCATAATATATTAAACAACTTTATTTTGGAAATGATTTGAAGAACGATTTTAAAAATACCAATTATTTCATTAATAATGATATTTAAAAAAATCTTTTAAATGTTAAGAAGTATTTTTTAAAAAATAATACAGTTGAAACCCTGAATTAACGAATTATTCTTTTCCCCTTGATTACATTAAGAGCAGCGCCCCTCCCCCAATTTAATAAATTATAAACCTCAAATCAACAAATTATTTCAACAGTCGAAGACATTTTTGTTAGTTTGGATTAGAAAAAAATTGGATTTCTTTTCAAGTGACATCCTTTTTGTCCGAAACAGAAAAAGACTTTGTAAGCAGCACATTTCGACAAAAAAAAGTGCAGCTCATTAGACTTTGCAGGTGCAGATGAGTAATGAATGTAACCTATCAGGAGTTTTCAATAGGAAAAGAAATTCCTTTCTAATCTCATCCCTCTCCACAAGGCAGGAAATATTTTAAGAGTTTTTTTTATCATTTGCTCTTGTTCTTGAATGAAGTGAGATTTATTATAAGTATGGTTTTGCAGAAAATTTAGTGACTGATACAAAAATTGATAATAAAATTCCTATCAAAACTGTTACATTTACTGATGTTTTACATTCTTTGGAAACTGAAAACATACCTTAAATGCAGCAGGATATAAATGACTCGATATTTTCTTCTCTGCATAAAGTTGAAAAAGAATTCTTTCAAGTCAGGAATCAAAGAGATTGTCAAACGTCTTTTAATCAGTATTTTAAAATTTACACACCAGTTTATAGATGTGTAATAATTCACTAATAGTATTTTTTGCTACTGAATAAAAGTGTGTAATTTTTTTCTGGATATTTTTTGTGTAGTTGCTTATTATAGAATTTCCAAAAGGCAAGTGTAAAAAAAAAATTTTTTAACCCCAATATTTTGAATACCCCAACTTAACAAACAAAATGTTCAAGTATTTCATTAGATCGGGATCCTTTCAGCAGGACAATACTAGCTAGTATTGTCCACAGATGGTTTAAAGACCATGACAGACTTAACCTTGGTTATAATTGACCTGCTGAATTATTGGATTCCAATACAATCGAGTATCTGAGGGATGAAACTGAATAAGGCATCAGATAGCTAGACTCAGCACCATCCAATCTGATGGTATTGAAAATTGTAGTTTGTTGGATATGGTTCCAAATTCCTTCTACCACCTTCTAATATCTTATAGAGTCCATGCCAAGAAGAATTCATGCAGTATTAAGGGCCAAAGTTGATCCACTATTGTATTGAAATGGTGGTCATAATTGGCCACTCAGTGTATATGCTTTCATAGTACTTTAGCTTATTTGAAAGGAAGTATCTCATAAATCTATTAAAAGAAATTAAAACTTCCACATTCTTATATCAGTGTTTGTTTTGCTATTATATTGCAATTTTGATTGATTCAGACTGAATTTTTACTTCCAAGAAATTATACACATAATATAATGAAGCTTTGTTTTATTATTTCAGTAGTTTTGGGGATTTTAAATTTTTGGTGAGATCTATAAAACTTTAACTAATCATTCTCAAAATACTCTGTAAAATACTTTTCAGAATTGAGAAAAATTCTCCTGAATATAATTTTTGTTTGTAAAAAGTCACGAGATATAGATGAATCCTCATAAAACAAAAGGTATATTGTGAGAACTTTTAGGAACAAGCATTTAATATTTTTCTTTTCAAATTTTTATGCAGAATTCTAAATATATGTTAATGGAACCTTAAATCATTTTCAGAGATTAATTATTTTCAGTGGTTTTTTTTTTTTTTCATTTTATTTCTAAGAATTCTTTTCATTGGTAAATTTTTTTTAATTGTAATATTTATTTGTTTCTTATATAAAATCACATGATGTAACATATTTGTAAAAAATCAATTGACTATACAGTGGCGGCCAAAATTGGGGTCACTTTTTTAAATTATGTTTTTTAAGTTAGTATGATTATAGAAAATTTTACGTTACATAAAATGCAAATAATTTTATATCATTTTAAAGAGAATTTAATACTGAATTCAATACAAAAAAGAAAATTCAAATTTTTGCAACAAAAAAAAGTTATGCTGCAATAACTGTCGATCTACCTTATATACTGATGATAGCAGTGAGTTATTAGAACTTAGTGAGGTTGTTTTTATTCTTTATTACAGCTTCACATAGATGTTTCATTGTGCTGAAAATAGTTTTGCATGACCCGGTATTACATGATACCAGGAAACAATTATATCTTCAATTCGTTCCTTTTTATTTTATGGACCAATCCTTTTCCTTTTAACCTCATTCGGACAAGAGTTTTCAAATGGTACCACAAATTTTTGATAGAATTGAGGTCAGGACTGTTTCCTGACCACGATAACAATGATATTTAGTCAAAAACCAATGACATCAAATAAAAGAGTAGATTTGACACATGTGTGACAAGAAAGGGGTATTTCCTTTGTTAAAATTACATAACAGGTGGGTAGTTCAGTGATTATATCTGGAAACTGAAAGTTTTGTTTAAGATATCAGGAGACAAATTTAATAATAATAATAAAAAAAAATAGGAAAAGACCAAAAAAGGTGCACCATATCTGTTGACAGAAGAACAAAAATACTATGTTTCAGAGACAAAAGAATTTCATGGACATCCATCCATCAGAAGTGATCTGAGTGATGGTAGTTTTTCTGTCAGTTCAAAAACAATCAGGAGTAGAATAGCAGATGTAAGACTAAAAGGTAGAATTCCACAGAAAAAGCAGCGCTAAAAAGGACTATAGTGGGCAATGGAACACATTAATTGGACAAATTATAATTGGTCACATGTTATACAGAGGGACGAAACTAAAATATTGTTATTCGGTAGTGATAGCCTAAAATATGTAAGACGTAGAATAACAGAAATGCTATATCCTGACTGCATCCAGGCAACTGTTAAATACCCACATAGTTTTATCATTTAGCCATACATATCAACAGATGGTATCGGTTGCCTTCATATTATCGATGGGAGACTGAATGTCATAAAATACATTGGCATCATTCTAGAACCCTAACTTCTACCTTTCATCAGGGATCTATTTACTAACAATGCTTCATTTATTTTTCAATGAGATTCTGCTCCTTGCCACACAGTAAAGTAATTGAAAGACAGGTACCATTCTAAGATCATTGAGTTGTTGTCCTGGCCTCAATCTTACCCAAAACTTGTGGCACCATTTGAAAACTTTAGTCCGAATGAGGTACCCATGAAATAAAAAAGAACTAATTGAATATATAATTATTTCCTGGCATCATGTAATAACGAAGGCAGAGCTTAAAACTATTTTCAGCTCAATGAAACATCGATTTGAAGCTGTAATAAGGAATAAGGTAATCTCACTAAGCTCCGATAACTCGCTGCTAGCATCAGTATTTAATGTATATCGACAGTTATTGCAGCATAACTTTTTTTGCCTTGTAAATATTTGAGTTTTTTTTTATAGAATTTAACATAAAACTCTCTTTAAAATATAAAATACTTTGCATTTTGTGCAACATAAAATTTTTTATAAGCATACAAGCTTAAAAGATGTAACAATTTTAAAAAGTGTCCACAATTTTGGCCACCACTGTATATTAAAGATTACTTGTAATGTGTGTGTCATGGTTACTAGGAAAAAATTGAAAAAGAGGTTTAATTTTTAAATTATTTTTAAACTTTTATTTATTTTTACACTGTTACAAATTGTATAAAGCTTTCTCAGCTTCCTGTTAGTGCAGCTTTTTTAATATGAAATTTTATGTTTTTTAATGTTTGATAAATAGATATCTTGAGAATTAATAAAAGGTGTGGCATGCAAACAAGATAATTAAGGTGCAAAATAAAATATAAAAGGATCATTTACCTAGTTTTTGACTGCACTGATTTTAATAGAATTTATTCTTACAAACATTAATGCTGTTTAAATTTAATGTTAAAGAGGAGTTTCAAAAATGTTCGTTCTTTTGAGATATAATCTTATTTAATAGCTTAAAAATAGTTACTCACTTCTCACTAAAGTTCCTTTTTGTCTTTCATAATTTTATTAAATTTAGTGTATATTTCAGTAAAAATTATAAACAGGAAATGTTTAATAAGTTATGAATTGACTTAAAGAAAATGTTTTCTTTTAGCTCATAAGCATTGGGTATTATGTATTGCATGGGCACCAAATGGAATGAAGCTAGCATCTGCTTGTAAAAATGGACAGGTAAGTCTGTTTGTGTTTAGTTTCTTAATACTATTAATTAAATAGCATGTCCAAAGTTTTAAAAATTGAATAATTAATTTTTTTTAACAGTTTGCACTAAGGTTTATTATTTGGAAGTACAGCTTATGCGACCCTGACTTACATGAAACTGGAATTATGTAATTTTCAAATCTCCTCGATTTTTCTTTTGTTGGTGGAGGGGTACTGATGAAATTGGTAATGTAATTGAAGAAGTTGTCTATCTTGCCAGACAAATAAATTTGGCATAACAATGATAAAAAACTGCTGGATTCCCACAATTAGGAGCTGACAATTAATGAACTCATAGGAATGCATGAACAAGAGCAAAACATTGAAGAAATGGAGTATTTATACCCAGTTCAATCAGAAGATCAAATCACCTTTGGGAATTCGATAAAATGCCTCAGTTAAATTGAAAAGGGTTACAAATTTTGAACAATATAGGCACCAATGATTAGCTTATTTTTTAAACAAAACAAGGAATAAAAAAATTATTAGAATGCTATGAGAAAATTTAGTGGGAGAAAAAATTTTTGAGCCTGCATACTACCTTTTAGATTTTATGAAACCTACATCAAAATAACTTCGGTTTGCAATTTTGTATTTGTGTTATCTAAGATTTTATTAAACATTTTTTTTGTCTAAATTATTACTTTCTTTCATCTTTGTCCCCAACTTAAAATAACTTATATGCGATATTGTGCCCCGTTTTATGCGGTTATCACTCAGTCCTACCTATCATGTAAGTTCAGGGTATTATGTATATTTTTTAACATAAACTATTTCAATTTCAAATTATCTTACAAATGTAAATACTGTATGAAATTCTTAAAACTGAAAATCAAATTCTTTTTTACATAACTGTAAGCTCTGATAAAATAAACACTAATAAAATGACATACTTGGATGGAAATGAATTATCTTAAAGCTTATACTGAATATAGAATTTTCTGTATCAAAAATTAAAGCACGGAGAAGGGTTTCGTGTGAACAGCAGTTGAACATGAGTGAGTCGGTCCTTAGGCCAGATGCTAATGCATCACAGATCGTTCTCATTACATCTGTCGAAAGAAGAGAACATGGGCCAAAAGGGAAAAGGGTTAATATTCCCTTACCGGGACACGGAGACTTTCGTCGATGGTGCGGTGACGCAAACGAACTCAGCGACGTCGTCGGAGGACCCGGAGAAGAGTTGACTAATGAATTGAATTTATTCAACTGGTCAAAAAAGGGAAACTTAATGTTTTAACCCTTTTTAAAAATTATTTGCAGAACAAATAAATTTCTATACAAAATTATTATTATACATTTTTTTACTGTCTGGAAAACTTAAACATGTTTCATTGATTTTTAATAAAATTGTTCCAGATTTGTATATGGAACCCTAAGACTGGAAAACAGATGGGAAGGACTCTTACTGGTCACAAAAGTTGGATCAATGCTATTGCTTGGGAGCCTTTGCACCTGTAAAATTTTTCTTTCTTTACATTAATGGTTTTTTTAGATCTACTTTTTAATGATCATTTGCCTTATATTTGATTACTTTAAGGTTGTTTCAAAATTATAAAAATGCACATAAGAAAAGATAAATTTTTGTTAAACTTGGATTGATTTTTCCTATTATAACTTTGTGGTATTTAAAATTTTATACAGTTGTTCATTGTTTTCTCAAATATTTATGTATCCTTTTTGTTAACTTTCGGTAAACAAGAACTTAGATTCTATATGACACAAACAAATAAAAACTTTACACTAATATTTTAGTATTTTTTTCTTTTAAGTAATACATCTAAAACATAGCAGATATAACAGAGTAAAACTGACTGCATCAAATATTTTCTTTTCTTTGAATGTGAATTATAAATTACATAAGTTGTTTACTTTCAGAATTTGTATTTCAAGAAAATCTAATAAGTCTTTTTTTATCTAGATACTAGCTGCATGGTCCGGCGTTGCATGGGCTTTCTCTACTTTTATAAATTTTCCTTTCCCTTCACAAAATCAGCACTTCCATTATTCTTTTTCGAAACTACTTGGACTTTGTTTCTTTCCCCTCTGCTTAAGCCTGAGCTTTTACCGAGTAACTTAATTTCCTCTTTCCTTCATGCCGCCAGCACTTTTGTGCGGGTGTGTGCACATATGATGCAAGTGATTGCTATAATGATGTCATTAAAATTCCCTTTTTTGAAATTTTTTTAACTTTCCTCTTCAGTTACCTCCTGCGTTGCACAAACATTTATGAATGTATAACATATTGTCATGGAAATTCCCCTTCTCCTCTAGCTGTTAGCACTTCCTCTTGTGTGTGCATGATTTCTATGTTAACGTCATTACAATTCCCTTTTACTAAATACCAGTTTTGGATACCTCTCAGATTAAATAAACCTGAATTCCGGTATAAAATTAAAATTATTTATTCTGTTGATAGAGCACAAATATCAGAATTCTAATATCTTTCCTTGCTTAGCTTTTGGATAATGGCAGGATTAGTGTAAAATTTATATATTGCAATTAGGGATTGCAATATCGGACCAAATGTTCAATACCAGTATTCGTATTTTTTTAAGATCTTAATACTGGGATGCTGGTTTTAATACCGGTAGTAGAAGTTTTAGGGAAAAAAGAAAATACAGATGTTTTTTTGTATTATTTGCCAATTTTATTAGAGAGTGTAAATATCACAAAAAATTACTTTGTAATTTTTAAGTTATAACAGTATATAAAGAATCACAAAAAAGTAAAGGAACAATCTTATTTATTTAAATCATAAAAAATAAGAGTAAATATAACTTCAGTCTGTGGTACTATTGCAAAATTTTAAAATGTGATCTTAAAAAACATAATGCATTAATTGTACTGTCGTTAAGCCTGGAATGTAATTATGTGCAAAAATTAGCAACTGTCGAAAACGCTTTTTCGGCATCTAGGCAAGTTGGTGGTATTGTTAGCAATGCGTGATATACCTTTCCAAGTATTTTCTTCCAAATCTCTCATCTTCAAATAAATCTATTTCTTGTCGGATGGTTTTGGATATAGCTCATTTCTGTATTGTATTTTGGTTTGTTGAAATTTTTTTAGTTATAGCGAATTTTAATTTTTGTTCAAGAGACTATTCCTTTTCACTACCAATGTTAGGATCATAATCATCTTCGATAACTGTACCGAATTCTTCTGAATGCGGATAAGATTTGTGGGTAAAAAATTTTATTCATTTTCATTTATAAAATCATGATGAGATGCAAATGCAATGTGAATAACAAACTCTCCAATTTAAAAAATATCGAAATGTTACACACTTTCTTCACAACTACAACCTTGTTTTCACACATACGAATATCAGACTACGAATCTTGCGCGTATGCAGTATCACTCTGAGCCATGACATAATACAAAAATTTATACTATTTTTCTAAGTTGGCGATTCCTGAACATAAAGTGAAATATAGAAAAGTATTTACTAGAAATTTAAAAAATTTATAGTAAATATTGAAAAACCGGTATTTAAGCTTGTGAATACCTTTATTACAAAATTGTAAAAAGGGCTCAAAATACCGGTATTCGGTATACCAGTATTGCATCCCTAATTACCATATTGAGATTTGTTGTCAAATTGTGATGGCTTTGTTAAAATTGTTATCTGTTGGATAGTAACTGTTGATCCTCCACTAGGTGTGCTTCAAGAAGTTCCATCCATAGGTGCGGGGCATCTCTCAGATGCATCACCTCATACTTACATTTGCAGATGATTTAATGATTTTATTGCTGAGATTTGACATTAAAATGTAAAGTTATATCTAAAATATTGACATAGTTGCAGTGTTTGTTACTGAAACTCTTAATTTTTGTATTATCTATAGCATATTACCTATCTATGAAAATAATGGGTTGTTATTGAAATAATAGATAATAGATAGAAGTACCTATCTACTTGTAGCACCTAAGCATTCAATGGCTCTTAAGAAAAAAAGGATATAAAGGATTTATGATGTATTAAAAGGTAGGTAGGGAAGGAAAAACAGGAATGTGGTCCAAAAAAGGGTAAGCTTTCATATGAATTCGCATACTGAAAAATTAAAAAAAGTTGGGAAATTGAAACCTTCTTCTGTGACCATCTCAGTGAACAAAACTAATTATGTCTATAAAAAATTATAAAAATATATTTAAAAGCCGAGAAAACATTTTTTAGTAAATTATTTTGGAGCAAACTTGACTCGGTTAAGTGCTTACATGTTACACACGTTGTAATATAATATTTAAGATATAAACAGAAACTCTCTCTTCAATTTACTCAAAAAACACACAAAGGTAGTGGTTGCAATAGTTATTACTGTCACCACTACCTATTTACATTTTGAGATCATGTTTTAGTCTTCACAAATCATCTTGCAAAGTTCAAGGAACATAAATTTGGCGCAACAAAATTTTGTTAGTCTGCTTTTTTGGATCTCTTGACAAAGGGAATAGTACTTCCTCTTCAAAGTTCTTTGTGATATTTCTCTTGGTTCTTTGTCTTGAACCGGGACTTCAGATATTTCTTCAACCCTTAGTTGTAATGAAGGAAGCATTGTTAATGTTACTCTCCAGCTTGCTTTGTAGAAGATGTCTTTGCACTGCATCTGAGAGATGCATCACAAATGTCAACATAAAAACCATCTTAAAAAGGTTGCAAAACACTGTTTTCAAGTTATTTTAGTATAAAGCTCTGAAAACTACACTCTATGTTAGAGAAAAACATAAAAATTAACAAAAAATTGGAAAGATATTAAAAATTACATTGTTGGGCGTGCTGCATCTATCAGATTCAAAAGCCCCTGTCGTCTGAAATTTGAAGTGGTCGTCCATGTTCTTAGCACTGAACTTTAGTACAAGTGAAAAATGACAGATAGAAGGACCCACCCATTGTGTGCATGCGGCTCCAAAATTATTGAGCATTACAGAGATTCCCTCACCTAATGGAGGATTAAACATTATATTCAAAACAGTAATTATCAAATGCATCAGTTTCCTAAATTATTATTTATGTATTAGGTATACTTTTACGTATTTATATATTTTCATTTTAGGTTTTTGTTATATTATTTTTATTACTTAATATTAAAACTACTTTAGTTTAAAAACGAGACTCATCAAATGTTAAGTGAGCCACTTTTTATTTTCAGAAATGGTGAATGTCGTTACCTTGCCAGTGCTTCAAAAGATTGTTCCATTCGTGTGTGGGACGTTGTCTTGGGTCAATCAGTACATATATTGAATTCTCATGTAGCCTCTGTTACTTGCATTCGATGGGGAGGCTCTGGTCTCATCTATTCTGGATCTCAGGATCGTACCATCAAGGTCTTTAGAGTAAAGGATGTAAGAAACACATTTATGTATTCTATGCATTATAATTACACCATATGGTACAATTTTATCATATTTGATGTTTCAATTATGCATCTCATTATATTGTTTCAATTATTAACAATGCAATTTTTTCCCTTTCATCTAAAAAAATGGATGATTTCTTAAAGAAAGTGTTTTCCCCTTGATTATTCAATAGTTTAAAACAAAAAGTAAATTGTCTTGTAAAAAAACAAAATTAAGAACAATTTTGTTCAAGAAAAGAACAGTTTCTGAAAAGGTTTTATTTTATGGTAGGAATCGGGTATTTTTTGCTTGTCTTTTCTTTTAAAAGAAACTACTTGTATTTATTTCTACCTTCCTCAGAAGTTCTGTTTATTACCTCTAATTCCTCCTTTAATTTCTGGGAATTTATTCAAATGGTGAAGTTGACATTGAAATAAAATAATAATAATAATTGTTGTCATAACTGCATTCGCACCAAGTGGTATTTTTGAGCCTGTGTATAATAAAAGATATTTGAATGTACCACTTGGGTTTCAGATAAACAATTAAAATGGCATGAGTTTTGTAACTTTGAAACAATATATGTAATTACTTCAAAATTTACTAAAAAAATTTTTAGATCTGGTTTTTCCATATTTTTACTTGATACTCTATCCATGTTGTAATTGAGGTTGATTCAAATTGGCTTCAAACTTCACTTTAAAGCTACCTATTTTCCCTTTCAGTTGATGAATATGGATGGTTAATCAACCCATTTTTAATTTGAAAAACATGTATTACAATAGAAAAAGAACATAGCATTGATTTGAAAAACAATAAAGTTTTATTATTCAGCATTTTTTGGAAAAATTTTTAGATGAGTTTGGGTTTTTAATGTAAAATCTGTATCCTGTAATCAGCATGAAAGCAAGTAAGACTTGCATCTTCATGGTCCCATGAATTTGGATTTTCAACATTGACAGAAATCAAGTCAAAAATTGAGAAAAGTTGTAAAAAGTTGACAATCAAATATGAACTTGGCTTGTGATTTTGGAACTTCATTTTGATTTAATTTGTTCAAGAAAATAGACTATACCCTCTCATTGAATAATTTTTGTAAATAATTTTTTGGGGTATTGTAAAATTTTTTAAAATTAAATTTGTTGCCGGATGTTTTAAGTGTACTGTGAACTGAAAAAGGTTGAAAAACATTGGCATAGAATCTTCGAGACTGACATATCTATATTTAACTAGGAAAAGCTGTTGCATAATGTGTACAGACGTTATAAGGATAGAAAACATTTAGAGCAACTAACACCTTATTATTGTATCCAACATGTGTTGTAAATTATAAATGCAGCAAGCATTTGTGATATTCTTATTTGAATCACAAAAATAAATGTTGAAATCAATTGTTATAAATACATTATGAATCCATTTATTTAATCAACCTCTCTTAACCAGTACGAGGCCATTATATATTAAAATGTAATCTTAATGAATCACCTCATTATATATAGTTTTAAGATTCCCATTTGGGGATAAGAAAAGCATTAACAAAAAAATTTCAGCAAAATTTATTTTAAAAATATTTACTATTTTAGATAAATATTGTGGTAAATATTAAGGCTTAAATGACATTGAAAGCTTTATACACTCTTTTGTAATTAATAAATTTCATTGTGGTATAATGTTTATCTAATTTTACTGTCATATTTTGTAATGAATATTTCTTTTGTGATGTTTAAATGATTTTAAATCAAAAATGTATTCTAATAAAATTTTATCTTAATTTATTGTCTTTTATTTAAACCTTTTTTTTAAAAAAAGAAATCATTTTTGCCATTTATAAATATTTCAAAGAATTTTCAATGTTGTAAAAATTTAGACTTATATAAATTAAGTATAGATAAAGATTCTTCTGAAATGAGTGTCATATCTTTAAATTAGTTGTTTCTGAAGAATTAAGATTCAATAAAGCGTAATTTGAAAACAAATAGTAAAATTTTATGAAAAATTATAATGCATATTTGTTTTTGCTTATGTTGCTGTTCTCGTGTCCAGGAATAAATGCAGTAGATATCACTTAATTCCATCGAAAGTCTTGATCACTGCCTCTGCTATTCAGGGAGCATCAGGGCTGTACAGGATTTCCCACAAAGAGTCCCTTAGAGGGACCATTCCCATTTTTAATAACTTTGTTGCGACAGTTGGGCATTCCAAGATGTGATTGGTCGTGAGTTGAAGATCTGGGCAGTGTTTGCAT
This sequence comes from Trichonephila clavipes, assembly GCA_019973935.1. Lineage (NCBI taxonomy): Eukaryota > Metazoa > Arthropoda > Arachnida > Araneae > Nephilidae > Trichonephila > Trichonephila clavipes. The sequence continues at coordinate 24,349 of BMAU01001849.1, read as the reverse complement.
TGAACATATGATCTTGTCTTGTCTGGGTGAATCTTTATGCCCTTAAGGTGTTCAGTTCTCAATCTGGCAATTGTGGATGTTATAATTCGGGGAGAGTGAAATTCCGTAACTAGGGTTTTTTAAAAGTGTGATTCATAATTCTGCTTGTTGCTTATAATTACTTTATTTGAAACTTAAACATAATGAATACATTTCCAAGTGCAAAGTCAATGTTTATGATATTTTCATATCATTACTAACCTAAACTCTCAGTGCTTTTATATTTTTCATGCAGTAGCCCTCCCCCCTAATTTTATATTTTATTTATTTTTTTTCAATTCCTTAACTAGCATTTGTGTTACTCATTTATAGGGAACTTTATGCAGAACTCTCCAAGGTCATGGGCACTGGGTGAATACTTTAGCATTAAATACTGATTATGTTATGAGAACAGGTCCATATGATCCAAGCAAAACTCACTCTGTACGTTTAGATGAAGGAGCAGAGAAATCAGGTTAGTTAATTAACACTTCAGAACACCTCACATAAAATAATTTTCTTAGTTTTGTTCAAGGAATTGTGCCAGTTTTTATATTGGTTTTGAAGAAGCTCAAATCAATTTATCATGTTAAATTCAAGAATGTTGTATAAATGACTTTCCATCTCCAATTCATTTTTATCAATTTTATGTGTACTCAAAAATGAGATGGTCTGGATAAAAACGATGAAACATCCAATGCAATTGCATCAGAATGTTAGAATACATCATATTCATAATTCATCTAGTTTAGCATGATTCTCAATGATAGAATACTTAATTTTTCTGCAGCAGCAGTAGTATTATTAGATTGATAATTCCAAAACTACATAACTAATTATTCTTAAAAAATTTAATATTTTTGTGTTTGAAATGGTTTCTTATACTTGTTGTGTATGTGAATTATTTATGTGTAATCAAATGCAAGTATAATGTTTCTCTTATATTTTTCATTTATTTGATCATTTTTAAACGAATGTACTGTTTGTTCTATTTCTTCTTGAATAAGAAAAAAATTGTCATTGTAAAATGCTTAACATTTTTAATGAGAATTTACTATGGTAATTTTATAATTATTTATGTTTAACATCATGTAAACAAAGTACAAAGTTTCTTGGTATGCTTTTGCAGTCCATTTAATTAAAAGGAGAAAAGATGTGGCATGTCTGACAACTATCATTTTTCATTATTGTAGTATTTCTTCTCATTTTAGTTTCTTCATAAAATCTTATTGTTTTAAGAATGAGATGTTATTATACTAAATTATTACAAAATGCAAATATGTGATATTATGAAATATGCCTTAAAAATTAATATTTTAGTTAATTCCTGCTAATAAAGCCGACTACTACATTTCAGCATTTGAAAAAGCAAGAACTAGAATGTATTGTTGGTTTTTAATCTTCTAACATCTTTGGGTTCTGTTAAAATTCCAAGTCATGTTAATGACATTTAATGAAAATACTCTTTACTGTAGATTAATATTTATTTAACTGTAAAATATATTTTAACGTATTTTTGATTAAAATTCCTTTCTGATGAAAGCAAACACCTTGAAAGTACCTAACAATTAACTAGAAAGTATGTTTGTATTCCCTCCCATCATTATCGATTCAATTATTAATGGTATTTAAAAAAAGCATTCTAGTTTTGATGTCGAATAGTGGTGGTTTTACCTAATTTACAATTGCAAAAAATAAAATATCTCCTATTGTATGAAAGATTTTGGTATGGCATGAATGATGAGTTACATTACTTTTTATTTTCAAGATAATTAACCAAAATATGTTATTACTTGATGAAAAATGGTTTCATGCAGTTAATATTGTCGAAAATTGTATGTATTTTGATAGATGTTCTTATTTCATTTTACAGCTGATTATTTATCAAAATTAGCTTTGCACCGTTATGAAATGGTTACAGTGAGTATATTTATTAATTTTTACAACCTGTTTTAAGCACCAAGAGTTGAGAAAATTCCTTGTTCATGCAGTTTTTGATAATGTATTTGTTTCTATCTGTATTGTATGTCATACTGTTGATATTTCTTTAAAATTTTGAATCATTTCTATATATTTATATTACTACTATTACTCATTTGATATGTCTTACTTATAAAAAAGAAATCTGCAAGAACAACAAGAAAACTAAAATATTGTCTGTACACTGTATTTTCAACTTTAAAAAATGTTTTTATATGAAAATTAATGAATTTTGTAATGACTTTTTCTAATATTTTAAATATACATTATCTTATAAGCAGTAATTTTAAGTATACATTACCACATGCGTCCTTAGATTAAATTCCTAATAAAATCTGTTAATTTTATTTGAATTTTTTGTTTGAAAAATTATGGCAATTTCATTGCTCTAGGTGAGTTAGGGACCTGGTTAAACCTGTTCACCATAAAATGGATTAATTGAGAGAATAATTCAAAAGCTATTTTGAAATATCTTAAAAATAGGGAGAAAAAAAATCGAATCACAAGAGAAAAAGTTTGTTAAATAGAAAATTTTCTTTGCTATATGAGGCTCATTTTATGAAGAAAATAGGTAAAATGTTCTTGGTTCCAGGAAAAAGTGCGCAAAATAGTGGTTTATTATATGGAAATTCGACTGTATATATATAATGCATAACTTTGTTTTCATAAACTTTTTAAAAGTTGAAATTTCTAGCTGTATTGTATAAATTGTTTTATTAAGGTTCATCAAAATTTGAGAATTCTAATTTGTCTGTAATGAATGCTTTTTAATATAAGCAATTCAAAATTTTCATGAAGTAATTTTGGATGGCCATTCACCATTCTTCTATAATGAGTTTTTAGTGCATTTTTTGTTTGTTTGGGGCAACTAATGTAAGATTTTGTCATTTGTGTATATTAAAATTATTTATTTAATTTAGTAGTTATGATCTGAACTTTACAAATTTAAAACATTTTATTAATAGAAATGATTATATGTATCTTAGGAAAATATTTATTTGTATTTTAAGATAGTTTTTAGTCTACTTCTTTTATAACATATTACATGTTAAATATCTAGATCTTATGTTAAGTTTAATAAAAAATAATATGCTTTCCCATTTATTAACTATGTATTCTATGTACTATTATTAGTGTGAAGCATTTGTAGTTCTTCAATAGAGGAAATATATACAAAAAGAAATTTTGTTTATTTTATTTTCATTTTAATTTGGCGCTGAAGTAGTATAATTATTTGAAATATATTTATTATACTAAATACTTTGTGTTTCAATAAGAAACATTTATTGAAAGCGAGCATGTTTTCAAGGAAACAATTGTATGCATGGAGTTAAATATAAAAATACATATCTATTTTAAATATCAAACTATTGCATGCTTTTAATATTATAAAAGGCCAACAGAAAATATACATGCATAATAACTTAATTGAGTGACTTTTACTCTGTAGCATTATAATTAAACACCTGTTTGAACTTAATCTAAATACATGTTTTTATGACAAGATATTATTAGCAATATAATTTTAATGTAATTAGTTAATTATGTTAAGAAATTGTGGAGCTTAAAGAGACGTTTATTGTTTGAAAATAAAATGTTAGTGATTAACCGAGCATAAAGTGAATTTATTTCTCTGATCTTAATTTCAGAAAGGACAACCAGAAATCCTAGTATCAGGTTCAGATGATTTCACAATGTTCCTATGGTCACCTGAAAGACATAAACAGTCGATAGCTCGAATGGCTCATCACAGAAATGTAATTAATGATGTGAAATTTTCACCTGACATGAGAATAATTGCAACTGCATCCTTTGACAAGTCCATTAAGTTATGGAATGGTAAAACAGGAAAGTAAGTCATGTTAATTGTTCACTGATTAAAGCAAATATATCATATTTTCATGTGGTTGGCATTAAATTCTGTTTTTTTTTAAAATTAAAATAGAATATTATTTTTAAAATTTGATTTACAATTTAAGTAATTTAATTTTTGATTGGCTTAAAAATTCTTGATTTGAATCTTGCATGCTTAAAATGTTCCACAGCACCATTAAAATTATAGTTAAAAAAAATAGGGTATGAGCATGTTATATCATATTATTGAAGTAGGGAGAAGAAAATTGGCTGTGTGTTTAATCTATAAATGTGGAAAATAAACCAATGATTACCTATTGTTTTGTGCATGAGAAAGAATAATGATAGCTGAAGGGAAAAAAATTAAATCTGAAACTGTCAGTAAAACATATCCTTTGTTTAACCTATTGGCATACTATTTCTATTATCATACATTTTGAAAAAAGAAATTATCTCTTGATAACTGAATTAAGAGCAAACCAGTATCTTCAAAAACCATTAACAGAATATTTTAAATCCTACGTCGAATAGACCCCCCACCCTTATTTATTCAGGAAAAAGAAACATTAGTGAATATATTCAAGAAAGATTGTAATATGTTTATAAGTTATAAAAATATTAAGAACTGAGAAAAGAAATACCTTAAGTTATTGTATATTATTCAGTCAAAAGTTTTCCTTTTAATTTACATTTAAACTCTGAACTGGGTCAAACTGTTAAAACACTGCTCGCTATTAAATCTGCAATATGATGAAGGGAGGTGATACAAACATAAAATTTGCCTGCAAGGAAAAAGATGCTGGAATATGCAAACAATTAAGTGTTTAGACACAATTGAACAACACAGGAAGGAGAAGCATCTCAAACTCTCTTTATAAGAAAAGTAAAGCAATGAAAATTTGGAATCACATTTGAAAGTTTGCTGTTTGTCTTGTATTCAAAGGAGAAATGGTTATTAACATAAGTTCGATTTCGATAGAGATAGGATTGTGACCTATAAAGAATATGGTGTATTGTTTCAAGATATTTCTATTTGCATTGATCAGAATCCAACAGTTGTGATGGGAATATGAAATCAATGAATTCAAGAAGATCGTACTGAATGCCATGCAGATCTTAACGGCTTCTCACCCCTAACACCTAAAAGGACAGACATGTTATCTAGTTGGCTTTGCAGGTCTGTTATGGAGCTGTACTGAAGAAGTGGGCTTGTTTACTGCATATCAAGTATTCACATGGACAGTGTGAGGACGTATATTGACGATTATTGCAGTTATATGTTTGAAACTAAGCATAGAGAGGTATGGTGACAGTGATGCTTCCAATGACAAAACTAGATACAGGAATGGCTTTATGTAGTCTTTTCAGAAGAACCCCAGTTCAGTGTGCAGCATCATGGTGGATATCCATATTTGAAGGCACTGAAGAAAACACATTTGGCTGCTTATATTCAATATTGTCAGACATGCCATATACCTGGTGTTATGGTTAGTCAATCCCAGTTGGACGAAAGTGACCATATTGTAACACTAGTAAAGCGGGACACTATTGATTGGAGGATGGGGGGAGTTATTGATTAAAAATTAGATCTATATGGAGCAACAAAAATTATCATAGAATACAAAAATTCTAACATATTCTTTTTTAAATTTCAACATAAGTACATTAAAACAAAATATGTATACATTAAAATTTTGCACATTAAAAAAATTATGTATAGGTACTGTACAAAGAATAAAATTATACTGTACAATAGTATTATTTGGAATGTTTCTCATTTAAGTGAATATTTTTTGTAGGTTGGCACATGACTGTGTGAAACCATATTATTCCCTTTGTGTTTTCTTGCCATTCCCTGGCTTGTTGTACATTCTTCCCAAAAATCAGGACTTTTTTTTTAAAATACTGCAGAATGTGAGACTAATTGTTGAAAATTGGGACAGCCCCGCCAAAAGTGGGATGTCTGGTCTACTTAAGTTTGACTCAATGTCTAACTCAGTTGTGTGTACTAATTTTTGGGTGCTGTATAATCCCCCCAAGTTGTATACAAATTCAATTATGTTGTTTTTCTTCCTTACTGTATACATACAATAAGAAAAGTTTTATTTGCTTTCCTTTCGGGCATTGTAGTTTTAATGGATAGCAGCATATGTAATTGCATGGTGCAAACTACTAATAACTGAATTTTTCATGCATTCGTTACATATTTAAAGTATGTAATTGTTGCAGTGAACTAGAATAGTTATGTAATATTATAATTAATTTGTAAGAAATTGTTGCTCTATATCTAAGTATCCCAACTATTTATTAGTTTCAATGTTTAATTAAAGTAATAGTTTTGGAAGTGCTGTACCTAATTTTAATGATGTTGAACCATTCTACTGAAAAAAAATTAATTGAATTTGCTTTATATTTATGTGTGTATGTATGTATATATATGTATGTAATATATATTCATACAGTTTTATAGCATCTTTACATGGCCATTTACTACAAGTTTACCAGATTTCATGGTCAGCTGATAGTAGGCTACTTGTTAGTGGTGGTTCAGACTCCACTTTGAAAGTTTGGGACACTAGCACATATAAGATGATTATTGATTTACCTGGTCATGGAGATGAGGTAAGATATTATTCACAATCACAATAGTTTTTCATTTTTATTTGATATATCTTGGCTTTAAACATTGATTCTTTTGGTATATCTTTTTTAATTTTATCTTTTTAACATTTTCATGTATACTTTAAAAACTTTTTTTATAAGTTTTGTCACAAATCAAACTTTTTAGAGTATAGATTATAAGCAAGAGGTAATTATTAGAAAATTACAAAATTAAGTGTTTAATACATAGGAAATTATTCTTTTCCTTGTATACTATCTGATTTCAAAACATTTGATTTCTTGCAGAGTACTAAGAGTTTACATAAAAAAATGTATTGCTTTCTCTGAAAATTTATGCTAGTGTAATATGAATAATAGTCTATGAATACAAGTATTAAATGTGATTTATAATAAAGTGTTAGCATAATTTTTTCTAGAAGTAAAGCCTAGAGAATTATCTATTCCAACATATGATTTTGCTGATGGGATACTTGTTTTCTCAGAACAAGCTCTTACTAGTTCATTTTATTGTTTATGCAAAAAACTTCTAATGAGATGAAGATTGTTCAAATCTTGAATTTATTAATTGAATCTAAAAAAATTGTGTGTGTACTATTTCATAAATAAAAATAGTAACAATAAAGATTACAAGCAATTAACATTGTTATGTTAAAAGCAAAATTTAATATTTTTCAAAATGATTTGTCTTTTGTTTGTATTTAGTGCAGTCTTATCTGGTTGATTTCATTTTAATAAACTTAATAAAAGGAATGCTTGGTAGTAGTTCAGATTTCTAAAAGTCGTTTGAATTATGAAATATATTTGCAATTCAGATACCATTGTGTTATCTTCCTTTTGTTTTATTTATGTCTTTCATTACAAATACTTTGTCAAAGTTACTTATAGTGTTAAAAATCCATTGACTTTATGTTATACACTCATGTTCATAAATTAAGGATAATTCAGAATCACACAGAAATTAAACTCTTTAATAAAGATTTCACCTGTAGAATTATCCCACACATCTTGAAGAAGAATATACAAATTACAGGAAACCACCAGATGGCGCGGATAGTATGTCACAATGACGAGAGTGTAAGAGAGGGGTATATAAGGAATGGTGTGGCAAAGAAGTAAAATTGTTCACAAGCGCTTTAAAAGCCTTTCAGTGCAATAACCGCATAGTTATGGCACAAAGGAAGCATTTGGAGGATTTTTTACGTGGTAGAATTATTGGACGACTGGAATGTGGACGTACCCAGCTGGAAGTATCCGAGGAGCTTGGAATCGCCCAGAGTGTCATCTCCAGGCTTTGGCAACGATTCCAAGATGATGGTAATGTGAGTAGATGTTACAGCACAAGTCACCCCTGAGTTACAACGCCGAATGAGGACCGGTATTTGGCAGTTACTGCCGAAAGAAACAGACAAAGTACAGCATCAGACCTTTCTCTTCAGCTACCGGTACGACAGTTTCAAGGCAGACCGTGTACAGACGCTTAGGGCACATTGGTCCATATGCTCATAGGCCTGTCAGATGTGTTCCACTTACCGCAACTCAATGTTGCCTGCGATTAACCTGGAGTAGAGAGCATGTATTGTGGACAGGCACCACAACAGTGGTCTTGTGTGATGTTTTCCGACGAGTCCAGGTTTAGTTTGCAGTCTGATTCTCGCCGAACTTTAATATGGAGATCGCCAGGTACCCGTACCACCAAGAGAACACCATTGAACGACACCGTTAGGGTGGTGCAGGATAGCTCATTTGGGGAGGAATTATTCTTGGTTCCAGAACTGATCTGCATGTTCAGAGTGTAACGATGACAGGCCACATCTATCGGGATGTCATTCTGGAACATGTACGTTTGTTTCGGTGCGCCATGGGTGCTGAATTTCTGTTTATGGATCACAATGCCCATCCTCACCGTGCAAACATTGTAGACGAATGCCTTCAATCGGAGGATATCACCTGTATGGATTGGCCAGCATACTCACCGGACTTGAATCCAATAGAGCATGTGTGGGATATGCTTTGCCGATGAATTGCAGCCCGTCAACCCCCTCCCACCTGTCTACCGGAACTTCGGAGGGCATTGCTTGAGGAATGGTGTAATATTCCCCAAGATCAGATTGATAATTCAATACTCAGCATGCCTAAGTGTTGTAAAGCCTGTATTGCATTGTCCGGGAGACATACTCCATATTAACCATCATACTAACCATGTTATTCTGTTTTTTGTAAATAGGTTCTTTTTTTAAATTTGCTCCAGGGAGTAAAAATCGCAATTTTTATTAATTATGTCAAATGTATAGCATCTTTTTTGCTCTTTACCTTTTGTTTAATAAATAGACTTTACAAATAAGTCATTTGTTTTGCTTCTGTCTCTTTCTTTGCCTGAACTTCATTATTCTTAATTTATGGACATGAGTGTATTTGAAATGTTGAACTTGACTAAGTTTGTTGACAGATATTTCATGTAATTTATAAAATGTGTAACTTGACAGGTTTATGCTGTTGATTGGAGTCCAGATGGATCTCGAGTAGTTAGTGGAGGTAAAGATAAAGTTTTAAAAATGTAAGTTTAACACTTTTTCTACTACTTTTTCAATTCCTACTATTAGCTCACTCTCTCTCTCTCTCTCTATATATATATATCTCTCTTTATATATATCTCTGTCTCTCTATATATTTATATATATATTTATCTTATTCAAATCTTCAATTGTTAATAAAATAATTTCTATTCATCCAATTAAGTTCAAATAAATGTTTTTAAACTTGTAGTGGATGTGACACTTGATGTTAATACAAATTTTTCAAATATTAATTAATTACTAGTTTTCAACGGCAACTTAGATTCGTCTGCATTGTTATAACAATGTAATTGTTCAACCTGCTTCTTTTCAACCAAACTAGCCAAACCGGGTGTGCATTGTTACAACAATGCAGACAGATCATGCTCTTTTTTCAATTCTTACTATTTCACTTTCCCCTTATACATATATTTGTTCAAATTTTCAATCGTTAATAAAATACTTTCTATTCATCCATTCAAAATAGGAATTGTCTTAAACAAATTTTCTTATAATCCTCTCTTGAATTATTCATTAAATAGCCATTTTAAATTTACAAAATGCTAAGAAGTTTAAATTATGTGTTAAAGAAATGTTCTTTTGTAAAAAGTATTCTTTACTACATATGTATCAATGATAACTAAAAACATTTTCTATATTATAGGGATAAAGTCTAAAATTTATTTAAAACCTCTTTTAAATATTCATGGAAAATATAATCAGTATATTGATAAAAAATTTTATACTAAAATTCTTGAACTGCAATTACTTTAGTTTATAATTCCAATATTTGGTTTTTAACTTATAAATATTGTATCACATATTTCATCACAATTCCTGAAGTAATCAATTTTGTAGTTGTTGCAACATATACAGCAAATATTGGTTTCTAACTTCAGCATTATTATGCACTGGAGATATTATGTAATAATAATGTATGAGATTTTTAACACATTTCATGATTTTAATGTATGTTCCAAAATTACCTCAGACTTAAAAAGAAAGAAATTTTAACTTGCATAATTCTGCATGGATTTAAAATTTTTAGTTACAAATTATCGTTAAATATAATTTAAAAAGTATAATTGTGTTTAGAATATTTTATAAGAGATGGTTATGTGATCACTATAGTTTTAAAAAAAGAAAATCTAATTATCTACAAATATATGTACTCTCTCTCTCATACACACATTTTAAAAAAATATATTAATTTTTTTTTTAGATTATGTACTACTTACCTAAGAATATTTAAAATTCATAATGAGTAGATAGTTCTTTTTTTCAAAATTAATACTTGTTCTTTTTCTCAATTTTAACTATAGTATAGAATATGGCTCTTTCTTTTACATTTTGTGAGTAAAAGGGAGATTTTAATATTTGTGGGGAAAATACTTTAAATTCACAGCTTTCATTTATGATTAATATTTACCTTTTCCTGTTTATTTTTTATCTTATTTATTTATTGAAGGGTTTTTGTTTTTCTGTACTGAATATATTGCTAAAGAATTGAATTAAACCATGTTGTTGTAAGAGTCAAATTCCTTGGTTATCTACTTTATTGATGATCCTGGTTTTTTTAATATTGTTAAACTGCTTACAAAATGCCTTAATGTTATTAAAAATTTCTTAAGCTTATATATACTAATAACTACTTTATTTGCTTTTCAGATGGCGTCAGTGATTTTGTAAAGAATTTTATTTCATTCTACATAATGTAATTTGTAAATAAAACATATTTATTGTTATAGAAAGAGAATTTTATGATACAATTAGACATATTTCTGTAATTTTATATCAAAGTATTGCACAGGTTTTTTTAAAAAAATTAAGCTTATATATGTACTTTAAATTATTTTTAGCTCTTTTGCCTCTAGAGAAGGTGAAATTTTTACTAGATCTAATTTTTATTACCATAACATTCAAATGAAATTAAAGAGCTATATTCTTAATTTTTACTTAACTGATATTTATGACTGTAACTTCTCAGATTATGTAACATAACAGTTATTTCAGCAATTGTTAAAAAAGAGAGAAGTTAAATGCTAGTTGAAATTTTTATGACACACAAAGCAAGTAATAATTTTATTTTAATAAAATTTGTCAAGTAACATTGTACTTTTGAACTAAGTACTTGGTATTGCAACAAAATGCCAAAATTAGGATTAAATTTGATAAATTCTGAAAGAAAATTCTTTTTTAAAAAAAAATTTACCTAGTTTTGATGGAATAAAAAGCATTTAGTGTACAAATTTCTAAATTTACAATTTGTTTGTGTACCTCATTTGAATAAAAACACACACATGGACTGTAAATTATGAAGCATATATGATTAAGACAGTATTTTAAGTAGTTCTTATTGTTACAAAATTTTCATTTTAATAAGAAATTTCTTTTGATTACTTGGTGACTTAAATAAAATTTGTTACCTGCAAAAAAAAATTTACGAAATCCTAAATCCAATAGGAGAATGGGAAGACACACACACACAACACACACACACACACACCAATGAAATTTAAGAACTAAGGGACATGTAATGTGAAATATATTTATAATCACAAAAAATATCAGATATTAGAAAAGCTCATGAAATTAAACATAATTAATATATTATGAGGTAATGGAATTTTTTATAAAAATATTCATGGAGATTTTTTTTAATAAATATTTCTAATCATAGTTTCACATACCTAATGAAATTCAAATTTGCATGGGGAAAAAAATGTAAGAACTTAAAATTAGTTGAAATGCATACAAAAGAATACAAGTTTAATTAGATTGTAATAGTAAACACACATAAAACTATAACAATAGTGATTACCATGTAATCCAGCATATAGCACATGCACTTTTTACACACAAAAAGATCAAAATGTACAGGTGGATGTAATATGTGCTGGATATAAAAATGATAACATGAAAAGTTCCGCTTATTCATCTTCCATTATATCTTTAGGCACATCATCGAAATCTGTTTCATATTTCTATCACTGTTACTCTGATTCATAGATTTAAAAAATCACCTGTTTCATTAAGATTGTTAGATATACTACATTTTTTAATTATGTCAGAGTTTAATTTCATTCCATGCTTTTATTATCCACTTACACTATTTAAAGATTTCAGAAGATAAAAACATTGTGCAGGCGTAGTTTGCCGAGTGTTGCACAAGAGTTTGGAATTGATAAAAGTGTAGTTTCAAGAGCTTGGAAAGCCGTCCAATCGACAGGTACCTCTAAATGGTCAGCCGGAGAAAAAAATGGCAAGTGAAGACCTTTATATCGTTTTGAAGTCTAAAAAAATGGAACATACATTGGGCAACACTGATCTGCACCTGTGTATAACTACCGGAAGACAGGTATCACGGTTTACTCTGGCCTATTTGTTAATCGTCCTGAATTTTACCATCATCGGTGGCATTATTTACAGTGGTGTCAAGAACTGAAACTGGACATCTCATCAATAGAGTTATGTTCTGTTTACACTTTGCTAATCTGAACTACGTTTCTCTGCACCAGTTGTTATGCAGGAATGCAGTTTCATCCCACTAACATCAGGAAAAGAGACTTTTGGAGGTGATTAGGGAGTGCTTGTGTGGAAAGACATGTTGAATAGACAAACGGAGCTCCGTATTTTCGACAGTGGCTCACTTACCTGAGATTGTTTCTGCAATAAAATTGTCCTCCCACTTGTACGTGTCTGTTTCAAAACGCTATTGGTCCAGACATAGTAGACGACAATACACGTCCACACTAGACCTTTGCTGTCGAACTTCTAAAATGTGCGGATATCTGCAGAATGGATTGGCCTATGTTCTTTTCTGCTTTTAAGGGAGGTTTTCTGTTCCCACCAAAAATATGGTGATTCCTTTGGCGAGACACGCCTGTCAGTGAAATCGTATCCTCTGCAGAGTACCCTCTAGGGCCTTGAAGAGGGACAACTCTTCCCTTGAAAACTACTGAATAGTTCATATTAAATATGAACAGAGTGTCATCCAACCATTACAATTAGAAAGGCCATATCCTTTAGTAAGGGATTTTGATATTTTGTTCTGCCTCGTGGCTAGACAATGTTTTTAACTTATGCCATTCTGTTAATAAAGCTTTTTTTTTTGTTCCAAAATGTAAATGTACAATTCGTTTTTTGGCTTTATGTGCTACATTGTGTCTCTGTAGTGTGCTTCAACATACATTGCATCTCTCTTTAACTAAATTGGAGGAATCTGATAAAATCAAAGACATTTCTAAATTCTTATTAGTTGTAGTAGAATTCAAAAAGATTAAAAATCTTTATCCACATGTTAAAAAACATTAATCATGTATTGAATTGCTATAAATCTAACTTGGTGCTAAACAATATGTAGGATTATAGCAAGACAATACAGGTCAAAAGTAAAATGGTTACAATAATACAACTGCAATTTTTCAGGTCAAAATGACTGTTACTTGCTTTAATGGAAAAGCGCAATAGGGGATGAGTTTTCTGATGCATTTGGTATCTGAGTTTGGAGGTATGGTGTTTACAAAAAGTTTAATCAGAGAAGGCTTAGAAGCGAAAGTAATGGGCCTGTGTTCGATTCACTGATCAGTCGAGATTCAATCTGAAAACAGATTCTTGACGTGCTCACAAATAAAAGAACCAGGGATTCCCCATCATCCCTAAAATATTGAAGTGGGCCACTATAGAGGTGGTGTTATGGTTTGAACCTTCGTGATGATGGGCTGATGCACTAAGTTGTATATCTTTCAAAGCGGCACTTTGCGACAGCTTTCAGGTGTAAGGATGAGATTTTAGAAACTTGGTGAGTCTGATGGTATCCAATTCATTTGTACAAATGATAACTCACGCCTACATAGAACTGAGTTGATCAAGGAATATCTGGAGACAGGATATTCGGATGATGGAGTGGCTACTCAAATCTCCGGATTTGAGCACCATAGAGCCAGTGCCGATTTGAGCTCATTTCGGGCTCTGGACACACAAGATCTACTGGCCCCTTTGGCACTGGCGAATCGAAACTTATAACCATAAAATCTTGTTAAGTCCAGCTTATCCGGGCCCTGGATAAACCGGCATTGCATAGCGCAGGGATGGCGAACCAATGATGGCACAGGACAGAATATTTTGGGCACGCCATCGATCAAAAACGATTTGCATTTTAGCTTAAAATAATTAAGTTTCCTATGAAGTATTATGAACAAACGCGAGTGATCCGTTGCGACGCCGACAAGTCGGGGGAGCAGACTCGTTTGTTATGTCTTGCGTAAATACTTCGTATATTATAAATTGCTAATGATGCTAAGTTTATCTACGCATAGTGTGTGTATGCAACTATTTCTAAATATATTCAAGTTGTTTAAAAAACATTCTAACGTTTACATTAATAGTTCAGCTTGTATACATCTAATTTATTAATGTGAACTAATTCTTGTCTTGTAAGTCTAATTGGTAAAATAATTCTCACTGCTTTATTTTTAAAAATTTTAATGACCTGAGACAAAAGCGAAAGAGCAGACACTACAGAAATCTCGTACACTGTTTTTTTTAGAGGTATAGAACTTTAAATTGCAATAAAACAACGATGTATTATTCGATTGACAGGAATTTTTTTTATTCGAAAGATAATCTTGTGGCATTACATTTTAAATAAGATTTCTGGCATATGACTGCCACGGCTTTCTCGGATGTTGTTCAATCTGGACGTCCAATTTTCGATGACTTTTTCCAACATTTGTGGCCGTATATCGGCAATAACACGGCGAATGTTGTCTTCCAAATGGTCAAGCGTTTGTGGCTTATCCGCATAGACCAATGACACTACATAGCCCCACAGAAAATAGTCTAGCGGTGTTAAATCACAAGATCTTGGAGGCCAATTCACAGGTCCAAAACGTGAAATTAGGCGGTCACCAAGCGTGTCTTTCAATAAATCGATTGTGGCACGAGCTGTGTGACATGTTGCGCCGTCTTGTTGGAACCACAGCTCCTGAACATCATGATTGTTCAATTCAGGAATGAAAAAGTTAGTAATCATGGCTCTATACCGATCACCACTAACTGTAACGTTGTGGCCTTCATCGTTTTTGAAGAAGTACGGACCAATGATTCCACCAGCCCATAAAGCACACCAAACAGTTAGTTTTTCTGGATGTAACGGTGTTTCGACATACACTTGTGGATTAGCTTCACTCCAAATGCGGCAGTTTTGTTTGTTGACGTAGCCATTCAACCAGAAGTGCGCTTCATCGCTAAACAAAATTCGCTTATGAAAATTCCGCACAGAACCATTATTTTCGAAATAAAATTGCACAATTTGAAAGCGTTGTTCAGGCGTGAGTCTATTCATGATGAATTGCCAAACCAAACTGAGAATAAATCACTTGACAGCTGTTAAATCGGTCGCCATCTTGGAAAGTAATGCCAACTTAAACTTCTATACCTGGAAAAAAAAACTCTTTACAAGCACTCAATTTCCTAAAAACAAATAAATCTGCCCATGAGCCCGCAGTCGTTTGCAGTCAGTAAAAATGTTTTTTTTTGGCGGGGGGAATCAAGCGAGAGCACATAGAATAGTCAGTTTCATCGTCACAACTGTACATTTAAAGTTCTGTGTTAAATTTACGATTTTTAACTGCTATTTAACATGGCTAGTTCAACAAAAAAAGCAAAAAGTGCAAGATAGTAAGTGTAGCAGAGAATTTCAAACGGTGGGCTGAGAAATATGGCATGATCAATAAAGGCGACAAAGTGGTGTGTGTTTTATGTTCTGGAACAGTGGTATGCAGAACATCGTCTGTAAAACGGCATTTTGAAACAAATCATAAATCTTTTTGTGAAAAAAGCGAACCAAAGCAAAAAGAATTAATTGTAAGTGCAATAAAAGACAGAAATAAATAGTCTATGTTTAAATATGTAAGCAAAAATTGTCACACAATTGCGGCAAGTTACTCGGCTACAAATGCCTTTGCTCGGCATGGTAAACCTTTTCAAGAGGGAGAGTTTTTGAAGGAAGCTTGGTTGGCATGTGCGCCCTCACTTTTTGATGATTTTGATAATAAAGATAAGATAATTCAGAGCATCAAAGATGATCCTCTATCTAGAAACTCAATGAAAGATAGAATCTTGAAATTGTCAGAAAATGTTACAGATCAACAAAAAAATGACATTAACTCCGCTCCTTTTATGTTGCTATGACTTGACGAAAGTATTGACATTACTAAATCAGCACGTTTAGCTGTCTTTTCTCGATATTGTGTAGGAAATATCATTAAGGAAGAATTAATTGCGATAACGTTGTTAACAATTACAAAGGGCACATATATTTGTACGGCAGTAAGAAATTCTCTTGCTGAGAAAGAAATTGATTTGAAAAAAATTGTTTCAGTAACCACTGATGGTGCTCCAAATATGGTAGGCAAAAAAAAAATGGTTTCGTTTTTTTATTTAAAACAGACGTGCAAAGAGTGGTTTAACATCTCTTGATAATGTAATAACTTTAGTCACAAAAATAGTCAACCTCATATCGTCGCAGGCTTTAAATAAACGAAAGTTTGATGCTTTGTTGGATGAAGTCAATTCAGTGTATAATGGCTTAATAATGCATAACAATGTTCGCTGGTTGAGCCGCGGGAACGTACTTCAAAGATTTGTTGATTGCTTGGAAGAAATCAGACTGTTTCTCTACAAAATGAGAGCAAAATTGAACAATACCCACAGTTGATAGATACTATGTGGCTTTTAAAATTGATATTTTTTTTTCAGACATATGCCAACATTTCAATGAATTCAACAATTCAATCGAGCTTCAAGGCCCGAATAAAACAGTTATCGTCATGATGGATCTCATTCGCGCTTTTGAAGCTAAACTATATGTTTTCAGAAACGATATTACAAAAAACTACAAGTACTTCCCAAACTTGAAAAAAATATCAAAGATTTAGATGCCCAAGAGAAGAATATTGAATAATGAAGTTATTGATGACTTTATTTCCATAATGGATTCTTTATAATCAAAGAATTTTCAGCGATATTTTCTCAGTTCAAGGAATTATCGGAAACGTTCAAATTTATTATGTACCCTGATGTGATTTCGTTTGATAAACTGAACTTGTCTCAATTCGATTGGTTGGAAATTGAAGAACTTGAAATGCAACTGATTGATTTCCAGTCTAGTTCAATATGGATTCAAAAGTTTATTGAAACAAGGAAAAAGATGAAATTGATTGAAGCAGAAAGATTGACAAGCAATATAAGTAAAAATACCAGTAACGAAATTTTGGAAACATGGAATTCGATTCCAGACCTATTTAACTGTTTGAAGAACTTGGTGTATGCTATTTTAACCATATTTTCATCTACCTATGCCTGCGAGTCATTTTCAGAGATAAAAATAACATCAAAGACTCGCTTAGAAACCGTTTAACAGACGATTCTAATTCAGCATGCATTCTACTAAAAGTAACATCTTATAATCCTGATATAAGTTATTTGTCATCTAATCTACAACAGCAGAAATCACACTAATGTTATTTTAATTTAAATTAGAAGTATAACTAAAACATTTACTACTATACAGTGCAAAATGTATTTTTTCGTATTAAATAAGGAATTTTGATTTGTTCGTATTTAGTTTTATTAGTTCTTCAATAATCACAAGACAAAATTATTTGATGGCACGCCTAGAACTCATTAAAGGTTTTTTTAGAAAAAATGGCACGTTGACCCCAAAAGGTTCGCCTCCCCTGGCATAGAGCAATGGTAGAAACTATTTTCCTTTTTAACCCCTTCACACACACACACCTAAATTGACAAAATGTTTTTTTTTTTTTTCTGATCGTCAGCAAGTTAAGCGAAGAAAGCTTGCCTTATAGAAAGTCTGAATGTAATACATAATATTTAATGAAGCAGTGACCTTATCTAGGATTTTGATAATAAATACTTTTAATGAAAAACATTTAAAGAACACTACATCATGTGTGTGAAAGTTTAAAGTGAAGCATGCACTTACAATAAGCATATGATTTCTTCTGTGTTCGAATCTGTTATAAATCACAAACCGTAAGTAATCCTTTGGATCTAATCGAGATCGATATTTTATTTCAATAGCAACTAATTTTGAATTGCCAGTTTACTTGATCTGTTCAAACTGAAGTAAAAATATTAATTGAATTTTTCTTCAAATTGACATATTCGTTTCCATCAATAACTAAATATTTTACATTCATAAAGCCACAGGCTTAAATTTTGAAAGCGCAGTATATCATCGCTTAAACTATCAATCAAATGTTCTAATTAAAGGGATACGGAAAATAAAAATTTCAAATGTAAATAAAGCACATATCGAACCTTATTCATTTTCTCGAAATCTTTCGAAAAATTTTACCTCGATTTTATATGATCGAAAGTGATGTTATTACATAACAACAACAAAACATTAATTTCTTTTATAAATCTTAAAATATACGGTAATATGTCTTTTCTTCCTTTATTTGTTATTTTTTCCTTTCCAAAGTATCTGCTTGTAAAGAGCTGCAGCCAGGGATGCCTTAAGGCATGTGCCCGATCCCTGGACCTCACCCTCGGTGGGGGCCTCGTTTTCTTCTCTATTTTGTCTTAATAAGATAATGATCCAGATAATTTTAAGGATCAAATATTATTCCCGTATATATTCTCCAAAAAAGAATTTCAAACTGCATGTCAACTGGTAAATGTATTATGTTATGACCATTGTCCATGCGTAGGCCTAATACCATAAACAATCATTCAACTCACTTAGTCGAGATGCGGCCATCGGTCGAGCTGGTTTGTGCTTAGCTTTTTGAGATTGTAAGTCGTGCATATTTAGTTGTTTCAAATGTCCGTTTGAACGAGTATTTGACAATGCGTGTTACTGCTTACTTTTAAAGATCTCAGGTAGGGCCTACTTTGTCTCTTAGACTTTAATCTCTTTCTGAGAGATTTGAGCAGCCAATGAGAGACTCAATTATCACCAGCCATGATCCAATACGAGAGCACCCACTCAGCTCTCCGTCATGAAAGCAGATTTCCGCATGACCCAAGACATTTCCTCAACGATTGGCTCAGCCAATCAGCTTTCTGCTACTCGCTAGCATGATAAAAATATGGTCCGATCAACATACACATACCGGATATGGGATGGAGGCTCGCTTCGCGAGCCATATGCCCAGTTATCGCACCGAAGGCCTACTTTGCATAGGGGCCCAGGGCCATAAAAAATCTTAAGATTTCTCTGGGCCCAGTGCCTCAAAGAGTCTTAAGTCGTCCCTGGCTGCAGCTTCACTGTTTTGATTTTAAAATGTTTATATTCCCTCTATATAGATTTGATTCCAAGAAAGTGTCAAATAGGTAACGGAGTTTTTTTTCTTTGTAAATCTTTATTTATGTATATGTAATGTGTGCTTCTTTTCTAACAAATATATATATATATATATATATATATATATATATATATATATATATATATATATATATTAACTTCGTTCCTCAAATCGAAAATACGTTGTAGTTTTTTGCCGCATGAGAGTCATCTGACTTCAGTAGGTAGTAATAATGTCTCTTACTCAGAATCCTTCTCATTACCGTGTATTAAAAAGACAAAAATGTTTATGTTTCTGCTTTAAATTAACTGCAATAACATCATCTGCATTTTTGTCTTATTTGTTATCCCCCTGGAAAACAGAAAATAAAAAAAAATCTTTGAAATTTTCATTGATTATTATTTATCCATTAGTTTGGCATTATCAAGATTCTCTTCAATAGAGTGTAAAATAAAAACTTGCCATTTAAAAAAAATAATAATGCCAATCAAATTATTTATTCTCGAATAATTTTCCGTAACTGAAATTTTCGAACAAGAAGTATTAATTTAAATCTGTAAAATTTATGCGCCAAAAGTTGACTATAATGTGAGTAAGAAAAGGAAACTATGTATGTAATACTGTGTATGAATGCATGCTGAATGAAAATACTATAACGCACCGAAGCGAGAATCAAATGTTTTAAATAGCCTTTCTGCATATACATCGGAGAGTTATTAGAAAGAAAGAATGACAAGGTGAATAAAAACTATCTATATGTGCATCTATATATATAAAGGAGAAAAGCAACTTACACTTACTCCTTTACCACGAGGCCTTCCAAACTATTAGTCCTACAGATATGAAATTTGGTGCGCATTTTTCTTTTGTTGATTAAAGATTCGTTAAGAACGGATTTAGTTAAGAGGCGTTATAGGCAAACTTTCCCATTTTTGAGCTATTACCTTCACATTTGCAATTCGGTAAGCCTGTTTCTTTTGTTGAGTAGAGAGCCTCTAAGAAGGGTCGACTGTCAAGGGAGATAAAGGCGGCTCGCAGATGAAAAAAATTACTGTTGTTGAACTGTGTGTGTTCGACTTACAAACCTGAAATTTAATAGCCATGATTATTTTGTTGAGTAGATATTCTCAAAGAACGGCCTGTAAGGAAATCAATTCCCAAGAGGGTTAAAGGGTGGTAAAAAATAAACAGACTTTAGTTTTAGAAATTCAAATTAAGAGACTAATGCTATGCGAATATTTTTCAATACGATTAAAAGTTTAGTGATAAGCTTTATATATCAATCTTAAACATCATGAAATATCCAGTGAAATGCGCGGTTAACAGCTGGTACGTTATTCATCATTTTCCGTATAGAGTCCAAGAATTGGATTGTGGCCCTTACTCTCCGTATAAGTTAAGAGGGATACCAGTTTTTTGTTCACAAAAATTTTTTTCGAGTACCAACAAAAGTCCTTCTATATGAACTTTCTATGCGAAACTATATTAGATATAATCTTATTACTAAAACTATATAAAGAAATTAAGTGACTATTTGGCAAACAAAGAACAAACTATTTGGCATATTTTTTTCTTCGAAGAACAACGATGTAAAAACTGTTAAACAAAGGAAATGGTTTCTAAAATTTTTGTAAATCAAAACCACGATTTAAGAACTCTTCGGATTTGGATTCTGACTTTCAGAATTTATATAACTTTTTTTGTTTTTTAAATAAAATTTTAATTCAAAACACCCAGAAAGTAAAGTGGTTAAAATAGCTTGCACATGGATAAGAGAAAATGTTAAAAAATCTGGTTTTCTCTTAAACTCTACGTATTTTTTCGAGATTAGCGGATTTGTATATAAACCTAACCCCTTACTTCAACAAAGGGGCTGCGGTAGCCCAGTGGTTACGGTATCCAACCATGGCAGGCATGTCATGAATTCGATCCCAGTACCACTAAAGACCCGCCGTGTAGGGCAGAGATGCACGTTAAATTTGTCGAGAGCTGAAACGTCCTCCCGTTGGTGTGGTGTGGTAGTTAGGAGAGGGGGGTGCCAGCTCAGGTGTCGTCCACGTCACTTGACCATGGTTCAAAATTACGTGGTCCGTCGCCAAAAGCCCTCGTGTAGCTGAACAGTGCGACGTTAATATTAACTCACTCACTCACTCAACAGTAAAAAAAAAGTCCAAAAACTTTCAGCTTCCGCACGGGAGATAACGTAGATTTACTTGCATCGAGGAGTTTCTGAACATTTAATTAGTGCAAATAAGATATACCTAAATGAAAGAAAAGGAACTATATATATATAAATATATACTGTAAAACCTTCTAATGTAATTTATCGAATAAATTTTCATTTAAATTTGTAAAAATGTATTACCTACCATTGACAATTCATTTAATTAATAATCTTACCTTCTGCTACAATAACAAAATGCTAGTTTCAAAACTAAGTGTAAAAAAATAACTTTATTTCAGAATCGTTTGATAAGAAAATTTCCCTTTGAAAAACAGAAATTTTGTAAAAAATATTTTATAATTAAGAGGAACACTTAAAATATTTAATAATAAGTTAATATTCCTAATCCTAACTTGTATACTAATGGAACGGATTATTATTGAATAGACACAACTTTTCGGCAGATTTAATAATGTACTAATGAATTAAAAATCCAAAATAAATATAAGAAAAGGAATAAGTATAAAAAGATAAAAGAGTTACACACAAAGATAATTACAAACAGAATTTCAAAAAATACATAGTATACACACACAGATAAAAGCGCATAGATTATATATGTGTTTTTCTTTTCAACAAAAATTTTTAAAAAGTCAAACTAGTTTTAAATTTAATTTTAAGAATAAATAAAAAACTAATTATAAACTATCAATTTTTGTAAGGCATAAGTACTGTATACTTAAACGTTATAACTTAATCACTATTGATTTTTATTTTTTAAATTTAAAATTACGTATTCTTACTTTACACTTTTTCAAATTCCTTACCCCTCAGGGGGATCACCTTCTTTAGGTGAGTACGGGTATCACAAAATCCCGGATACCCCAGTGATCTTTTCCTTTTCCCAAAGGGCTTACTGTCTATGGTAAACACGGGTTTCACGAAGCCGGGGTACCCTAGTGATCCTTCTCTATTTTCTTGTCATTCCAATTCTTCTTTTACGGTCTAGACCACAGCTTAAAATATGTTGACTTTACGCGTACAAAATAAATATATATTTGTTTCATTAGATTACTTATCGATTAGTATCAACATATTTTGGTTCTCATTTTGTATTGCGTTGAATTAGTTTTGTTTTCTTGATAATTTCGATTTTTGTATTGTCTTTTTTGTTTCTAATCTACGCTATTGAATTACTAACCCGCACGTTTGACGTGTGCAGCGTCCCGTAAGGAGGAAAATGGTGTCCTGGGGATACCTTTGCGTTCCCTTTGGCCCCCGCTTCGCTGTAGACGGGTGGAGGGAGTGAGCCCGCTCCTGTTAATCGGCTGGTGATAAGTCTCTTCGGAGACATTGCTGTAGGGTTAGTGCTGCAGATAAGGGGTGGCGGGTTTACCCGTTGGATCCTCGCCCTGATGCTGTAGCACTATATTCTGCGTGTACTCCAGGAAAGCGCCGTGCCTGACTAATGTCAGTTGACCGGCACACTGCCTCCCTTGTTGGATTCTGTGGTGGGTGGAGGCACACCAGGATGAAGTTTAGTTCACGCTTATGGATCCAATGCAGCTGTGCCCGAAGAAAAACCTTGTTTTACCCAACCTTAATATAGACAATATTTCTTCTCACTCTCACTTTTTAATTTTATCTCTTCCCAACAATGGAATGTCTCATTAATCACCGTTTGCGATACAGAAAGCCATCCAAGGAATTGGCGGAGAACCGAAATCCGTCAAAAAATTACGATCAGGAGATTTACTCATAGAAACTACCACTGCTTTAGAGACTAAATCTTTTTCATTGGCCAAAATGCCCTTAGACAGTCCTTTAACAGTAAGTCCTCATAGTTTATTAAATACTTCTCGTGGTGTCATATCTGAACCTGACCTGTTGACCACACCTGAAACAGAAATCCTCGATGGGTTTTCTGATCAGGGTGTGATTCAGGTCAGAAGAATAACAATAATAAAAAAAGATAACTCAGTTATACCTACAAAACATTTGATATTAACTTTTAATAGTCCCACACTACCGAAAACTACAAAAGCTGCATATTTAAACTGTAAAATCCGTCCTTATATTCCGAATCCTTTGCGCTGTTTTATGTGTCAAAGGTTCGGACACTCTCAAACTGCCTGCCGTGGACAATTAACGTGCTCTAGATGTGCATCTGTTGGACATACCTCCTCAGAATGTAGTCTAGATCAGAAATGTGTTAATTGTTCACAGCCTCATTCCTCCGATTAAAAACTATGCCCTAAATGGAAACTAGAAAAAGAAATTCAATCAATTAAAACTAACAAAAATATAACATATGTTGAAGCCCGAAAATTAATAGCTGCACAACCATCTCAAACCTATGCTCAGGCTGCCAAATCCTTAACTGTAAGTAATTCAACACAAACGGATACAAATACTACGAAAATAGTATGTCCACCTTTAAAATTACATCAACCAGCTTCATCCCTCTCGAGACAAATTGTACCTATATCTATTTCCACATCGTCTGCTTCCACTCAAAAGCCCACCTATTACCTTCCACTTCAACAATATCAGAGTCTCAGCCAACTATTCCTACATTTAATACAAACGATCCCCTATACTTAGCGGATCAAGCTATAGTAAAGAAATCTAGAAAACGGCTTCTACCTAAATATAATAAAACAGGTACTTCTTTTCTGCAAATTTCTAAAAGCAATATACCTACTAAATTTGCAGCCATTGCAGTCAAAAAATTTGCCACCCCAAAACTACCTTTAATACCTCGTAGGAAAAAGCGTCCTCCTAAAACCATATGTAAAGATGACACCATATAAACCTGTTCG
>BMAU01001847.1:0-10005 GCA_019973935.1 Trichonephila clavipes | reverse complement strand
AATTGATTGATTGCTTGATTGAATATTAACGTCGCACTGTTCAGCTGCACGAGGGCTTTTGGCGACGGACCATCGTACTTTGAACCATGGTCAAGTGACGTGACGACACCTGAGCTGGCACTTCCTAATTACCACACCACACCAGGAGGACGTTTCAGCTTCGACAGATTTAACGTGCATCGCTGCCCTACACGGCGGGTCTTTAATGGTACTGGCCCGAACCCGTGACAAACCACGGTCCGATACCTATACCACTCTCTACCGCGGCGAAAGAGCTTCCCAAAGGATGGTTCAGCATTAAATTCAGTGAGTGCATCGTCCACGTCAACCAGATTCGGTGAGGGGAAGCCGACATTTTAAAACAGCTGTGAATTGTCAAAGGAGTAACAGCTCTCCAAGCCTTGTCAATCATGATCAAAGCTGTTAAAATAGAAATAGTAGTTACATTCTGCTGATTTTCGAGGTTATCCAAAATGCTTTTAACGAATTCACGCCGATAAAAGTTTTAAAATTATGTATGATGCCCAGGTCGAGTCGCTGAAGTTTTTCCGGCTGAGTTTAGAGGGAAAAATTGAAGTTTCACATTTGATAAAGGTGGTGCGTTATTGTGCACAGTACAGTTGTCTAAAAATAAGAGAATGTGTCGTTTTTCTCTTTTCATATCCGAGTTCAGTGAGATCAACCATTCATTAAAGAGTTCGGTGGTCATCTATGCCTTCTTGTTTGAGCGGTATTTGGTAGGGAACGAGTTTATGCCCTTAAAGCACCGACGTTTAGCAGATTTTCCCTATGACGAGAGGAGTAATCTTTTCTGAGCCGTCCATGTTTACAGCCAGTAAAATAGTTAACCGCTCCTTGCTATGTTTTTCCTCCATGGCATTTTTCTTTTGAATGTAAATGTTTTTTCTGGCAAACACTTGAAAAGAGTCCGGTTTCATCCGTGTTGAAAATGTTACGTGGTTCGTACTCCTGTATTAGATCAGAAAGTGAGTTCTGCCACTTAGAACAAACGTTTATGTCAACACTTGAGCTTTCCCCGCACCTTTTTTGAAGACTATCCTATTCCTTTTTCCTAAAATTTGTAAGCCATCCTCGCTAGAGAAAACTCGATTCCTAATTCTTTGGCGAATGCTTTAGCATTTTCCTTCAATAAAGAGCCACCATCGGAATATTCTGTCCTCGACACTGTCTCATCCATGAAACTAAACACTGTTCAAGACGTGGAAAATTACCTTTACTAACGCGTTTTCTCACTCTACTCGAAGATGCACTAAAGATTTTCTCTTTTCTTCTTCAGAATAGTGGAGAGTTGAGCTCAGTGGGATTTCAAATGCTTTGCCTACATCGACCTTCCTCTCTCACCTTATTCAACTTATTCTATCACCTTTTTGCTTTCAGAAATTGTTAAGCACTTGTACTTCTTAAAAGAAGATATGTCGCTCCTTTCACGTGATAAGTCGACACTGAGGTGAAGGTGTAAAGTAGTGGCCCAAAAGGTTTATCGAAATTAACAGGTAGGAAACGTAAATCACACCACAACTTTCATTACAAATTTAAAATTTGGAATCTAAAATGAACACAAGGCGTATTCACAGTTCACACTCAGCTACGGGGTATACTTAATATCAGGGGTCGACAACTGT
Source organism: Trichonephila clavipes (assembly GCA_019973935.1). Classification (NCBI taxonomy): domain Eukaryota; kingdom Metazoa; phylum Arthropoda; class Arachnida; order Araneae; family Nephilidae; genus Trichonephila; species Trichonephila clavipes. Next base: position 8,362 of record BMAU01001847.1, on the reverse strand, counting down.
GGCACGTGGAGCAATTCTTAGTGGCACATTACCGCTCTTTTTTAAAAGAAATAATAGAATAAAGTTAAGGGTACAGTGGACTTTCAAATTGGTGAAAATCGATCAAATTTTCGATTTTTTTTACTTTTAACATATTATTAATGCTTGTAATCACTGCTACTGAATGCAAAAAGAATTTTTCAATTCCGATCATTTTTATGGAAGTTATGCTCTTTTCAATTCGAACACCTGTTTAACCACGCCCCTTTGTTTACTTCTGTCAAACTCAGCTGCTTGCAATGGTTGTAGAATTACGCTTCTGTATTGTATTTTTGATTTTGAGCGTTACTTTTATTTACTGTATGTGTTATTTTTTTACTCTATTTATGAATTATATATTTTTCTAAAATTTGGCAACGCGAAAATAACTGTAACTCAAACTGTAAGGTATCAAATATTTGTTTACTTAGTTTCGGCTTTGGAGTGTGCTAAAAAATATTGGATAGTTTTGTCTTTTCAAGTGGTTTCGAGCGGGTGAGATCGTTTTGAATTTTTATTTTGTATTGAAATTTAGTTCATATAATTTTTATTCTATTTTCGGGTAAGAGAGCTTTTAATTTAATTATTTACACAAGATAGTGTATTTATACAATTTTGAGTATTGGAATAGGGGAAGACAAAATGGGTGACTACCCTCACCCAAATAATAATATGGAAGTGGAACACGAAAATTCAAATTTTCTTTCAATAAATATAGGTGTAATCTCACAGATATAGAATTATTGACCAAGTTTGCGGAAAGACAAAATTTAAACACGTGTCCAAATATTACAATTTTCTTAAAATCGGAAAATGGCTTTCAGAATGGTAATCCTCTTAAACTAAAAGAAAATATAATGAAAGAGTTCACAATTAAAAAAAAATATTCTAAGTATAAGCAAAACAAGAAAAACAGTGAGATCATAATTAAAACCAATAATTGCGAGACCACCAAAGAAGTTTTAAAAATTAAAGAAATTAATGGAGTAAAAATAAGTACAAGATTATCCTTTACTGGCCTAACCACTAGTTATATATTGCAAGGGAATAGACACAGAATATACAATAGACGACATAAAATCGGAATTAGAAATTACAATTACGCAATTTTTGATATCCAACGCTTTACCAAAAACGGAATCTGGATTTAAACCGATCAAAACAGTTAAAGTTACCCAAATTGGATGCAGTATTCCCGAAGAGTTCTATTGAGTTTGAAATGATTAAAACTACTCTTTACTATGAAAAACCTAGGCAATGCACAAACTGCTGGAAATTTGGACACCTTCAAAAATTTTGTAGAAGCGCAATAAAATGCAGAATTTGTTCACTGAACCACTCTGAAAACGAATGCAAAGAAATAAAAATAAAAAAAATGCAGCTCTTGTGGAGAGGGGGCATGAAGCTAATGATAAAGATTGCAAAAGATATAAAGAAGAAATTGAAATCTTAAAAATTAAAGTACAACAACAAATCTCGAGAAACGAAGCAGTTGAAAAATTCCAAAGGGAAAAAAAAAAAACATCATACTCGGCCAAAACATATAATGATCAAACAGAGAAGATAGAAAATCCTAAAAAAAAAAAAAAGCTAGCGAAATTAGAAATGAAATTTGAAGAAAACAATAACATATTCGAAAAGAAATTAGAACAAATAGTACAACTCTTCACGTCAGAACTGAATACCGTGGTCGCACAAATAAATTTAAGATTTTCTTCCCTAATGAATACCATGGAATCCACCTAAAAAAAAAGTTGCATCAATATAAAAAAACAATTCAAAAAGATGATGATTGTCTCATAAGTAGAAAACAGAATGAAAAGGCAAAAAAAAGATTCAAGAAAATATCAGAACAGAGATGAAACTCATTAGATAGTGTAGTAGAAAAAAATAAAGGAACTTAAATGAATAATCACATTTTCTTATACTTTCTCGCTAAAAACTCAATATTAATCTACTTTTTTTTTTTTCGAATTTTTAAGGTATACGAATACGTTGAAATGGCCAATTTTGCAAAAATCACATTTTGAGTTTTTGATGTTATAGAATAAAGCAATTATTTAGCTCTATAAATCTGTTCTTATTTTTGTTCCTAGGTCACTTAAATTCAAGATATTTAACAATTAGTAAAGCGCGGAAACCGGAAGTAGGTATTTAAATAGCCGGAAGTCAGCATTTAAATGCCCTTAAACCGGTCAAACAAGATTTAAAAACATTATTTTTTTTAAAGTATAATTTAAAAAAAAATTTTGATAATATTAAAAATAATTATACAATTTGAAAGTATTTGACAAAGTGAATCTGGCAATATTTGTTTTGTTTACTTTCAGCTTCATTTGATAAAAATTCTGCGTATTTAGTTACAAAACAAAAAGTTATCAAGTATTATTTGTGTTTGTGTTAAAACACAAGTGAATTAATAGCTCGCATTACTATTTTATAATTATGGAAATAACAGAAATAAAAGATATTCCGTAAACGTCAGTTCAAAGGAAATAAGTTCTGCAAAAGAGTTTCAGTTTTCAACAACGAAAGATAAGTATCAATTCAAGTATTCCAACTGCAAGTGAATCAAAGCTAATTAATTCTTTGAAACCTGCAGATGTTCCAGAAGACAATGAAAAAAAATGTTATTTTTAACTTATGGGTTTTGTACAATATAATATATATATATATATATATATATATATATATATATATATATATATATATATATATATATATATATATATATATATTTCATTATTATGCTGTCCTGTGTGTTTTGAAAAAGTTAGTGTTGTGCAAGACTCTGTGTTTGGGTTAGCTTTAAATATGACTTTGAAATGTGAAAAATGTGACTATTCCTTCTCATTCTGCACTTCTGAAAAGTAAACAAACTGCATAGTATCAATCTTGCATTTGTTTTGGTATGAGAATCATTGGTAAAGGATATTCTGCGGCTAAAAAACTTTGTTCTGCTATAAATATAGATGTACCATCTAAAGAGCATTTGGTTTCCTGGAAAAAAGCTTGAATTTGTTGCTAGCAACGTAGCATGCAATACAATGAAGGAAGCTGCATTGGAAGTTAGAAGTAACGAAACTGATACTGAATTTTCTCAATGTGGTGTGTCGGTGGATGGCACATGGCAACGAAGAGGATATTCCTCCTTGAATGGATGTGTGTCTGTTATCTCGATAGATTCTGGAAAGGTGTTAGACGTTGAATTCATGCCAAAAGTGTGTAGACTTTGCAATTCCTAAAACAAAAGTTAAACAACATTCATAATTGTGCAAAACATATAGGGTCATCTGGTGCTATGGAACCCCTGGTGTTTATCGTATTTTCGAACGATCTGTCGAATGAGAAAATTACAGTATGTAAATTTTTTTGGCGATGGAGACTCTAAGGGGTATGCCTCTGTAAAGATATTTCTGGTAAGAATACTGTAGCAAAATACGAGTATTGGACACATACAAAAGCGTGTCGGAACAAAACCGAGGAAACTGAAATCGAAACGAAAAGATCTAGGAGGTCGAGGAAAACTGACGGATGCCTTTATCGATAAGTTACAGAATTACTATGGCATTGCTATCCGTGACAATGTAAATAATTTACAAGGCATGCAACGGGCAGTCATTGCAGCATTTTTTCCATTGTTGCTCTAATGCAAAACAACCAATGCATGGCCAATGCCCTGTTGGACCGGATAGTTGGTGTAAATATCAACAAGCCGTATCAAAGGATAAGATCTACATCGATAAATCTAAAGGACTTCCCCCAAATCTGATCAACATAATCAAACCAACATATATGGAGTTATGTGATCAAAACTTATTAGCAAAATGTTTACCAGGAAAAACACAAAACTCTAATGAATGTTTCAATGGAATCCTTTGGAAATTTATTCCAAAAGATGTTTTTGTTTCATTAACAATACTGCGATTAGGAGGATACATGGCTGTAATTCAGTTCAATAAAAGATTTCAGGGATTGATAGATATCTTGAAACATTTCGAAGTGACTGTTGGTGTATTAACATTGAAAGGTTTTTCAGAACTTGATGAAATTCAAAACAGATTCTAAACGACATTCTCTGACTGTGGCAAAAGTTGCCAGAAAAAAAAAATTGACTAGCTAAAAAGAAAAAAATGATTAAAAATGAGCTGATAGAAGGTGTAAGCTATAAAACTGGTGAATTTTAAGTAAGTAATTATGTAAATAAGAAAAATATGTGATAAATTGTACTAAAAATGCATTTTTCTCAAAATAACTTTTTCGTATGTTTTGAAAATTTCAAAAATGATAAATCAAAATATTACCATTAAATAACTTTGAAACTTGGTACCCCATTTTTTTCACAATGTTTTCTAGGACCTGAAGTAAAAGAATGATCATAATAAGAATAATTTTTAAATTATAGATTGTATTTGTGTAACGGTGTTGTAAAACATAGCAAATTTCTTGTTTGGGCTTCTCCGATTAGTTGTGGAATTTTTATTTATTTATATAATCATAAGATTTTACCCAGGCCTTAGATACACACATAATGATTATTTTGATACTAAATTTATACAAATTGAGTCCATGGATTTTTCATGTAGAATTTTTTTTTAAATGTGTTTAAAATTTCTTCAAAATTTCCAACAAATTTACCAATTTTCTGAAACTTTAAGGATTTATTACAAATATGAGATAAGTATATTTTATTTATATATAAACTGAAGTTAAAAAGAGTATACTTTTTCTAAATGATGTTTTTTTAAAAGGGCTCGAACGTATTCGTATACCTTAAACATGTTTCACAATTGAACTCCGGCTACGGTACGACCAAAATGGTGGAATAAGAAATGGTTCGATATTTTCTTACCTGTGTGTGACTTGTTGTTACCTAACTCGATTTGGAAACGCCGTCTTGCACCACCAGTAGTTACTTATTTCTTGTGGTGAATTGGTCTGAAAGAAACTAGTATCTTGACAGCACTAAGGAACGACCACGAACAGTTTGAACATGAACTGTTTATTTGCTAACGAATATTACAACGAACGCGCAGAGCGCCATCCGTGGACTGCAAGATTAAACAGGCAGTAATGCACAATGTGCAGTTCTTTTTTGTGGTTATGGTTAATTTTATTTTTCCTTTACAGTACATATGCAAGTTTCTAACCTTTAAATGAAACCGCAAATTTGACGAACATAGAATATTTTAATGAAGAATGGACAAACAACATTTCTTTTTATAATGAGGAATAAAAGAAGATATTAGTGGTGAAATAGTTTGCTTTATATTTGAGTACAATCTGAAATTAAAATTGATACAAATGCAAATATGGCTGCAAACTCAGTGTGAAAAGCTGAAGATATAGACATTGACATATTGGTCAGCACTTCAGATACAGGTTTCATGATATAGCTTTGTCAGGATCACAGCAGAATCACATAGAATCAATGAAAGAATATAGAATCCACTGATCAGGACACTGAGTGTACAGGTGTGTGAAAATAGCTTGTCTTGGAACAAAATGGTAAATATTACAACAGGTGTGGCCAGAGTTTTCAGTGGCTTTAAGTTATTTAAAAACGAGATACAAGCACAATACATAAACAGTAATATCTGGTCTTTTCCTTGCATTTTTCATCAGGAGAGCCTTTGAAAAGTTTCACTGGACTAAAGCTTGTTAGATCCTATTTTCAATGGGATGAGCATGATCAGAGCTAGGACCCTTTATTTGTATAGCTCAAATTTTTTCTTGAAGATGTTGAGACACTATGTAGATAATTTACCACAACAGTGTGAGGTGAATGGGCCTAGGTAAAATGATAAGTCTGGGCATTGCAGAATGAAATCCCCTTATTTACGGACACTAAGAAGATATCTCATGATTTTGTTACAAAAGTGGGATATCAGGAGGGGAGGCATAAGATGGTGTTGATGTATTTGAGAAATTGAATGAAATGAATGGCATTGCAGGGAGCGGAGCTATTTGCATCTTAAATGTGGAAGCATGTGAAATTGTAGAAAGCAAAACTTTGTCTGTTTGCAAAGGAAATGGATGGAGGCAATTTTTGTCGTTCTTCTTTATCAGAAAAACAAATTCCTGTGTTTCTGTTAAAACATAATTCTTGGGAGAATATAGGATTTTAAGAAAATTGAACTTTAATTCAGTTACTCTCTTATCTCTTCACTGCTGATATTGACACAGTAACTAAGGAGCTGAAGTTTGTTCTTATACTGGCATGCAGTCAAATCAAATTGAGAAGGAAATGTTTAATGCTGTGTTATTAGTTGACTTTTATAAAACCTTGTTTGCTGAAAAATTTCTGTGTATGAAAAAATTCGCTGGAAAATATTCTTTATATTTGGGTCTACACACACACACACACACACACATATATATATATATATATATATAACATAACTATGCATACTTTTTTTCAATATTAGCATATATTATGGAATGCATGAATTAAAAACATATATATATATATATATGTATTAATATATATATATATATATATCTAGAATATAGATACATATATATATATATATATAGATACACATATATATATATATAGATACATATATATATATATATATATACATATATATATACAGTCAGGTCTCGTTTTATGCGGATTTTTAATGCGATTTTGAAGTTGTGCGGTTTTGTATTTCAAACATTAGCCACGGTTTGTATTAAATACGAGCTAAGTTTTGTGGTACATAGATGGAGTCAAGTTTGTGTCTTCCTGCGCGATTTATTCACCATTTTATCGACAAACTTCAATAAAAACAAAAACTTATAATAATTTTACAAATATTAAATCTCTATCAGATTTAACTATTAGACTGAAATTATTCTAGAAAACAACGGCCCCTTCTAGAAGCCGAGAAGCTAAGATAAGATTTTAAATAAAAATAACCGTGATAAACAACAGCGACCAAACGCGCTGAAGCCAAGTTTTCGATTCTTTTTCATCTGCTACATTTCATTTTCGTCCGGAAGCACCCCACGTGGGTCTGAGCGCAGTGACCGATACGCTCCGCCCACGCAGGGGACGATAATTCTATTAGTTTGTTTTCCACACATTTCTAGATTTTTGTTATTATTTTTTATACTGGGGCGTAGATCGTAGTATTCCGAGAATTTCCGTATCTTTTGGTGCTTACGTCTGCGGCTCGGCTGCGACAGTCTTAGATTCGCACTTGTTATTTCAGTAGTATACCGATACGATATCATTATTTCGAAATTATGATATTTTCTCTTGGCGGTGCCTGGTTCATTTTATAAAAGTTTCACTTTAATAAGTGGCGAATTTAAGTTGCAATATAATAAGCTTAACAAATTTTGATGTCTGGATTTAAAAATTGAGTGTCCGTAAAGTTTTATTTTTCATTAGAAAATCGTAAGTGTAATTTTTTAAATTTCTTTTCTAAGATTTTATTTGGCCCAATGGAGAAAAAAAAACATCAAAGACAGTCAATTCGTTGGAAGCAAAAAATTGCAATTTTAGATCGCCTTGGAAGGAGAAGGATCTACGGCTATTGGAGAAACATTTTAATTTAGGCGAATCTACTGTCAGAGCAATTAAAAAGAATGAAGCTGCAATAAGAAAATCGGTCATTTCTGGTACAAATTAAGCACCAAATTTGCATCGTACACAAGGGATGTATTATTAGAAAGAACGGAAAAGAGCCATCACAATTTGGATTGAGGAACAAGTTTAAAGAAGGATTCCTGTAAGTGGTTATTTAATCCAAGAAAAAGCTCTTCTTCAGTTTTATAAGTCAATGAAACAGTCAGAACCATCAACTTCCACTTCCCAAGCTGGAAAAGAATTTCAGCTAGCAAGGATGGCTAACCAGGTTCTTAAAAAGAAATGCACTTCATAATATTAAGATAACAGGGGAGAGTGCGACAGCGAGACGAAGGAGCAGCAAAAATTTTTCCAGAGGAGCTAGCGAAAATAATTGAAGATGGGGACTATTCTGCCGATCAAGTATTTAACGCTGATGAAACAGGACTTTATTGGAAAAAAATGCCTAACCGTACTTACATCGCAAAGGAGGAAAAAACTGCAAGTGGACATAAAGCAAGTAAAGATCGAGTCACCTTATTACTTTGTAGCAATGCATCAGGAGATCGGATGTTGAAGCCTCTCTTAATAAATAAATCTCTTAGACCACGCGCCCTTAAATGTAAAGATTTAAAACAACCGCCCTTGCATTGGATGGCTAACCCGAAATCCTGGATGACAACAGCTATTTTTACAGAATGGTTCAATAATTGTTTCGTACCAGAAGTGGAAGCCTATATGAAGGAAAAATCTCTCGATTTTAAAGTTTTATTAATTGTTGAC
>BMAU01001846.1:35000-40000 GCA_019973935.1 Trichonephila clavipes | reverse complement strand
TTTTATTGCATTATTTTATTAATATTTCATTTGATGTTGTTTCCCATTTTTCAAATTTTTTTTTTAAAAATTGTAGGGGGCGAAATGCATTGATACTTCAAGACAAACAGACCTAATTATTCTAAAGAGACTATTGATGAGGAATTAGTATCTCAAAAAAATTTCATAGGATGCCAACAAATACTTTTTTCCACTGAAATAGCTCTTGAAAAATACTCAGAACATCATCAAAGAACAAATTCCGATTCGTCTTACGAAGGAAAGTACCATAGAAACACGACTAGCAAGACTACAACACTAAGAAAATTTCTAGAAGCTTCCATAAAGTAGTCAAATTCACGGTACACTGAATTATAGCATATAGTAGAGGTGAAGAGGACCAATATAATATTAGTTAGTAATTCCATGAGTCCTTTCTCATGACGGGAAAATTTCACTAAGCCCCCCAACACACATATTTTTATGATGTTTCAATGTCAGCATCAAGAACATTGTGCAAAAAAATGAGTTTATTCTGCGAGCAGTCGATAGATACATCCTTCGCTGAGAGAAAATCAACGCCAAGTGATTTGATTTTATTGGGCTGAATACTTATGTCCAGAACTGTGAAATAACCCTTTTAATTTTTGTTTTCTATTTGAAAGTGAAGGGTGGCAGCGTACATATGGAGACTATAAAATTTAATGAGCTGGGATTAAAAGTGTTATGTTGGGAATATTTTTTCTGAGAAATAATTAATTGTTTAATTTAAGGCTCGAAGATGTTACGGAAAATAAAAGTTAAATGGTAAATAGGGGATTTTCATTTAGATATGATTTAATTACCCTCACATATATATATTCATTAAATGTACATTTCTGTCCAGTAAATTTGCGACAACATGAAGGAGAAATGACACAAAAACGTCAAATTAGCATGAAAGGAAGAAATACTGGTATACACAAATGTTTGGCATTTAACCACAATCGAAAGTAAAAACGCCGTCACAAATTCTGTTGGGTGTGTGAAGATAATGTTGTTCTTGGAAAAGCATGAACTAAGTGTGTATGCCCACAGAAAATCTTTGTGACTTTCAATGATATTGCTTCTTAGTCAAGTGATAGTAACGTTGCCCCCAGTAACAAAACTGGATAAAGAAAGGGCACCACGTCGTATTTTCAGACTAGTCCCGGTTCTGCGAGAAATATGATAGACGTATCCGCGTCTAGAGAAACTGAAAAGAACGCAAGCAGCGCTTTTGCATTGGATTTCGTGCATTTAATATATCGGCATGGGTAGCCATTGAGCACACGACACAAACACCTCTTGTTCATGTCGTGTATTTAAGAACTAAGAAATTGTGCTAAGTGTACTACTTAAAATCGAGTACTAAGAAATTTATTGAATAAAGATATAGATTAAACCTACAATAAGCAAATGAATTTTTTTTAAATCAAACTGTTAAATCAAGTATACATTTTGACTTATTAACTTATTTTTAAATACATGTAGAACTTCAATACCTTTTCTCTTAAATCCGTAATTTTGACTCGAAAGGTAAGGGGAAAATCTTGATCCTTTTTTTTTTGATTGAAAAGTATATGTCATCAATAACGCTAAAGCAGGTACCAAAATCTAAAATAGAAAAAGAGCAATTATTTTTTGGTATTGCGATGAATCTTGAGCAATAAGTTAAAAAATAATATATGTAGTATATATATACATATATATATATATATATATATATATATATATATATATATATATATATATATATATATATATAGTATTGCATGTATAGTATTGCATGTATAGTATTACATATACATTAGTTGAAATAACTGTTTCGTTTCTCTCTAAAACGAAATAAATTGTGGATGATTGATACTTTCTGTATAAAGTGTTTCCTTTTAACTAGACTGATTCAAAAAAGTTTAAAATATGAAAAACAAATAATAAACTGACATGATTTGATAAAAATAGAGAGGCGGACAATTAATTTGGAATGAAGTTATAACATATTAGGGGATTACGCGAGTAGCTTGATAAATATAATTTTTGACAACTGGATTAAAAAAAGTATCTTTAACATACAAAATTATTCGTAAAAATAATTTTTTCAAATAATTTTACAGTTCTAATTATAAAGATAACTTTTATTATGCTATAAATTCGAATCTAAGTAATATATAAAAAAGTTAGTACTAGAATATATATCTATTTGTATATGGCTAGGATATATACTAGTCTTTACATTATTCGCTATTCGTAAGTTAATAAATTTTATCATGCCACAGGAAAAATAACAATTTCATAATTATGAGTGAGTGAGTAAATACTAACGTTGCACAGGTACATGGGGGCTTTTGGCAACTTATATTGTAATTTTGAGCCATGATCAAGTAACAAGGACGACACCTGAGCCTGCACGCCCCCCTCTTCTAACTTCCACACCACACCAAAGGGAAGACGTTTGAGCCTCGACATATTTAACGTGCCCCCTCTGTCTTCAGCGGTACTGAGCACAAACTCTTGATACGCCGGTCACGAGTCCGTTACACTGACTACTAGGCTTCCGCGGCCGGATGGTTGTTCTTGAGAAACAACTTAAAGACAATCCAATTATAAAAATTAGTTCATTTCTTTTCATTGCTGAATAACATACTTTGAAGTGACGCGATGGATAATGATGGCCGACCTCACAGTTTTTAATCTCGATCAAGTGATAAAAATGATACTTGACCAAAATTCTCGTCTCCCTCCCTTGCGCGAATTTCGATACACGACAGATTCAACGCGCATCAAACTCTTTACATTACCGGACTTGTGCGGCACCATGGTTTGAATCCATGACTCTATAGATATAAACCTGCAAGTGGGTCATTTTTTTAAAACTTGTACTGAATACATGACCTCCAGACATTCAGAAAGAGGAAATATTTTTATGGAGTCTATTTGGAACTACTGGAAAAAAAACACTAACGTTGTGCGTGATTCCCGAGATGCTATAACGAAAGTCATTACAATACATACTGCATACCAAAAGAAAACCGCTTCTTTCAAGAACAATGACATCTAAGTAGGGAGCTGACTGTAAGAGATCATTAGTTGAAGGGGATTTTGTAGCATCGATAAGTAAAAGACATGAAGCAAAATGGCTGTGAAATCAACCGATATTTTCAGGCTCATGCCTCAATAATTATAGTAAAAAAGGAACAGCATTAACAAAAAAACCTATGAAGAAGTATTAATTCCCAAACCACTGTTGATTGTTTTGAATGCTGAACGTAGTTCTAAGTTTTGTGTGCTACAAACCCAAAATCTGATCAAAAAGGAAGCATAGGTTGATTGATTGAATATTAACGTCGCACTGTTCAGCTACACGAGGGCTTTTGGCGACGGACCACGTAATTTTGAACCATGGTCAAGTGACGTGGACGACACCTGAGCTGGCACCCCCTCTCCTAACTACCACACCACACCAACGGGAGGACGTTTCAGCTCTCGACAGATTTAACGTGCATCGCTGCCCTTCACGGAGGGTCTTTAGTGGTACTGGGATCGAACTCGTGACAAAGCAAGCCACGATCCCATACCTATACCACTCGGCTACCGCGGCCACCAAAGGGTGCATCGAAGGAAGTAATATGGTTCGATGAAGGGTTAATATTGTTCTTCTCAATAATTTTTGAGAGTGGCATGATGAGTTTTAATTATTGGAGTAATTAACTGAATATATATGATTATATAATTAGCAAATTTTCCATAAAATGTTAAAAAATTGACACCACAAATCCATATTCATATAAAAATAAATAATTTATTTGCATTAAAGTATGACTTTTTAAGAGCCCAATTACATTGGGTACTAATTTTTAAAAAGTATCGCTCGCATGTACATCGAATATATAATTTTCAGTTCTTAGAACTGAAAACCTAAAAACGTATATATATATATATATATATATATATATATATATAATTACAACAAACTAAAACTATGCAACCATTTTTTTGTAACTAAAATGATTTCTATTGAACCAATTATTGAAAAAATTTTCTTTGGGAAAAATTCGATACAACACTATTAAAAGAACTAGACTTAGAATTATTAATTATACTTTTAAGATTTTCAAGGATAAATCAGAAAAAAATTTATTTCATTAAATAAGATTTTACACATTTAAAGATTCCATGATAGAACTTGACAGCGATAGGCGAGTGCTCATGTTCGATCGCTAGTGACCAACGGGCTTGATTCCTGCTGTCACTGAAGACCCATCGTGTAGAGGTGCTGATGCATGTTAAATCTGTCGAGACTCAAACGTCTTTCTATTGGTGTTCTGTTGAAGTTAGGAGAGGGGAAGGCCAATTCGATACTCGTCTTCGTCACTTGACAATGGATTAAAATTAAGAGGATCATCGCCAAAAGCCCACGTTTTGCCTCACAGAGTGTGACTTAAATTAAATATCTCCATGATAAATTTTTTTTGTTCTTTTGTATTTATTCCATCTTCATCCATTATACTATATAGTATAATAAGATAAAAGTGAAAAAGTTCTAAAACCTACAATGCTTACGAAGAAAGAAGTTGGAGTTCACGAGACACAACAAATATAGATACAAAAAAAGTCTTTGGACTAAACTGGAGACCTATTCTGATTTCTAAAGCTGTCACTGAATTATGCCAGCGACATAGGATTAAACAATGTTTTACGGAACCACCTTACCCGTACAGCAGGAATTTTCGACATAATAGAAAAAAAAAAAGAAAATTATAATATATATTATATATATATATATATATATATATATATATATATATATATATATAATATATATATTTAATATATATATATATAATATATATATAATATATATATATATATAATATATATATACAGATGGGTGACAAAATAATACGAACACCCGTGAAAAAGGCATGGCCCATTTCAAAGACGCACAACGCGCATGTCAGTTAGCGTTGCAGTCCTCCGCCTAGCGGATTCGAAAGGTAAAG
>BMAU01001846.1:0-22500 GCA_019973935.1 Trichonephila clavipes | reverse complement strand
TAAACTTTTCAAACTTGACAAATTTCCCCCTCCGCTGAAGTCTGGCACAGCCAGATTGGCCAATTCTGACTGGCAAGTCCCCAGGGAAAAAAAAATTATATTTCAATTATATCAAATTCCCCAAATGAAATAAAAATCTAGAAGATATAAAAATTGTGTAAAAGAGTGGGCTGGTGAATCCTAACATGTACAAAAAAAATAGCAATAATGAATAACAAAGTATCAAAAATTTGGTATAAAACTTTGTGTTACATAGAATTGTTTTCTGAAAAATATCACACATCTAATACTTCCACTATGACTATAATAATAATCAGATTGAGAAAAACAACATAAGATAAAGATAATTCACATTAGACATTCAAAAATATAGTAGTACTAAACAACATAACATAGGATCAAGTGAAATTCTCACTAAATGTGCACCAATAGTAAACAATGTTAATAAAGTGATAAATGTTGAAAAGTTACAAGTACTTCAAAATGGTATTGAATGTTGGAATAATGAGTACATAAATACATAGAAGAATAGGTATAGAGTAAATAACAAGATTTTAGGAATAATGGTAAAGTAAATACATAAAAAAGACATACATGGAGTAACTTACAGCAACATGATTTTAGGAGTAATGGTAAAGTAAATACATAAAGACATATATGGAGTAACTACAGCAACATGATTTTAGGAGCTCCCAAAAAAGAAAAGATTACATCACTATAACACAGAAATTTATCAAAATAAACACAACATCAACATTATATCAAAATATCACTAGAAATATAAAATGCAAAGAAAAATAAGGGTATTTCAGATATATCAAGTACAGGTAAAAGTTCAATCAATGTAATGTAATGTTTCACACAGTCCTGTCTTGGAAAAATCATAGTTCAATGTCTATCATCCAATTATTGTTTATCTCACAGTCCTTTTGTTTATTATTAGAATCTACTCAATCAACTGATTTTAAAAAATACAATCATAATAAAATCTTCATAACATCACATACTATATTTTAACTTTCAGAATATACTTATCACAAATAATCACAATGAAATTATTATAACACAATGTATCGTAAAATGACCTCATCACAATGTTTTCATACAGTCCATAATTCAGTTATTTTTTTTTTTAATAGTCTTCAATAATGTGTTCATTATGAATAAAGATACAATACAAATTCAATTACATTAAATTTTGATTTTCATAATGTAAACAAGTCTTAAATTCAAATTACAATGCACTTCTTCCCCCAATGTTTGAAAAACAAACTCTATAACAAATATAAATAAGAATTTAGCATAATTGGAAATTGGATTTTGAATGAAAAGGTTTTAATCTTGTAGAATGAACAATATCTGTTAATTTTCCTGTATATTGATTTGGTTTATCTATTTCATAAGTAACATTTGAGAGTTTTCTGACAACTTTAAAAGGACCATTATAAGGAGATTGAAGTTTACTTGAATTAGGGTATGAGAAATTTTGATATAATACTAAATCTCCAACTTTAAATTTTGCATCAACATAATGTTTATCATACCTTTGTTTATTTATCTTATGATGCTTAATTGTTCTGTTTACTGCAATTTGTCTAGCTTGTTGTATAGGTGGATAGTTTAATTTTACTTGATTAGGTAATGGCGAATCATATGGCAAAGTTCCAAACATTAAATATGCAGGTGGAAAGCCAGTAACATCATGTGGCGAGTTATTGTATTCATATGTAACTTGTTCTAATAATTTTGTCAAGGAGTTTTTGTAGTTGAATTAACTTTACATCTTAATTTTGCTACTAATGTCTGATTAACTCTCTCATTCTTTCCATTGCATTGTGGTCTATTTGCTGAAGTTAGTAATTGTCTAATATTATGATGTTTTAAGAATTTCTTAAATTTAGATGAAGTGAATGCAGCATTTCTATCACTTAAAAAGTTGTTTTGGGCATTGAATAGAAAAATTTGTTTTAAGCAATTTGTATAAGTTTCAGAAGTGACACTTTTGGATGGAAATGTCCAAGCATATCTGGTAGCATGATCCAGAACAATATGCAGGTATTTATTTTGTGAATTATGATAATTAAATCCTCCTACAGTGCCTAGTGAAATCATTTCAAATGGTTCTTCTGCTACAGGAACTTCTTGCAATAATCCATACTTTTTTTGTGTAGACTTTTTTATTCAGTTGACATGTTTCACAACATTTAACAAAATTTGAAATGTCTAATATAATGTCTTTCAGTAGTAAATTGGGGAAATTAATTTTAACATCTTTTTACACCTGGGTGACCAAATTGTTCATGTGCAGTTGTAATTAATTTTTCTCTCAAAGATAACGGTACTACAATTTTAATTAAATTCTTTTTCTTAACTGTTAATACATCATTAAATTTTATATATTTTGGATCATTAATGTTCTCTGAATTTTGGTATTTAATAATTTCATCAGTATTTAAAAAAATGACAAATGGGTGATATATAATGGCATACAGGGTTCCTCGACAACATTTAATTTACCTTTTATATAAACTATCGAATATTCATACATATTACATCTATCTACAAAATTGCATGTCTACCTACACAAAAAAAATGAATGTGTGTGTACAACAAAACATTTTATAATTAAGATAACATAAAAAAAAATCATTTATTTTGATCAAATATTTTTCAATTTGAAAGATAAAAAAATGTGACAAATATCAAATAAAAAATTTTAATGAAAGTTATATTCTATAACTACTTTATGTTTTCAAATGTTATTCAAAACATATCTACAACATTAATTATCACTTAATATATCAAAAAAAAAATTGTAAATATACAGATTTATAAAAATATATGTGCATAAGAATTCAAACATCGGAAAAAAATTGATACACACCTGCAAGAATTATACATCATTTCTCATCAAAAATTATTTCTTTCATATTTTTGGAATATTTAGATGATTCCAAGTCTTGACTTAGAGACTAATCAATGATAAGTTCAGTATCTTCTAAATCAGAAAAATGTTTATTCATTTCTTCGATAAACTTATCTACTTTTGTCACAGGACGTGTCTTTTTCTGTTCACCTTTAAACTTTCTCTTAAGCCCCCCAACGTTTTATCTGGTTAGGAGATGAAAAAGGGGTAAATTTCTCTGGTGATGAAAAGAATTCCTCATCATCATCCCACTCAAATTTTGCTTTTTTCCATTGTTCTTCTTTTTGATATTCCAAACATTGTTGATCAAAACAGCTAAAAAAGCTTTGAAAACTACTAAACTTATTAAGATCAAATTCAGGAAAAAAGAAGGATTGATTCTCTTTGGATGTGTTGACTGGTGACTCCTGCCGGAAAGAGTCGTCTTCCATGGTAGTATCGTTTTCAATGCAGTCGTTCGTTCGAAAAAAAAATTGTTGAAGTTAATTCGTTTGGTTTCCTCGCATATTTTCGGTTCGTTAATTCATCCTGCCGGCTCTTGACAGGCCCCAGGCCTGCTGGTAAAATGAGGAGGGTATCATCTTTATAATATTCCTTTATTACGCTTTCATCATATATAATCTAACATGGCGGACCTTTTGCCGCGCAACCGGATGTTACCAAATACAACATCGCAGCGAGGAGACACCAGCCAAGTCCTTCCTTAGTATGCGTTCGCCTTCGTCAGCGCTCGTTGCTCCTTTTAACAGGTTTGTTTACTCATAAATCCTTACGCGATGGTAAAGAGTTCGCTCTATTTTCATTTATTACTTCCTTAATTTTGAACCTAAACTTTTCAAACTTGACAAATTTCCCCCCCTCCGCTGAAGTCTGGCACAGCCAGATTGGCCAATTCTGACTGGCAAGTCCCCAGGGAAAAAAATTATATTTCAATTATATCAAATTCCCCAAATGAAATAAAAATCTAGAAGATATAAAAATTGTGTAAAAGAGTGGGCTGGTGAATCCTAACATGTACAAAAAAAATAGCAATAATGAATAACAAAGTATCAAAAATTTGGTATAAAACTTTGTGTTACATAGAATTGTTTTCTGAAAAATATCACACATCTAATACTTCCACTATGACTATAATAATAATGAGATTGAGAAAAACAACATAAGATAAAGATAATTCACATTAGACATTCAAAAATATAGTAGTACTAAACAACATAACATAGGATCAAGTGAAATTCTCACTAAATGTGCACCAATAGTAAACAATGTTAATAAAGTGATAAATGTTGAAAAGTTACAAGTACTTCAAAATGGTATTGAATGTTGGAATAATGAGTACATAAATACATAGAAGAATAGGTATAGAGTAAATAACATGATTTTAGGAATAATGGTAAAGTAAATACATAAAAAAGACATACATGGAGTAACTTACAGCAACATGATTTTAGGAGTAATGGTAAAAGTAAATACATAAAGACATATATGGAGTAACTACAGCAACATGATTTTAGGAGCTCCCAAAAAAAGAAAAGATTACATCACTATAACACAGAAATTTATCAAAATAAACACAACATCAACATTATATCAAAATATCACTAGAAATATAAAATGCAAAGAAAAATAAGGGTATTTCAGATATATCAAGTACAGGTAAAAAGTTCAATCAATGTAATGTAATGTTTCACACAGTCCTGTCTTGGAAAAATCATAGTTCAATGTCTATCATCCAATTATTGTTTATCTCACAGTCCTTTTGTTTATTATTAGAATCTACTCAATCAACTGATTTAAAAAATACAATCATAATAAAATCTTCATAACATCACATACTATATTTTAACTTTCAGAATATACTTATCACAAATAATCACAATGAAATTATTATAACACAATGTATCGTAAAATGACCTCATCACAATGTTTTCATACAGTCCATAATTCAGTTATTTTTTTTTTTTTAATAGTCTTCAATAATGTGTTCATTATGAATAAAGATACAATACAAATTCAATTAAATTAAATTTTGATTTTCATAATGTAAACAAGTCTTAAATTCAAATTACAATGCACTTCTTCCCCCCCAATGTTTGAGAAAACAAACTCTATAACAAATATAAATAAGAATTTAGCATAATTGGAAATTGGATTTTGAATGAAAGGTTTTAATCTTGTAGAATGAACAATATCTGTTAATTTTCCTGTATATTGATTTGGTTTATCTATTTCATAAGTAACATTTGAGAGTTTTTCTGACAACTTTAAAAGGACCATTATAAGGAGATTGAAGTTTACTTGAATTAGGGTATGAGAAATTTTGATATAATACTAAATCTCCAACTTTAAATTTTGCATCAACATAATGTTTATCATACCTTTGTTTATTTATCTTATGATGCTTAATTGTTCTGTTTACTGCAATTTGTCTAGCTTGTTGTATAGGTGGATAGTTTAATTTTACTTGATTAGGTAATGGCGAATCATATGGCAAAGTTCAAACATTAAATATGCAGGTGGAAAGCCAGTAACATCATGTGGCGAGTTATTGTATTCATATGTAACTTGTTCTAATAATTTTGTCCAAGGAGTTTTTGTAGTTGAATTAACTTTACATCTTAATTTTGCTACTAATGTCTGATTAACTCTCTCATTCTTTCCATTGCATTGTGGTCTATTTGCTGAAGTTAGTAATTGTCTAATATTATGATGTTTTAAGAATTTCTTAAATTTAGATGAAGTGAATGCAGCATTTCTATCACTTAAAAGTTGTTTTGGGCATTGAATAGAAAAAATTTGTTTTAAGCAATTTGTATAAGTTTCAGAAGTGACACTTTTGGATGGAAATGTCCAAGCATATCTGGTAGCATGATCCAGAACAATATGCAGGTATTTCTTTTGTGAATTATGATAATTAAATCCTCCTACAGTGTCTAGTGAAATCATTTCAAATGGTTCTTCTGCTACAGGAGCTTCTTGCAATAATCCATACTTTTTTTGTGTAGACTTTTTATTCAGTTGACATGTTTCACAACATTTAACAAAATTTGAAATGTCTAATATAATGTCTTTCAGTAGTAAATTGGGGAAATTAATTTTAACATCTTTTTTTTACACCTGGGTGACCAAATTGTTCATGTGCAGTTGTAATTAATTTTTCTCTCAAAGATAACGGTACTACAATTTTAATTAAATTCTTTTTCTTAACTGTTAATACATCATTAAATTTTATATATTTTGGATCATTAATGTTCTCTGAATTTTGGTATTTAATAATTTCATCAGTATTTAAAAAATGACAAATGGGTGATATATAATGGCATACAGGGTTCCTCGACAACATTTAATTTACCTTTTATATAAACTATCGAATATTCATACATATTACATCTATCTACAAAATTGCATGTCTACCTACACAAAAAAAAATGAATGTGTGTGTACAACAAAAACATTTTATAATTAAGATAACATAAAAAAAAATCATTTATTTTGATCAAATATTTTTCAATTTGAAAGATAAAAAAAAAATGTGACAAATATCAAATAAAAAATTTTAATGAAAGTTATATTCTATAACTACCTTATGTTTTCAAATGTTATTCAAAACATATCTACAACATTAATTATCACTTAATATATCAAAAAAAATTGTAAATATACAGATTTATAAAAATATATGTGCATAAGAATTCAAACATCGGAAAAAAAATTGATACACACCTGCAAGAATTATACATCATTTCTCATCAAAAATTATTTCTTTCATATTTTGGAATATTTAGATGATTCCAAGTCTTGACTTAGAGTTCAGTATCTTCTAAATCAGAAAAATGTTTATTCATTTCTTCGATAAACTTATCTACTTTTGTCACAGGACGTGTCTTTTTCTGTTCACCTTTAAACTTTCTCTTAAGCCCCCAACGTTTTATCTGGTTAGGAGATGAAAAAGGGGTAAATTTCTCTGGTGATGAAAAGAATTCCTCATCATCATCCCACTCAAATTTTGCTTTTTTCCATTGTTCTTCTTTTTGATATTCCAAACATTGTTGATCAAAACAGCTAAAAAAGCTTTGAAAACTACTAAACTTATTAAGATCAAATTCAGGAAAAAAGAAGGATTGATTCTCTTTGGATGTGTTGACTGGTGACTCCTGCCGGAAAGAGTCGTCTTCCATGGTAGTATCGTTTTCAATGCAGTCGTTCGTTCGAAAAAAAATTGTTGAAGTTAATTCGTTTGGTTTCCTCGCATATTTTCGGTTCGTTAATTCATCCTGCCGGCTCTTGACAGGCCCCAGGCCTGCTGGTTAAATGAGGAGGGTATCATCTTTATAATATTCCTTTATTACGCTTTCATCATATATAATCTAACATGGCGGACCTTTTGCCGCGCAACCGGATGTTACCAAATACAACATCGCAGCGAGGAGACACCAGCCAAGTCCTTCCTTAGTATGCGTTCGCCTTCGTCAGCGCTCGTTGCTCCTTTTAACAGGTTTGTTTACTCATAAATCCTTACGCGATGGTAAAGAGTTCGCTCTATTTTCATTTATTACTTCCTTAATTTTGAACCTAAACTTTTCAAACTTGACATATATATATATTATATATATATATATATATATATATATATATATATATATATATATTATATATATATATATATATATATATATATATATATATATATATATATATATATTATATATATATATATATTATATATATATATATATATATATATATATATATATATATATATATATATATATATATATATATATATATATATATATATATATATATATATATATATATATATATATATATATTATATATATATATATATATATATATATATATATATATATATATATATATATATATATATATATATATATATATATATATATACAGTTTTATTCAGAAAGCAGTTACCTATGTTTTGATTTATCATCTTTGAAAATTTCAATTTTTCACAAAATTAGGGGTCCAAAAGTGTACAAAAAGAAAGTTTTTCGAAAATTTTGCATTTGCCACAGAAAAAAATCATAAAAAATGTAATTACATTGTTTTTCCTTAGTCTCCATTTCACAACATGCATATTGTAATAATAAATAATGATGCAAAATTTCATGCAATTATCTCAAATGTCATGTATGTCTCAAAGTCTATTATATCATTTTCTCCGTGCGATAAAATATGGAAAAATCTGCTTCGGAGAAAAACGCATTTAATGATTTAAATTAAAATCTTAAAAAATTATACAACTAAAATAGCCTACAACCTATCTATATCAAAAGAATAAACCTTTTATAAGCACATATCAGTATTATATAGTTGTTTCAAATTTTTTTTTTAATTTTGTTACCAATTTTACAGAGTCAAAAAAGTTCTTGACGTCTAAATGTATAGTTTTTTTTTTTAAATACACTTTAGAGACATAAAAAACACACTAGAAAAACTTAAATGCATTAAAAAATAATAATTTTTATAGGGAAATACATAATATCTAAGTATGTTAGAGCTTAAGAATTATGTAAATATCAGTAAATGTGTTCAAGAAAATTTGTTTTTTTAAAAAAGTATTGCTAATCACAAAGGTTATAAGAAGTTAAAATAAAAAGCATATAAAGAACAGTTTTTGAACCCTCCATATGAATACACTTTGCCTTTTTTTCATCGTTAATAATTTTATTTTGTATGCTGCTTTTCTTTTTTCCGAGGAAATTTTCGAAATTCCAGGGGTATGTCACGGAGAAGTTAAAATACGTTCTAGATCAAATTTTACAAATCCATGTACAAGATCATATGAAAGGAAGAATTCGCATTTTTAATTAATGATAATAAACCAGTATATCACAATTTAAAAGGAATTAACGTTAATAATGCTCCTAAGCAAAATGTTTCAAGTTTAATAATTGTACCTGTAAGTAAAATACACCATAAAATGTTACTGAAAAAGGGTTTCTGGATAAATTTCGAATTCTTTATGAATAGATTTCAATTTTTTGTCACCATCTGACAAAGTATTATTGGGATTAGCTGTGTCTCAAAAAACATTCTCATTACTGCTAGTATCAAAGATGAAGTTAATTCCATTAAATCTTCTTAGATGTCCCAGATCTTGCCTTAGGCATAATTAATTAATATTTTGTCTTTGAGAACACAATTTTCCATCAAATATTTATAAGAAAGTTAAATATGAAACAAAATATCGAGAAGCAAGGACATAAAAAAATCGAAAAATGACAAAAAAAAAATGTACGAATTTATTTGCCAAATTTTACTAAAAACTATTAAACTATTTTTTTAAAATATCACCCTGTCCCCCTCATTACCTCACTTAAGTTAGTGTATATTTTAAATAAATTCGATAAAACACCAAAACGTGTAAAAAATTATTAAAATGCAAACACTTCTGGTTCGTTTTTGCTGCTCTCTCTTGACAAAAAAACTGCTATAACTTCGTAAATAATTGAAGTATAAACAAAGCTAAGGTACTTTTAGAAAACAGAAAATTCAACTATATGAAACTTGAAGTAAAAAAAAAAAAGTTCGTCATTTTCATCAAAATCGACGTTTTTGCACTAGTCAGGCACCATAATGACCTTGGGTACTCAGATGTAAGAGCAGATGTTCTGGTAAGGCGATCAATCTAACGCGAAACCCCCAGTGTTTAGTTCCCAAGCAGTCTTGATACTACTTTATTACTTTATCAACCCACTGAAGGGATGAAATGTTGAGTCGACATTTTCCAGCCCTGGAATTGAGTCCTGTGTCGTAGAAACGCAATACGTTGCCACTGAGCTTCATTAAGTAATACTAATTAAAATAAAAGTAAAGTTCCAAATGAAAAAAATAATGAGTTGCAAAGATGCCATGATTCTGAATTTCCTTGTTTGTTTCATAGGACTCGCAGTAAGGGGAAAATGAGGTATTGTGCAACAAGTGTATGAAATGGAAGCCCTTGAAGAATCAAGTAGAACAAAATTTTTTTTATTAGAATCTTTCAACTCTTAATTTGAAAGATTTCAGTTATTGGAACTAAAAATCTGAGATAGCAAAGTTTACTGATGTACAATTTTTAGGACTTACGAAACTATGATGGGTAAATTACGGCCCACACAAATATTTTATCAGACTTAATTATAGATTTTAAAACAAAGCATAGAAAACTTCATTTTTTCAATGTTTAAAAAAATTCTCTTAAGGTTATGCTCCATTTTTTTTGTAGACATAAAAAAATTCTATGCAATTAAAACATTTTCTTTTCATACGCAAAATAGATTAAAACATTTTTCCAGCGTATAAAGATAGAAACCGTAATAATTAATACACATAAAATTGTTAAAATATACTTATATGCTTTTATATTAAAAATTATTTTGTATATTATTTTTACCGTATTTATTCTAAACTAAACCACCATCAATTTTAAACCACACCCCAAAATCTCAACACGTTTTTGTGAAAAAATTTTTAAAAATGGTGTAAAATGGTTTTGTTTTTATTTTTATACGATATTTACGAAATTAAAAAAAATTAAAATGAGAATGAATAAGAAGTGAATAATTAATTTATTTTACCACCATTCAAAACTTTTGAATACATACATGAACCTGTAATTGCTCTAACCACCAGTATAATGTTTAATTTCCCTCATTCAACGTGTTTTTTAGCTTTCGATTCTAAGCTACACCCTATTTTCAGTAACATTAACTTTGGAAAAAAAGTGCGGCTTGGATTCGAATAAATACGGTATATTCTATTTTCGTTTAAAAAGTGAAAAACAAGATTGACACGGATTAACAGATTCATTCATCAATATTATAATTTTCAAAAAATATTGCGCATTTTTAATTTTTATAGCTTTTTATAACAAATTATATTGACCAATAAAATATTTTTACTAAAAGTGTTTGCCCATCGCTTTAACAAAAAGTACGTGGTTTAAAAAGACTTACCCGGAGGGACCTTCTTAGGTTAGGATCCATTTTTTCGGGAGTATAATTCTGTAATGGAATGATAAAAAAAATCGTTCAAACTTGGTTTTTGTAGAAAAGAATTATAATTATTATTCTTTATTCAATATATTTTTAAAAACGAAAAGCAATTTTAAAGGAGCGCTTTCTAGTGGTCCTGGACACAATCTAAAATTTATAAATTATATATAATGTTCAAAAAATCAATATTATTACTACAAATATTACTTTTTAATTTTAATCAAACAGAATAGTAGAATCACGCAAATTTTATTATTTATTTTATTTATTTATAAAATAGCATGTTTAGACATATTAAATGATGGAACTTATTTTATTAATATTTTTTTAAATTTATGTTTATTTTGAAATCTTCAATGCTCCTAAAATATGTTCGATGCATTTATGAAGGAAAAATTGTCCTCTAAATAAGTGTTCATGAATTACAAAAAAATTTTCACTTGCTTTAAACTGTTCAATAGGGAAAACTTAATATTCTCACGAATCAGACATACATATGCGCACAACACACATACGTATATTTAAGTATTGCATTGTGATATACTGTACAATAATGACTAAACCTAAAGTAATAAAATAAATGTAACTATTGATTTGAAATGCTACGAGTAATATTCTCTCAAAATTTCTTCTTTAATTCTTTTAAAAGTAATAAAAATAATATCAAACTTTTTTTAAAAAAGCCAAAGTTCCTTTTTTGTGAACTTCATAGAAAAATATTAACGTGAGGTTTTCAGTATTATCTTACATACACAGTATATATATGCAATAAGTGATAGAGCCTTAACTCATAAGCCTTAATAAGATCTCCAAAGTGTTACTATATTTCATACAATATGGCCAAATCTTGTATCTATTGGATATCAATAACATGTAATTATGTTGAGTATGAATTTTTTCTAGATAATACGACTCGTAACTAAAGAGAGAAAAGCTTAAAATTATATATATTTCTATAAATCTTATCCATAAATACTGAATACAAAAATAAAACACAAATAAGTAATGTAAAAGTAAAGGTTTTAAAGAATAACTAAGACATTTATGAATTTAATGGAAATATTTTTTAAAAAAGAGAAAGAACGTTTTAAACATAACGAAAATTAAATAAATGCCAGAAAGGGACATTAATAAGTAAAGGAAGGAAAAACGAAATCTTATCACTTTGAAAATATAACTTTGTTTCAAAATGGGCTTTGTTAACTATCCTATTTCCCCCATCGCCCTTTCCTTCCGATTCAAAATGAAATAATTTTAGAAAATAATAATTGCGGAACTTTAATTTCGAAAAATTTGAAACATTTCGTTCGGATTCAAAGTCCACTTTTTAATACAAAAATGAAATTCAAAGAATATTACTTACCCTCGACCAAAGAATATTACGATGTTCAACCTCGACCGAGCAAATGCGCGTGTTGGATGTCAAATGGCCTTTCGGTCTGTCCCTCGCGCAGATCAAGTGCGGGACATTTCCCCATCTCGGACATTTCGTGACGCATTCTAAGTGCGCATCTTTCATTCCATTGGAACAAATATTCTTGTCCGGGGTTTATTGTGAGAGAATGGAGGGAAGACAAAAAGAAAAAATAATAATAAATATTATTTTAGAAAATATTTAAAAAGAATTAAATAATTTAATTGAAATCATAAGGAAGAAAATTCGTTTATACAATATTAAGGGGAACAGTGTGATTTATAAAATAGTTCTATACGATGTTAAGTCCAAAACAAAAAAAAATTGTGAATGCTCTCTAATACCTAAAAATCATTTTAATAATATTTTAAGGAATTCAATCATGTTAGGAAAAGTGTTTTTGAAAAAGCTTATAAATGATTTTTTTTTTTTTATTTAATGTCACCTGAAATAGAATATGCGTACAAAACTGTTTTATGGATATTATTACAATAAAAAATTGATATTTTTTGGCAAAAAATGAAAATAAAATGGCATATTTTCAAAATATTATCTCTTTATGGGAAAATATTCTATAATATTATTGTTATATATATAGGAAAGATTTCGCCTTAGAGCCTTAATTAGGAGACATAAACAAATCACATAATTGCAGAGTTAGTACGAATCCAAATAACTGATATAGTTAATAGAATAACTGAATAGTGTTAATATTTCACTACTCTTATATATTAAAATGTCAGTAAACCTACCTTTAGTAGCTTCGGGGTAGCCTAGTGGTCGAAGTAACGGACTCATGGCCGGCGTACCATGAGTTCGAGCCTTGTACTGCTGAAGAAAAAACCGATGCACGTTGAGGATAAATGCAGTTGAACCTGTTTTTGTGCGGTGGATAGGGACCGCACAAAAGAAGTAGCATTTGGTTGACGGTTGAATCCTAGGAGGACCCACTTTTGGTCGCCAAATTTTGAGCGATAAAGGTTACAATATGATAACCCTTCCATTTCATCCAAAAATTTGGATTTTCAAATCACCTAAAAAATGGCAACCCTAAAAAAGTACAACGTTTTTCGCCTTTTCCGAAAAAACGTCATTTTGACATTTGACTTCGTTTGAGAAGGTCTGCTCTCCACCGGTTGTTAAGAATGGCGTGTGAAAGGAAATTAATTGAAAGTGAGGCTACGACAGGTTTCTTTGGGCACAAAGGGGAAGAAAGAGACATTAGAATGGTGTATGAAAGCTAATTTAATTGCTTCTCGTTATGAATGTCCGAGGTTTAAAAAAAATATGCGTTTGTAAGAACGAAAGGGAACGGTTGACGGCTACGAATGGCGTTGCCGCAACCAGTCGAAAGATAATCGCCACGACGTTGTTCGGAGTGTGAGAAAGGGCACTTGGTTTAGCGAAAGCAAACTTGCTATAATAATTATCTTGCGTTTGACCAGATATTGGTTTGGCAAGAGCATGAATGCGTTCGTGGTGAATGACTTGAAAGTTAATAAGAACAGGTCACAAGTTGGTGGATGACAATTTTCATGAATTCCTTGCATCCATCGCAAGGGTGTATCCACCAACGGAACATGACGAAATGCAAGCGTAAGGTAAGTGCCTTTTAAAATTTTTTAAAATGATTGATTTCATGTATTTCTTCAATTTTATATTTGCGAAACGCCCCTTTCGTCCTTTTTTAAAAATGTAAATCATGTTGTACACACTGGTTTTAGAATGCTTTTTTAAAATGAATTTCATTGCTTTCTCCGTTTTTTCTTTATATAATGATTAATTTAATGTATTTATTCGTTTTCATCTTTGCGAAACGCCCATTTCATCCCCCGCTGACGCATGCGCTTCCCAAGAGTTTTTCGTCATTGACGCCTTTTTGAAAACCTTCAATTTGGCGCTTTTTGGCGAAAAAATTTTGGCGCCAAAAACAGCAGTGGGTCCTCCTAGGATTTTACCGGATAAGTCTTTAAAATGCACGTACATAATTCACCGCTACTCATCGTAATCCAAAATCCTGCAATGAATAAGTTCAAAATCGCTTTCGTCACTTGAAGGTGCAATTTCAATTGATTTCTTTTTTGGCAACATAAAGTAAGAGATAAGTTTTTGTGACAAAGGACAGGTGGTCAGTTGCTTGTAAATGTCACGATAACCAGCTAAC
The DNA here is from genome assembly GCA_019973935.1 of Trichonephila clavipes. Lineage (NCBI taxonomy): Eukaryota > Metazoa > Arthropoda > Arachnida > Araneae > Nephilidae > Trichonephila > Trichonephila clavipes. Next base: position 7,990 of record BMAU01001846.1, on the reverse strand, counting down.
ATACATGATTGAAGTCCTTTTTGGAATTTTATACTCCTTTCGTAACTGGTATGTATTTTAAGAAAAGGCTTTTCCAATTTGTTGGAAATCTGGATCCCTGCATATTTTTATCCACTCTCAAAGAATCTGGGTTCTTGTCCGTCTTCATAATTTATCAAATTATTGATAATGTCACTGTTATTGAAAGTTTCGTCTTCAATCAAGCGCAGGCTGCTGGAGCGTAAAGAGAAAGCAACTGAATGTGCATTGTCGGGAGACTGTTTATAACAAATGAACTAACATTCTCCATTACGCCACTAGTAAATAGATAGAAAACATTACAGTGGCACCAAAGCCACTGAAATTCATACACCGCATAAAAAAATATCGCACATAAAAATCGCACAAAAAGGAAATCGCATAAAAAAAGACCGCACAAAAACAGGTTCGACTGTACTGTCTTTGGAGAGCCAGCACTCGAAAGTGCTTCTTCTCCGTGTGCGTATGAGAAAAGAGATAATAAAATGTTTACCTGGTAGCAAGACCCTCGGCCGCTCAGAAGAGTCAGCTGTTCCGGGATGAAGGGGCTGAGGAAACCATTTTCGGCGAGGTGGCTTTCTCTCTCTCTTTCTCCGCGTTGGAGGGGAGGAGGGGTTTTTCAGCTGTTCCGTTGTGAAGGGATGAAGCGACGGGTTCGCTTGGGTGAAATGACGTTTTCCTCAGTGGTTGAGAGTTGCAACAGAGCTGTTGGTTTCGGTTTGTTAGAAAGTGCTTTGAATGGCGGTGAACTGGGTTGGGTGTCTGTGCGTTCCTGGATTGACATCGGACTGGGCCCTGATGGTTGGATTAGCATGGTGGTTTAATTGTCCGTAGAAGTCCTCTGATAATTCAAGTATTCTGTCGTGGATAGGGAGGATTTTTATATCCCTGTGAAGATATTTCCTGGATACATATCAGGGATAATCGAGGATAGTTCCGAAGGCTTTGTTTTGAAGTACTTGGAGCTTGCTCATATGTTGTTCGGCGGCTATGCCCCAGATGGGGGATGCATATGGGAGGACTGGTTGTAGGTATTGCAGGTAAATAATTCTCATCATTTGACTCTGGTTTAAAATTATGAGATCCGTCATCAAAAGCTTTCAAGCATATGAACAGTGGAACGGTAATATTCCCTCAATATATCCTCTTTTAAGTCATATGATTCAAAAATCCTACATGTTCAATTATTTTCACATGCCTAGTGCCCGATTCCACCGTGTACCGACGGGAGAACTTTGAGCTCGACAAGGCCGCGATAGCTTTGTGGTCAAGGTAACGGACTCGTGGCCGGCGAGTCATGACTTCTAGCCCAGTGCCGCTGAAGACCCGCCGTGTAGGGGCGCGATGCACGTTAAATCTGTCTAGAGCTCAAATGTCCTTCCGTTGGTGTGGTGTGGTAGTTAGGAGAAAGGGTGGAAGCTCGAGTGTCGTCCTCATCACTTGGCTAAAATTCAAAATTAAGAGGTCCGTTGCCAAAAGCCATCGAGTAGCTGAACAGTACGATGTTAATATTCACTCACGCACTTGAGCTCGACAGAGTGGTCACAGAAGTCTAGTTGTTAGGGTCACAGATTCGGGGCTGCAGTTCGAACTTAGTACCACTGAATACCAGCCGGGCAGAGGAGGCCGCTGCACGTTAAATCTGTCGAGGCTCAAATATCCTCCCGTTGGTGTGGTTAGAAAGTTAGGAAAGAGGGTGGAAGCTCGAGTGTCATCCTCATCACTTGGCCAAAATTCAAAATTACGAGATCCGAAATGAATAGAATTCGTGTAGCTTTATACTGCGACGTAAATATAACTCTCTTTCTCCCTCCCTTTCATGTAGCGGGTACGAGTCCTGGTACCATTGAAGGCCCACCGTAGGGAGGGTGGTGATGCACATTAAATTGGTCGAGCTCAAATTAGTAAATTAGTGTTATATTATCGTCACACTATAAAATTGCACGAGGAATATTGACGGCGGACCTCGTAATTTTGAATTATGGCCAAGTTACGACGACACTTAGCTGGAATCTCCTCTCCTAACTCCCCCACCACTCCAAAGAGAGGACGTGCGAGCCTCGACAAATTTAACGTACATAAGCCTCATCTGCACGACTGGTCTTCAGCGGTACTAGGCTTGAATTTATGACATACCAGCCCCGAATCCATGACCTTGACAACTAGGCTACCATGATCATATATCTGTCGAGCTCAAAGTCTTCCCGTTAGTGCTGTGTGGAAGTTATGAGAAGAGGGCCAGCTCAGGTGTCATCCTCGTCATTTAACCATAATTCAAAATTACGAGGTCATTCGCCAAAGGCCCTCTTGCAGCTTTATACAGTGACGCATATATTACTCTCTCTCTCTCTCTCCGCTTCATGTCACGGGTTCCAGTCCTGGTGCCATTGGAGACATGCAATGTGGAGAGTTGTGATGCACATTAAATACGTCGAGGATCAAACATCCTCACTTTGGTGTGGTGGAGAAGTTAGGAGAGCGGGATGCCAACTCAAGAGTTGTCCTTAGTCCTTGGACATGGTTCAAAATTACTAGGTCCGTCGCTATAAGTCCTCGAGTAGATTAATAGTGTGGCCTTAATATTCACTCATTCACTCACCTTTACAATGCCACGTTTATAACACTCACTACAAACATCAATAAAACTACAGTTAGTAAGAAAAATTTTCTTTTTCTTTCACAATTTGATAGTAGGCCAAGATCTATTCTTTATAAAAAGTGCAAAACTGTTAGTTTAAAATATAATTTATATCTTTCCCATCCCTTACATTTTATCTCGGATGTCATCCTTGTCATTTGACCCTGGTTAAAAATCAATAGTCATCGTGTTGCTGTAGAAAACGGCAGTAATCAAGATCAGATCAAACGAAATTCGTAACATTTAAAAGAATTGCTGTGTAGATCCTGAAATCTTTATTGTGTATTTCCGCGGTCACATTTAGAAATTGTATCAATGGCAGTGTAAGACGTGATTATTATTACTCGTTCCTGCATAACATATTAACTTAGAGTAGGAGGCATATTAAGAATGATTTATTTAATAAATCTTACCATTGATAAAGACATGAACCTCTTAAGTTTTTGCAAAATTTATTTCCTTTTTGATGGACTTAATGATTATATAGATATGTGTCACTATTTATCTATAAAAAATAATGAATAAAAAAAACTAAAATCTATCAGTTTTCTTATTAATAGATCCGGAAAATTTTCGGTTTAACAAGAGTTTCACTATTTATTTAACCATGTATAACATGATTAACTTGCTTATTAGATTAAACTTCTAAAAGAGCGTTTTGAATACTTTGAAATGAAACTATCTGTATATTTAGTGGCCGACGTAGCCTAGTGGTCAAGATAACGGACTCGTGGCCAGCGTGTCATGAATTCGAGCCTTGCACCGCCAAAGACCCGCCGGGTAAAGGGAGCTGATGCACGTTAAATCTGTCGAGTCTCAAACGTCCTCCCGTTGGTGAGGTGTGGAACTGGCCAGCTCAGATGTCGTGCAGCACTTTGGTTCAAAATTACGAGGTCTGTTGCCAATGGCCTTCGTGCAGCTTTGTAGGGTGACGTCAGTGTGAGGTTAGGGGGATATAGATAAGACATTCCCGTTTTCAAACTATTAGACCTGCATACTCAAAATTTGGTTAATATGTTTCTTTTAATGAGTAGAAATCCACTGAGGATGGGTTTTGTGGAAATCGATAACAAAGGGAGATTTAAGAGAAGGCACAGATAAAAAAAAATTTTTTTTTAATTATTAAGCTATTAACTTGGAAATTTGGTGAGCATGTTTTTGTTGTTAAGTAGAGAACTACTAAAAACGGATTTAATGGAAATTGATTTCAATGGGGAGTTAATTAGGAAAAGTGGCGCACACAAGGGAGGTGTCTCCGGTGCCGGATTCCCCCCCCCTCCATAATCCTTGATTATTTTCTTCGATTGATTATAATCCTATGTATATAGTACGCAAAATTTAGTTTATTTGTTATTGATAATTAATTTTATTAATTAATGCTAATTTGTTCAATAAAATTTTTACTGTTTTTTGTCCCCGAAAATCGATAAAATCAAAAGAATACGTTGGGCGGTTTATTGTAGCATGGTATTAGAATGGTGGATTTTCGACCCTGGACACCACCCCCTTCCCTTGAAAAACTTCTGTGTGTGCCACTGGTTGGGAGTACAATTAAAAAATATTGCCGCATTTTGACTATTAGATCTATAAACTTGTAATTTGGTAAGCATGTCTTTTTGTTGTTAAGTAAAGATCTGCTAAGAATGGGTATTACCGTTTTAGAGATATATTAGGCCAAGAGACTTAAAATTTGGCAAGTATGTTTCCTTTGCTCAGTAGAGATCCTCTAAAAATGGGTTTGGGGAAAACTTGATTTTCACGGGGGAGGTTACGAGAGTGTTATTATTTTTTTAAAAAATTCCGATTTTGAAGTATTGGACCTTCAAACTTGAAATTTGGTAAGCCTGCCTTGTTTTGTTGAATATATACCGGCTTCGAACAGATTTGAACGAAATCGAATCCTAAAAGTTTTGTGAGGGTTACGAGGTCGTTTTAAAAAAAACTCATGGGAAAAAACTCACTTTTGAATTATTAGACCTAAAGATTTGATGTTTGGTAAACGTGTTTCTTTTTTGTCGAGTAGAGATCCACTAAGAACGGTATCGTGGAAATCGATTACAAGGAGGAGTTGCGAGGACGTACAAAATAAGTAGACTTTAGTTTAAGAAAATTTAAGTCCGGTCCTTTTCAAAAAAAAAAAAAATGAGAGCTTTAAGAATACTTTTCAATTCATTTGAGTGCTTAATCGTATAGGAATTAAAGATCAATAACTTAAAAGAAAGTATATTCATACATTATCATGAGATATCCAGCGAAGAGAGCAGATAACGGCTAGTAGCAACATATTTACCTGGCCAAACTGCAGACGCACTTCTTCACTACATAGACACTCGTACATATCATGTCTTTATTAAATCTATTTTTTTAATTTATAATTTTGACATATCTTGCTAATAATTCTATTTTTTATAATATGTGGTATTTTCTGATTAATGGTCTTGGAATTGTATTGAATAGAATTTTTAATTATTGATTTGACGCATGGAAACAAGCAGATTCTGAAAAATCTTAATAGCTAATTTCAGAACCCCGATGTACTTTAGTTTTAAGAACTGGGAAAAGAGAAAATAAAAATCAAAAACATACTTAAAATATAGCTTACCTCAGTGATTTACTATATTGTAGATTCTAAATCGCTAAAAAAATTCTATAGTTAGCAATAAGTACTCCACAAAAAGTTCACAATTTTGGTTGCATATATATTTTCCGCGCGAATAACGTAGACTCTCAGTTAACAAAAACGTTTTAGAATTCTTTGGGAAAAGAAAAATTGTCTAAACCACTTGTTTTAATGGCATAAAATTGATACTATAATAATTTAGTGGCAATCAAAAGTGGGAAATTGCCTGTTAAATACATTTATGGATGAAAGTACTTCTATTTGTGTGGGCTATCATCAATTAATGTGGACATTAATGTGTTTAATTTTAAAAACAGTTGATTAAACTTTGAAGTCAACTTCAGCTCCTAGTCGCCCATCCGTTGTAGTGGTTAGTGACGCTGACTGCGGTGCCGTAGGGTCTGGGTTCGAATAGCGGATAAGACGTGGAGGTTTGTGTTGTAATTCCTCTCTTTGTAATGTGTGCTTCACGCTTACTTCTATGTAAGCCCCCGAGTGTTACTTTGTGGCGCATGGGGTTATAAATGTTCGCAAAAAAAAAAAACTCAGCTCCTAATCACGTGTTAAAGCAACAAATATTAACGTGAGGGAGTATTTATTAACGTCGCACTATCAAAGCAACTCTAGGGCTATTAGTGGCAGACATCGCAATTTAGAACCCCGGCCAAGTGAGGAAAACAACACCTGAACTATCACGTCACTCCTAATTTCTATTCCACGCCAACGTGAAGACTTTAAGTCAAGAAGGAGTTAACAAACATCATCCCCTCTACGTGGCAGGTCATCGGTGGAACCAGGTGGCCGAAGTAACCTAGTGGTCAAGATAATGGACTCGTGGCCGGCGTGTCATGAGTTCGAGCCTAGAACCGCTGAAGTCCGGCCGTGTAGAGAGGACCGATGCATGTTAAATAGATGTGTTTTTTATTAATGTCTCCAGAAAATATCATTTAGATTTTCTTAGTAATCTTATTTTGTCTACTGAGTATTTTAAACTTTCCCATGATGCGATTGGTTTCGAATTGATTCATTCAATAACTCTTTTACTCATAAATATGTGCTTTTTTCTGCATTATTTCATTATGAGGATTTAAATATACTTATGATCAATTTATGGCTGTTCATGTAATTAAAAATCTTCATGATTAAATTATGATCAAATTCCTTTCCGAAAGGTCACTGCTCTGTAAAAGAATGTCAGAGAATAAGATATGAGAAAATTCGTTTAAAAAAACAAGTTAAAAAATCAGAAAGTAACATATACATTATTACAATTTATATCTTACCAAACATTATTAAAAATGAGAACAGTTTCTAAAGAATTGCCTGGCCAATATGTATAGTATTCTGAATTATATATACATATAATTACATAAACCCTATTACCTATACTATAAACTTTTTTTAAATATATTTAATTTTAAGAATTAAAACAATTACGCTTTTTATATGCATTCTTTTCAAAACTGTATTCACTAATGAAAAAATAATGCAAGTAAAATTATGATGAAAAGTGGTGCATTAAAAAGATGTAAGCTATTTTTTAAAATATATGACGTATGAAAATTTCCATTACTAAGGTAAAAATATTTTTACCATCTCAATTCAAGCTTTTAAAAAATAATGATTCCTCTTGCTTTTAAATGCATCCTATTGAAAATCAAAATTGCGTTAAGTCAAAAACTGAACCTTTGTAAATTTATTTAAAGTGTTTTTCGTGAAACATCATATGTTACCAATATTTTGAAAATGCGGAGTACATTTTAGACCTAAATTTATCATAATGAGGAGATGTAGATGGCTTAAAATGAAGCACCATTTTAATATTGCCGAATTAATTACTATTTGTAACATAATATGAGGGGAATTTCATATTCTAATTATGTATGTGTTTGCATTGATAAAGAGTATCTATCACCCATCATTATTGAAGTTTTTTTTAAAAGGTCGATGCAAATAAATATTTTACTACGATTAAACATAAGATCAGTATAATATTGATACTTAATATCAGAAAACTCATTTTACACACATCTAGTGTCCTTATGCTTATTAAATCGCAATTGAACACTGTTAAGCATCATTAAAAGGCAAAGTCTATCAGTTATTAGGAACAAATTTATTGGAATAAATGTTATCACATTACAGTAGGAAACATGATTTCTCTTTTTATATCGTATAAAAGCCTCGACTATTAATGCAAATTTTATTCCAGGTTGATTGAATGTTTGAATGAATATTAACGTCGCACTATTCAGCTACACGAGGGCTTTTGGCGACGGACCACGTAATTTTGAACCATGGTCAAGTGATGTGGACGACACCTGAGCTGGCACCCCCTCTCCTAACTACCACACCACACCAACGGGAGGACGTTTCAGCTCTCGACAGATTTAACGTGCATCGCTGCCCTACACGGCGGGTCTTTAGTGGTACTGGGCTCGAACCCGTGACAAAGCAAGCCACGGTCCGATACCTATACCACTCGGCTACCGCGGCCACATTTTATTCCAGGAGAGTATTGTCTAGAAATGCTTAATTGTACGAAACTAAAATTACATTACATTGTTTTGTAGTTTTAGTTTTGCACTGCATTGTAATTTTTATATCTCTTTAATTGTGTTGGTGAAATTTTGTGGCTCTTGCTATTCGTTTTTGTATCATGTACTCTGTAACTGGAATTTTATCTGTAGTCTGCATTTGAAATATAAATAAAT
>BMAU01001845.1:0-75108 GCA_019973935.1 Trichonephila clavipes | reverse complement strand
TAATATAGTCTTTTAACGAAGCAACGACACAGAGAAAACGTTCGTAACAGGGGTTTGCAACCCATAGCACGGGTGCCACGGGTGGCACAAGGTACAATTTTCAGTGGCACAAGGTACAATTTTCAGTGGCACTCTTCACTACTCAACAAATTTGTCAATTTTTGAGTGGATGGAAGGTGTTAAATTTATAAAATACCTTATTTGAACAAAAACATCTTCAGAATTATGGACATTTACAGAATTAAGAGAAAATCTGAAATTTAGCTCTATAGATAAACTTACAGCTATTTTGTAAATTATTGAATGTCATTGCTGGGGAGATTTTATTGTTTGAGAGAGAGAGAGAGAAGCACTGTTTCTCAAACTGTGGGGCGCACCCCGGGCGCGAGCATATCGAAAATAAAAGATTTAAAAATAATTAATTTACTGGAATGAATTAAAACAAAATACTTTCATACATAATAAAAAATGCACTTTTACTCTGATATAATTTATAGGCGCGCGCGCGCAATATTAAGTCATCAAAAATAAAAACTTCTTCAACACCTAATTAGCTATCCTTGATCCTACAACTAAATAAAAAAAATTTCATTTGATTTGCTGTAATCCAATGATGAGAGATTTTTTTATTACGCTTTCTTTTTAAAAACCTAACATACTACTCTTTCAGAGAAAAAACAGATCCCAGACCCAGAATCGAACAAATTTAGGAACATAAAAAAAACTCATCACTGTCATTATTTTTGAAATACTGCACATTCTAGCTATAATCTGTTTGACCTTTTAAGTTATTGGTACAGTTAGTTATGACCCATCTATTATGTGTTTGTTTCTCATTTAAGGAAGTTGTAAGTAATTTATTTCTCTGCTGCGCTTTTTTCCATGCAAAAGAATTTTATGATATTTGGAAAACCACGGAGAGCACACTTTGAAGGATTACTTGGCAAAGACTTATTTTTATGAGTATTCTCAAACATTTAAAGCAGGCGTGGGCAGACTTTTCTTGGGTACGGGCCACTTCTAATTTTTTCAAGGTGTTGCGGTCAACCCAGTGTTAATGGGGCACATAAGGGGGAACAAGGGGTCCACGGGTCTGGTCCCTCCCTCATAGCCCTTGCTTTTTTTTCCGACTGAGTATAATCCCATATATAAAGAACGTAAAATGTAATTAAGTATTTGTTATTGGTATTTTTTTAATTAAATAATGTTAATTATTTATTCAGTAATTTATTTTTTGCTTTTTTTTGTTCCCGACCATCGACAAAATCAAAAAAGATGAAAAAATGTTTGGTTACGTATTGGGGATACGAGAATGGTAGACCTTCGACGCCCCCCTACCCTCTTGAAAAGCTCGTGTGTGTGCCACTGCCTCATGTCGTAGGAGTGGTGGGGTAAAGAGAGACGTTATTATTATAGTACCTTAAAATATATACGGAATATGTACTTGCCTACAGAACTAAAATTTAAAAAAAACGCGTTTAAAGCACAATTCAAGGTACAAACATAATAATAATAGCCACAAATACAATTATATTAACCGATGCATTTATTATGAATCAATTCAAATACATTAAAAAATTAAACATTTTTATCTAAAGTTAGTTTTCGTTGTTATATTCAGTAGAAGACTTAGCCTGCCTATTTTCAGCCAATCTTGTATTTTCCGTATATAATTACTGCTTAGTTTATCAGGCGATCCTTGAAAGTAGGTAAGTAAACTTTCTCTTAATTAAATTATTCACTGGAATCACGATTTGTATCGTATAAAATAAAATAATTATATAAAAAAGGATTGGGTAGACTCAATAACCCCTCTCGACCGTATCGCCTGCTCCCGGGTTAAAACATGTTGAAGTCTTTTCGATTTAAATATTAAAATTAATACAATTATTCTTCATATGAATTTTATATTATTGTCCATTATTTAACATCAATTATAAATGCTAATTCTGTGAGGCTTAAAATTACAATTCGCTTAAAACTAATTATAATTTGAGCAAGCATTTTTAAAAAGATCATTTTACATTTTTTTAAACATTGGCGAGCACTTGGATTTGCTCTCCTTAAAATTCAGCTATTATATCAAAAATGTTTTATTTTCTTATAAATGAACTCGGGCAAAGAGCGGGGACTTCAGCCGGTATACTTTTAATGTATCAGTGCTGCACAGAGTATTTTATAACTAATCAATTAATACTAAATTAAGAACAAGTTTAATAAGTATTAACGACTTCCATGGGCTTGTCTTGCAAAGCAAAGTTTTTATAAGGAATGCTTATGATTAGAAATTGACCCTCTGAGTTCTTTTTCTATATTTATCAGATATCTATATTTTGTCTTCTAAGCAGCTACCGCATTTTGAAATATGTTCAATTTAAAAATTAAAGAAAGGAAAAGTAACATAATAACTATCCTATTATTTTATTTATTTATTTATTTTTGCTTAAAAGTAGTACACAAAATTTAATACTTATGTTACTAATTTGTATGGTTTATAATTATAATCGCCCATTGTAGCTTTAGTGTCAAAGTGCATTATTATTGCATTCAGTACATTATTAATGTATAAGGGGGCAGCGATAAAAATTGTGATCGAAAAGGGGGCGCCAGTATTGAAAGTTTGAGAAGCACTGGTTTAAAGAGAGAAAATTTCATCTAGTCTGGTTTTCGCTTTTGGTTCTACATATCAAATTGTAAAATTTTTCCACTGATAAAAAACATTTAGAGCCCACATAGAAATTGTTTGACAACTGAATGCTCAGAATCGTGTCTGATTGAAAGTCACCCATTATACTCCTGAATTTGCGATATGAAAGTAAAACGGCGCAAGCACTACGATCGCATTATAATTTTTATTTAACTGTAATGAAAAAAACCACTTACCGTAAAATACGCTGTATAACACGCTTTTATATCATTTATTCGAGGTATTATCCCAGACATTTGAAAAAGTATTATACTTTTAGAACTAAAACTCTTTTAATTCTTTATGCAAATCGTTTCTTTAAAACAAAAGTATTTTTTCATACATATAGAAGTAATTTTTTGAAGTCTGTTTTTTTTAAGTGAAGTTTTGAAGTCATTTGTTTGAAGAATGATGCCAGACTTTTGACAAAATAGTTTACTTCTATAACTACAACTCTTTTAGTTCAAAAACAAGCCATTCCTTTTAAATAAACAGTGCTTAGATACATACAGAAGTAAAAAAAATATGTTTATCTATTTTGTTATTTTTAAAGCTATCGTTTTTATACCCGGCGTATAACACGCACCCATAAATTTCAATGTTATTTATTTTTTTAAAAGTCCGCGTTATACGCCGGATTTTACGGATTACTTTTTGACGTCACTTTGATATTTTAATAAATGTTTAAAAATACATAATACAGTCGAACCTCCAAATAACGAACCTCAATATTGCGAATTTTTTTCCTGGAACCAAGAACATTTCTCGATTTTCTTCGTAAAATAACATCCCAATAGCGAAGTGAATTTTTTATATAACGAACCTTTTCTCTTGTGATTCAATTTTTTTCTCTCTATTTTAAAATTATTTTTGGAAATTTTAAGTTATTCTCTCTTTTAACATATTTTATGGTAGCCATAAATCTTTAACTGGAGAGCAATAGAATTTTGGAGATTTAATCCAAGAAGAGCAGTTTTTAACCCTCATTGTCCAGTTTAGAGGATACATCTTCGATAACCCCTTTTACCCTCAGTGGAGTCTAGTGTTCTTGAACGAGTCTCTGTTCATTTGTATTGTTGATCAGTCGTACTGGAACTTCGTTTCTCGTAGCTCAAAAATGTCAAAACGTAAGTGCTTGAGAATCAAAGAAAAAATTTAATTCTTCAGGAAGTGTATAAAGGCGTTAAGAAACTTTTCTCGCAGTTTTCTTTCTTTCTTCCTTTTTTTGATAGGTAAGATATATAAAATAAGTATATATTAATTTATAAAAGGTGTGGATAATTACTTATTTTAAATTTATAGTGTTATGAACTTTAACTGTTGTGTTTATGTGGTTTATAAAGAAAATTAAAAGATGTACCTCTAATTAGCGAATTTTCCATTTAACGAACTTTTTTTCAGAATTTAGTGACTCCGTTATATGGAAAGTATATGTACAATTTTATTTATTTTTTTTAAAAAATTTTTTGAAGAAATCGTTACATTTTATGCTGTTTATTTTACGTTAAGAATTATTTTTAAATAATGTAAAATTAATATCAAATAAGACTGTAGATCTCTCTCTCTAAATTATCTACATCTATCCTCTAATTATGCATGCAATATCACGGGAATGGAATTGTTTCAAATGTATCCTACTGTGTGGTCCACTGAACAATATAGATACATTGGTTTGGCACATTACAGGTAAAAGGTTGTCGACCCCAGCCTTACCGCATGGATGTCAAAATCCGTGACACAATTACAAGAACATTCAGTAACAGAAAGTATACTGGTCTAATTGGAATTGCAGGGATACCGAAATAATTAGAGCAATTTCTTTACCATATAAAAACATATTTCAAATTATCAATTAATAATATAAAATCTTGAATTGTATGTTTCTTGAGGTGCTTTAATTTATTATTCCTAAAAGCAACTGAATGTATCCTAGGTAGCACAAATTACTCGTAATTTGGCTACTTTTCAAATATGGATCATGAAAATTCTACAGTTGTATGAATTTTTACCAAGTAGAAAATTTTGAAACATGCCAATTTTTGTTCATGAGGATAAACCCATTGTTTAAGAAGGTATTTTCCTATGGTGTAGGCCATCCGGTATAGTGGTAAGCGATGCTGACTGTGGTGCCATTGGGCTTTGGTTTGAGACCTTGATGGATGTTTGTAAATGTATAGTGCCTTCGTGACATGGGGTACTTTAAACAGCCGTCGAGCCACAAGTCCTCTCGTGCGGTTGGTGGAAGAGAGATGGAGGCCCCCAGGAAAAAATGACCAACCCCTGGGTGTACTCTCTCAAAATTGGGGTGGAACTGAACTCAATCGTTCTGTCACCTGTAAGGTGTTCAAAACTACGGCTAATGACAGGTATCGCTTTTGCTATAAACTTGATATTTTGCGGTATGTAAAGCTTTCTTACTTTTTTTAAAAAAAAAAAAATGTTAAAATGTATGCGAGTTTGGCTTTTTTTTTTTTTTTTGTTGAATTTTTGTATACATATCCACATTTTATTTTTTTCTCCCAAACTAATTAAGTTATTGGAAAATCGATCCCGAAAGTTGCTTAAAACACCCTTAACAAAAAAATTTCCAGGTAAAAAAATAATTACAAAAGGAGTACAATTTTAAAATTTCCATATTTTCTTTAAAAAATTTAAAAAATTTAAAATTGCATGAATAATATTTGCGAAATTTCATCTCGTATCATTTTCTTGAATATAAGCATTATATGAAATGCTAAAATAAAATTTTTCAGTACATAAATAAAAAAATTTTTAAAAAGGTGCCAAGTCCGCTTAAGTGAAAAAAATGCATACTTTAAATAAAAGTCCCCAAAAGATCAAAATGAAAAACGCTACATTTCATTTCGAGTGCGATTGTTGGAGGAACCTGATGATGACACCAAGATGAGATAAATACATGCAATTAAACATCGACCATTGGGTTAAGTAGCTTTTTTAAATCCAAGCATAATTATTCGCACAAATGTTCTTTTCCTTCTTTCTAATGGGGCTGTTGATTGGAGGTTCCCATTGCAGAACAAGTACACTCTCCGAGTGCTGGTATCATTTTTTAGTGTCACTCCATCTAGGTGAACATCAATTTTCAAAATGTAATTTTAACAACTATTTTCATCCCCAGAAGGAGGCTGATGAGCTCTAACAATCCAAAATTGTACGAGGAATTTAATATTGTGGAGATCACTTAAGCAAACAGGCAGCCTAAGTATTTTTAATATGCCACATAATCAAACGACACAAACGCTATCAGTTATTTGCATCAGGAAATCCCGCCCACTTGGGCTAGGGTCACACCCGCAAACTTTGGCTTAAAAGGCTAGTTCTAAACCAACTACGCCATCCAGCTGTAATGTTAAAACTTCGTACATATGTATAATTTTTAAGATATATGAGAATGGTATTTAATAGTATATTACCTACACAATACTTCTTTAATTACTTGCAAAAGCTATAAGCACTTTTTTCATAACACTGTTATTCTATCCGAAGAGTATCAAAATCAAAGGCTAAATTGGGCCAAACACACAAAAAAAGAAAATCGATATTCTTACAAACGTAAATATATTTCGAATAATACATTACATTAAACATATATAAAAAACAAGAAAAATCAAATGTTTACATACTGACAATTCTCTCATCCACTATCTTTCCTATTCAATGAAAAATGATCTTTTATACTATTGTGCGCCTGCCAATATGCTAACAGGACGCAAAAATGTTCGTTGTCAGCCACAGGACCCACGTAAACGTCTTCAAACACTTTGCCAAGAAATTCACGACTCCCGAGTCAGAGTAGTTTTCAAAACACTTTGCAGACATATTTTTCATGGTAAATAATTAATTACTAAGTGTTAAATTAACTATCTACGGCAATTTGTGCGGGTATCTGGTTTTCAAAAAACCCTTAATCCCGTATCTGGCAAAAGTCTACTTAATGACATGGCTTTTCGTTTGGTTTTTATGCTTGAAATATAAGACATTGCTATGGACTGAATTAAGTACATACACTGGGTGTTCTTGGGAAACTGGGTTTATCAAAAAACCTCCATCCCATATCTGATATTGTATCCGAGTCCTTAATGTGGATGTCGGTAAATTAAAAATAGTTCAAAAAGGGACTATGATGATACGGAAGTAGCATTGGGATGGATGTGTCACTGATGATTGCTGAGGGATCCAGGACTGTCTCTAATGACTGGAAGGAGTGTTCCTGATTGGTGAAGCTGTCAGCGACGAGATGGATGGTTCTAGGCTCTGTTAAGATGGCGGCCAGGAAAGAAAAAGAAGTCCACTGCAAGTGACGGAGACGCAATTGGAATGGATTGGAGCGAGCAATGTCATTGGTAGAAGCAGTGAGTGAGTAACCTCTCGATTGGCTGCACAGGGGTTAAGGAGAGAGGGAGTCGAGAGTTTGAAGAAGGTTGAATGTTAATGAAACTACGGAGGGGAAATTTTCGTAAAAGAAAATAATTTACCGTAGAGTGAACTAATGGGCAAATAATTTAATCATCTTCATCTAGTAAGTATTCGAAAAGTGCTATAAGTCCCTTCTTGTTGGCTCTATTTTCCACTGCAGTGCTGGGAGGGGGGATCTGAAAAGTTCATAATAATGATTTGTTGGATTAATACTAAATGGGCCTGTATAGTTTGCTGAAGCGTTTGAGTAATTAAATTAAGACATTCATTTTTAGTATTCTTACATTGTTGTTGAATGGGAAATGGGGTTATTTCAGCCTGAGTTGTTGGTTGAATGGTAGCAGGTATTGGTCCGGAATGTAGTACCTTCTGTTGTGAAGTATCTCAGCTTAAGGTTGTTTCGCTGCGTATGTAGTATTTGGCCTGACTAAACTGTCAACTATGTTCGTGTAGTTTGTTTTAATGGTAGCGCGTTTTCGGGGCTTGGGGTAAAGGGGGCATTTAGAGTAATTGGCCATATGTCCAAATGCTTGAAGGTTAATACAAAAGAGTGTATCGACCCTCTTTATCTGGCATTCCTTAGTTTGGTGTTCCTTGCCGCACTTCAGGCATCTGGGTGTTGGATGACAGTGGTCTGCATTGCGATTTAACTGGTTGCATTGAAAGCATTGGGTCGCCCCTCTGCTTTTAAAGCCCTCGACAGTTATTGAAAGGTAGCTTTAAGTTTTAAGATAAAAAATTTGACGTTTGCATGATTTCTGGGTAATGATATTGTGATAATTGGCAATAGTCGTTTCGTGATATTACTATTTGAGTCACTCGATTGATGATGAAACCCAGATCAATCAGGTTGGTGTGAATGTCCGTTGTTTTAGTATCTCGTAGGAGTCCCTCGGTGACAATTTTTATAGGTCGTTTGTTTTTAGGTGTGATTGTGTAACTATTCTGTGTGATGAGGAAAACAAAATCTGCTAGAACCAAGACTGTTCTAATATTTATAAAAAGCATTTTAGTCCCGAGTAAGATTTAAATTTTTCGACAGTATAAAATATTTTACGAAGGCTATTGTGAATTTAAGTAGATACAGTCTTATTCGGAGAGTATGAATTTTCTGTTATTACAAAGCTATATGTGTTGGATCCATATACCGTATCTTCAAAAAGGAACATTGATATGCATTTAATTATTTTACAATAGATGAACTGTAATTAACGATTTATTAATCCAAAAAATGATACAAAGCTATTGCATGTATTTACAAAATTTAAACAATATACGTGGCCGATAATACCGGCCCTGTTTATTGTTGAGAAGACTTCCAAAGAATTGCAACCTTTGTCGTCCTGTAGCGACATCTGGCGTAAAGCGTGGATCTTTGCTCCTAATTACATTACCACAGAATGGCATTAAGGCTATCTTCGGCTAATGTTAAAGAATAAGAGCCGAATTCGGAATATTTTTTTCGATATAAAAGTACTGAAACATTAATGTTATATTCTGGCTACACTATCCTGTAGATAATCACTTATTTTAACGTACTAATCATTTTTCTACGAGTTGACACATTTTTTTCTTTTATAAATGAAATTTCCTATACCGTAATATTATTTGAGCTATCCCTTCACATATCAAAAGGAAAAACTAATTATTTATGAAATATTTTGAAATTTTAAAAACATTATATCATAAACAAAGCATGAGTTACAATGTCACAAATATTTATAAATTTTGAGGCATTTTTTCTGTCTAAAAATGTGCTCCGCGTCAAATTCACTCTCTGGTACACATGGCGAAAACAGCCTTAAACGCCAGGATCATTCGCTATTCCTTAGATAGATAGAACAAAGAGAATTTTGAAGTTTGGTTTCTAACTGAAGTCGCGCATATTCTGAGGGAGGCTGCTTTGTTTTCTGCGTTATGTGTCAACTGACACTTCAATGTGATAATTTGAAAAGATGCACATTGTGAATGCAGTATATTGTTGGAGTTTGTGATCGACTGGACAAAATAATGTAAAGAAGCAAAAGATAATGGTAGCGTATAAAGAGAATGTATCGATAATTTTGAATAATTATTAGGAATAAGGGAAAATTCTTAGAAAAAAACTAAGTATCTAAGAATATCGTAAGGCCCAGCGCCTCTACACAAATATAGGTCAGACCTGTGATTCTTAAAAGTAGACAGTACGTAGCATACGTTGTCCACTCGTACAAACAATTAACCGAAACAAATAAATGTCCATGAAATACAATTACACAAACCGGCACAACCAACTGTCGCCTTTTCATTGAATGAGTAAGAGGGTGTATGGTGATAGGCCTAGGCTTAAGCATGGATAACGGTCATCGAATGTATCCAGTTGATATGTCGTCTGAAATTCCCAGTTTTTCGGAGAATACACTAAGAAATAAAATTTGACCGTTGAAAGTATTCGAATCCGAATCTTATTAAAGTTGAGTGTAGAACGAGACGAGGTCTACATTGTGACAGAGGCCCTGGGATCGGGCGCAGTTGACCCATGCATTAAAACGTCCCAGCTCATGGACCACAGTTCATAAGTGTCTTGAAGAATTTGATACCGTTTCTTAGTTTTGTGACTGATTGTACAAATTTTGCAATCAGCAGATTCATTTAATTAGCATTTTGAAGATAATAGAAAATTTAATGAAAATATTTTGAGTGAATTTTCTGAGATTAATAATATTAATGGCCCTGTCTGTTTTAACGTTTTAAAAAATAGCATAGACATACTATTTTTTAAGAGACGCTTTCATTAAAGATAATCTATAAGAAGAGAGAGAGAAAACACTAGAAATCTTCTTTCTCCTAAAAATTAAAAATCCCTTTGTGTATTAGAGGGATTTAAATCTCAGACTCATCCTCTGTCACTCCACCAGTTATGTATGGGCCTTTCTTAGCATTCTAGTAATTAAATTTAGTTTAGTATTTCGAAGGCTGCTTTTTCTTCCGTATCTCCAAAATTAAGAAAATGTCCTCTTCCTTCGCATTTTTTTCAGGTAGAACAAGACCTTCTGTTCAGTATTTCTTTAAAAGGCCCTTTGAAAGTAAATAATAATCAGCTGAAGATCACATATTAAAACGATTTTTTTAAAAAAACAAAAGTGTATGTGTTTAATACCCCACAATAGAAATAAAATCTTTTGATCTTCAATTTGAATATATATATGCAGTGAAAATCGTTTAACATGAAACTGAGTGGAGTGAAATATTTTTTAATGTTATAAGAAATTGCGAAGCATACTGAAAAGGAATTGAAAGCGATGTTGCAAAAGAATCTTCCCTGCATTTAACAAAATTAATGAAACATAAACTTTTGCAGAAACGTAATGAAGTTCAGTACAAATTTTTCAAATTTTCTGAAAAATATTTAAAGAGTTTCTTGTAAATAATTCGGAATTTTTCTTTGTGTTGTCTCTTTTAGAATCAAATTGACAATTAGTTGGGTGCTGTTCGTTTTGTTATTCTTTCAACCACATTGAACTCTGCATATAAATAATTTAGCATACTTTTCAGGATATTTCTCATTTCGGATGACGTGGGAACCGAATCTGCATTATTCATTTCATTTTGAGCTTTGAATAAATTACAAAATATTTTTTGTATGTCATAACTGATGTTTTGTATACATTATCATCATCTACTGTATCGAGTTCTTCCGAGGATACAGCAGGAGAGTCCAATGATACAGAAACGTTCTCAAACATTTCATTATAAGTGCCGGCTCAGTTTCAATATCCTCCTTCTCCAGAAAGGAAATCTTTTCGAGATAATCAATTTTTCTTTTTTTGTTCAGAGAAAAATGCATGAAAATTCAAAGCAGTTTGAAAGTACCGGTGTATTGTTTCGTGTTAACCGATATTTTATATCAAGTGTTTTCGTGTTAAACGTATTTCTCGGTATATTTAACATATCGTAGAGGAGATTTTGCATTTTTTGAATTCGGAAAATATTTTATTCTTATGAGTGGTTATTAACGTCGGCTGTTGCCTAAGGCTGTGGGCTTCGTAATCATAAAGCAAGGCCAGATGATGAGAAAGTGTAAATAACTGTGCTGGCACCCCCTCTTTGAACATCTCCACTACGACTATTGAAGGGATTTGAGCTTCTAAGAATTTACGTGCATCAGCACCTCTACATACAGAGCTCGCAATGCCGCGTCAATAGGCGCTAGGCTAACACGGCTTTCTATAAATGTTGCTGTTCAAAAACGAGCTCGGCTCTATCTATGATAAATAAAGTAATTTAAATCATTTAAGGTTGTTTAAACAAGTCATGTGACGGCTGGGTTGCGTAGTTGTTTTGTTCATGGCCTATTACGTCAAAGTTTTCAGGCGAGACACCGGCCCATTTCGGCGGACCTTCATGATGTAGAAAATCTATCAACGTCCCTTTCATACGATTATGCAGCTTGTTAAATATCCATCAATTTCCTGTTTGACTTGAGTGTTCTCGGCAAAATTAAATTTCTAGTACCATTTCGAATCGCTAAAACTTGCATGCCACACACTGGAGAGACAGCAGGACGTCAAAATAACATATCGGCGAATGAATTTCCATCTATATGGTGCCACACGAAGGACCAGATCCCGGGGAATGTACTAGATCTGAAATAGTGAATAACAGTCCGCAGCCTCAATGGAAATAAAAAAAAATATTCACGTTACACGATACCGAAAGCAGTACTGCACTTTCCATACTGCCGGTCCTTTGTTCAGAGATTTAAAGAAGCAACGCTAGCAACATATACTCCACGACATACGGCTCAACCATTTGCCCAATATAATGTCCTTTTCTCCCAAAAAACAAATTCTTTCGTTGCACTTAACAGTGCACATACGACAAAAATTGACTGAAAGTTCACGATTTCTACTGAGATCGTAATCCTCCTATTACAAAACCAGAAAAAGGTAAACACTCAATCGCCATAACGTAAATTAGAATTTTCGGGTGCCAACGCCGAAGGCGTTTATACCCAGAAAAAGGTTCCCAGTGTCGGAACAGTGCACATACGACAAAAATTGAGGAGAAAAGGAAAACCATGAAGGAAAAATTAAAAATCAACAACCCTCAGAAGGAGGGGGAAGGAACGAAACGCCAGCGAACGAACACCGAACAAGCTGGGTGACGAAGCAACATAGAAACAAGTTGGCGTCGAAGCGGCACGTATGGAGGAAGAATCAGGAAGGAATCAATCGCCAAAAGGGATTATGGAGAAGTGGGGGAGGTGACAGTCAGAACTGACCCTGTTTCGATTAGCAGTACAGCATTTGGTGTTGTAGATGTATGAAATTAATGTTTAATTGTTGAGTTAAGGCGGTTTGAGCGGGATTTGCCATTTTGCTGTGGCGTATGCAAATTTTAATTTAGGATGTGGATAAGTGAAAAGTGTTTCTGCTCTAATAATTGGATTGTCATGATTTTCAATTGACCTGAAAACATTCCTAGCTAACTTAGTGATGAAACTAGAAATCGGCTCCATATGTAGATCGAAATGAATCACATCATTTCTAACGTACCAAGGTGTGTTAGTCATGAGGCGAAGAATTTTATTTTGTATGACTTGAATTTTTTTCATGTGTGTGGCAGCCGCTGCTCCCCAAACAGGAGACGCGTAAGTTATAATTGGGCGCAAAACTTGCTTGTATAAAATTACTTTGTTTTCAAAGGATACAGGAGAATTCCTCCCAAAAGATGAGATAGCTAAATGAATTCTACCCAAAATTTATCAGAGAGATAGTCGATACGTTTTTTGTAAGTTAGGCGGCTATCCATGTGTAGCCCCAAGTAACGAACTACCGAGACCCACTGTATGTTGTCATCAAATAGAGTGAGATGGAAAGGGGGTCGATGACTCCCCATTTCCTAAATATGATTGCTTGAGATTTGTCAAAGTTAATTGCAATTCTCCATTGTGTAAGCCAATCTTGTAACCTATCGAGGAAATTTTGCATGTTTATTAAGTGTGTATTTGAGCTGGGTACCTTGCGAAAGCATGGCGGAATCATCCGCGAATAGGCAAGTACTGACGGTGAGGTGTTCTGGGAAGTCGTGTGTGTAAATGTTGTATAAACTTGGCGACAGGGAACTACCCTGGGGAGTTCCACTTTGAATGTGTCCATTAGTAGAAAAAGTGTTATTTACACGAACACTGAAGGTTCTGTTGTGTAAATAATTGTGTATAATTTTAATTTAATGACCAGAGAATTTGAGTTTAATGAGTTTGTAGGTGAGGCCATCATGCCACATCTTGTCGAGAATGCTCTCTTAACATCTAAGAAAGCACCGACAGTGTAGAATTTATTTGCAAAACCTTCATTTATAATATTTGTCACTCGTATAAGTCGGTGTAGCGTTGAATGGCCCTCCCGGAACCCGCATTGTTCCAGGGGAATGCAATCTATGGCTTTGCAATGCGTTTGAATTCTTTTTTACGATTATTCTTTCGAAAACCTTAGCAGTGGTACTTAATAATGAAATTGGCCTATAATTTTGACTAAATTTATGATCTTGATTTGGTTTTGGCAACATAAGTACGTTTGCTTGCTTCCGCAGTGTCGGAAAGTGATTTTTAAGGAG
The DNA here is from genome assembly GCA_019973935.1 of Trichonephila clavipes. Lineage (NCBI taxonomy): Eukaryota > Metazoa > Arthropoda > Arachnida > Araneae > Nephilidae > Trichonephila > Trichonephila clavipes. The sequence goes on along the minus strand of BMAU01001845.1, from coordinate 61,388 downwards.
GCATTGATTGTAGATTTTTGTTAAGTGTGTAAGTGCATTTAAAGTTAAATATTTAAGAGCAATATTTGGAATTTGATCGGGACCAGCAGCTTTACGATTCTGCAATTTTTTAATTATGCCTCGGACTTCATTAGGGGAAGTGAGGTGGAGGTGTGAGTGTGGTGAAGTTGTCGAAGTAGTTACTAACTACATTTTCGACTTCGATCTTGTCGTCACAGTAGGGTTCAACATTTTCCTGAAAAGTGACTTCAAGTGTATCTTTAAAAGCCTCCACTTTTTTGAAATCAGAATAAGCCATCCCTCCTGCACCGTGGTAAGGGGGAATGACCGTAGCTCTTTTAGCTATTTTCCCTATGTAGGTTATAAAGAGAATTATTTTGAGGATTTAAAGTTAGAAGAAGATCTTTCCAGGTCCTGTTTTTATGTATTTCGATTTCTTTCCTGATCTGTCAAATGAGAGCGTTAACTTCGCGTAGATATGGAGGATATCTGGTGTTATTCCAGAGTTATCTGAATCTATTTTTAGCTCTGGTAAGCTCTCGTATGTTTTCAGGAAGGCGGAGGTGAGGAGTGTTAATTACTCTAGTGGACGAGGAAGCAGAAATAAAATTCGCAATTGTGTCGGTAAAATTCTGAACGGCCGAATCCAAATTATTTATTTGGGGATTTCCAGGGATCTTATGATAAATAATCTCTTGAAACTTAATCCAGTTAGTTGATTTTAGGGTTCGAAGTAACGGTGGTAAAAAGTTATTTGTTACGAAATCGAAAATAACTGGATTGTGATCACTGCTTAGGGCATTTATAGTAAGAACATCAGTGTGAGCCAAGTTAGCTGCAAAGCCGATGTCAAGAATGCCAGGTGTGCCAGGTGTTGGAGTGGGAGTGTCGGGGGCGATAATATCTAATGCGGACCCAACGGCCCAATTGCATAAAATATTACCATTTGTGTTAGACCTGCCTGGGTTCCAGCTCGAGTGTTTCGCATTAAAATCACCGAAAAGAAAGGTTTTGTTGCTATGGTTGAGAATTGCGTCCAATTCAATAGTATTAATGGAGCCGTGTGGAGGTCTATAAATACACGCCACTGTGATTTTAGTGTTGTTCCCTACTTTTAGGATAACCGATGTATTTTCAAATGTGTTTGAAGTACTGAAGATGGCGTGATGTCTAATGTAATTTTTAACAAAGATGGCAGTGCCACCCCTGTGTGGTGTGTTGTTCTATCACTTCTGTGACAAGTGTAGTTTGGAATGCTAACTCGGTCCGCCGGACGAAGGTGTGTTTCTTGTATCCCGATTAAAGTCGGGGTTATAGTCCATGATACAATCTTTTAATTCATCAATACATTTTTTAAGCCGTTAGAATTCCAGCTAAAAACCCTGAGAGAATTATTATTCGTGCTATTATTGAATGTTATTCTTTAAATTTTAGCTTGAATAATGGACAGCATTTGTCCCCACTGTGTCATCATTTGAGACATTCGTGACACGACTTATGACACATCAAAATAGTGTTTCGTGTTTTTTTAACTGCCGCTGAGTACAGTACTCAATCGCCATGAATATTATTCCTTTTATTTATTTGCAAAACTCCTTTTCATATAGTGGTTATAAAAACATTAAAATAGATTCCTTACTTACAGAGTACTTAAATTTACTCTTGGTGCATTATTTAGAGCAAGAATGAAAACTTTATTTCCCGTTTGAGAGAGATGTAGTAATCCTGCATACTAATTCAACGTTACTTTTGTTCATCTAACGCAGAAAAAAAATTAGCTTCTACGAAATTAAATTGATAGACTTTATGACAAGCGTTTCTGCAGATAGTATTCAAAAATAATTTACAACTGACATTTTAATTCAATGTTAAAAGATTTTCTGCTGTTTTTCCATATTACATGCAGTATAACGTATATGTGTCATTAAAATAAATATTATAAGAAAAATCTGCTTCATCATTATGAGAAACTCTTTCGCGATCCCCACATCTTGCCCACGCTTACTTTTGAAGCACGCTGTTTAAAAGAAGTGTATAAAAAGTTGCTTTTTCCCCTCTACTTAATGTAAATTCTTTTAGTATATTCTAACACATAAATGATTTCGAATAAAAGTTAGTTTATATATTAATTTTGTGACTTATTAACAAGTGCCTTAAAAAATGACCGAATATATGAAAATCAATTTAAAAAAAGAGCGGAATAAAAATTTAAGGTTTCTTGCATTCTGCGTTGGTTAAAAAGAGAATTTGTATTTTCAAAAGTTTGAAATAAGCTGAAAAGTTCGTCAACAGATGAAGCTTTAGTCAAACAAAACTGTGAAAAAATGCTTTAAGCCTTTTGCTTGTCCCATTTTGATTCTCTCTTTTAGCGGACATTTTTTAAATCTAATTCCTATAAATTTGTATACGTTGCATGCTGTGTTTTACAGGTAGTTTTCTAAAGTAAAAAATCTTGCATTGAATACGAAAAATGCACAGGTTATTGTTAGAACTCATGTTGGGACCCAATAATAGAATACGTTGATAACTTTTTGCACACAAAAGAAATGTAAAAAAGTAATAATAAATCCGTCAAAATATAATGTTAGAAAACATTAAAAAAATTTTTAAACAGACATTTATCACTTTTTGACTTTTGGGAGTACGGAAAAATTAATCCAAAAATTATTTAAAAATAAATATTACTTGAAAAGAGATAATCAAGTCTTATGAAATATTCCAACAAATATTTGGAAAAAATTTGAATTCCTCAACATGTTCTAAAATAAATATTTACTTATTATATATCTTTCATGCACTAGTCATACACATTTAATTATCAAAACATAATCATTTTTTAGGGTAGATATGCTTATATCTCGCCGTCAGAGTAATAAAGATGTGCACATAACTGGCAGAGTGGGATCCGTATCGAAGATTCTTTCTGGACCCTTATAATAGCTAATGGCTTAACTCCTATCTCATAATAGCTTACTCCGTATCATTTATACGGTTGATAAGGTGGTATCTACGCCACTGTGCACAGACAAAATGTATTTTGCAGACATGGATTTATTTATAAAAATCCGTTCATAATCTATATTGTTGTTTTCTACCTCGGAAAAGTAATTAATGATTAATTTATTGGTAAAATTTTAAAATTTCAACTGATTGTCCAGATACAGGTGTTATTGAGGGAGTGAGTGTTTATTAAGGTCTCACTCTAAAGCTAAATCAAAGCTATACACGAGGACTAATGGATTTAAAAAAGAGGATAAAATGTATACATTGGGACCCCGATTTAACGAATTAATTGAAAAAGTTAATCGAAAGTTTTATTAGTTAAATCGGGATTATTCATTATATAGGGGTCCAAACAAAATAGTAACTATTTGCACTTACCTATCGGAAATTCTATAATAAGCAATGACACAAAAAAATATTCACAATTAGAAGGAACGCACTTTATTACTCAAAAGCTAAAAGTACTATTATGGAAATATTACGCCTCCGTTAACTCTAAATTTTAGAATACTGACAGTTAAAAGTTTGACAATTCTTTTATCCGGAAAACATGAACTTCGAAACAGCGAACCGTGAAAGCAGGCGATAAATTGAATGAGACTACGAAAAAATCCAAGGCTCAGAACATCTGCTTGAAGTTTACACCTAGTTACTCAATGAAAAAAAAAACAGACGTAAAAGAAAGAAAAAAAAAGACAGAGAGAGAGAGAGAGATGTTCTTAGGAATTTAATTGAAGGAGCTTCTAAAAGAAAGGATGCCTTGGTGAGGAAGCTCCTTCCTCTTCCTCTTAGATCTTTATCCTATTGCACTGACCAGACCATAAGATCAAATTTACTAATGTAAATATAGAAATTGATTCTGATAATGTTAAATAATAATGAAAGTACGAAAACTAATAGCTTAACTGTTGGCAATAAAACGAAGAAAGCTAGGGGGGGGGACGTAAAGACAGATCAAAGGAATCCTCGGATGATTTTGTTTTCCTCAAAAATAATACCAAGCCTGATTCTCCTTCTCCAATCGCAAATGTTTATCCCATTGAAATAGACAACCAGTTATGTCTTTTTGATCAACGTGTAAAGAGATTTTCAAAATGCACATACGTTATTCACTGTTACTCATTGTAATCCAAAGCGCTCATTTTCTTGTGATGAATTAGTTCGAAATCTCTTTAGTCACTCAACGATGTAATTTAAATTGATTTATTTTTTGCCACCATAAAGTAAGAGATAATTTTTTTGCGACGAAGGTCGGAAATTACGTGGTCTGTGGCCAAAAGCAATCGTGCAGTTGAACAGTGCGACATTTATATTCACTCACTCACTCAGGCGACGAAAGTCGGTTGTTCAGAAGGTTGTAACTGTCACAATATAAAACAAGATATGGATGATCGAAACTTTTTTGAAATTTCATACTCCTTGCGGAATTGTGGCATCCATTTTAAAAAATTGCTTTCCTAATTTGTAGGAAAGATATAGTATTATATATACTCATTATGTCCTTTAAAAGAATACGGTTCTCCTTGTCAATCTACATGAGAGATTCCCAAAGAGGTGTCTATAACGATCTGCAATGGCTCCACGCCAGCGACAATATAATTTCAGAGTCAATGAGTTGCAAAAGGGATATATATTACAGTTCTCATTAAAGCAGTTCGTCATTTAAATCTTTGTAAAAAAATAATTTAGTGGAAAAAAGATTTTACGAATTTAATTGATTTATTTTCTAAATTTAATGAGATGAATTTGGGGTTACTAGGTGACAGCATTTATTTTATTAAGGAAAGGACCATTTCAGCATGTCTTTCCAGAATTAAATTAAATACATATAACATTGGTTGTCACAAGTTTTTTCCATTTGTCAAAAATAATCTGTCGAGACATTTTAACCTACGTTCAACCTTTTAAATTTCCTTTACTCAGATTTTGAAACTAGCTTTGAGATTGTTTTTAAAGTTATACCACAGTAGACAATGAACTCATATAGTCACATCAGAAAAAAAGTCATATTATAGTAAGAACTGAGCAGAATAGACCCTAACGATCCTATAATAGTTTAGAAACGCATGTCAGCAATTTTGGCTTTAAAAAGCCATACCTGTTATTTGTCGGGAATTATGGAATATCATGAAAAAGTTTGTAATTACTTTTCCTAGTGAATGGGAGTTCCATTGAGTTTTCCGATCTCAAAAACAAAAAAGAAAGGGTGGAAACAGGACACTTACTGAGAAAGGAGATTTAAGACTAAGCCTGCCTTGATTGATGTTAATTATTGAAAGTTTTTTATTGAAGCATTAGATTTATCTCTCTCATTAAAAACATTTGTTTGTTGTTCGTGTTTTTCTAGTAACAGTTGTTTTATGTATAAAATTAATTAGTTTTTGCTTTTATTTAATTCATTAATATGTGCATTTTATATTTTAAACGCTACACATCAATTCAGTTAGAAATTTAATTCTTTTAAAGTAAGTAGTAGTACCGCTGTTAAAAAGCCAATTTAAGTTAATAAATTTTCAAAAATTCATTATTAGGTATGCTGGGTCTACCGGAAACATAAAAACATGACAAGGGGTTTATGAGACAACACAGATCGGTAACCACTGGTCTATGTAATCTATCAAATTATTGTTAGGCAACCGTCATTTGAAGTTTCGTCTTCAATCAAGTGCGGGCTGTTGACGCATTGAGTGAACGTGCATTGTCGGGAGACTTTATAACGAATAAAGAGAGCGTCTTGAGAAGTGAATATATGTACTTTGCAGTGACGTAATACATAACACCGCAACTCCAGGATTCTAGGGGTCCAAGGCATGGCTAACGCCTTGTACGCATTTACGTAACTTATTATATATTAAAGGCAAAACTTAATTTTTCAAGGGGATTCCAACACTCTCTGTTCCACCACTGGTACATTGATAAAAAGCATTACAGTGGCGTAAAGCCGTTGAAATTCATTCACCGCATTAAAGAAAATGGCACAGAAAATATCGCACAAAAATAAAATCGCATTAAAAGGGACCACACAAAAACAGGTTCTACGCACTGTAATTCTCTTTAGATTTTAATTTTTTTTTTTTTATTTTCTTGTAGTTTCAAGCACTGTTAAGGATGATCCTTTTAAATTATGTTGCAGATTTTGTTAACTGAGCGACGTAATTCTACAATATATTTAATCGTAAATCTCAACTCTGTTAGAGTTCATCTTAATTTTTCAAACAAAAAGAGGTTGGATAGATGTTGGAGTACCTGCTTCCTGCGGGGAAGCTCAAACTGCTGTCATGGGGAAAATGAGGAGTTGCTTGCGTTCGGTTTTACCTTAGCCCTTTGCTGCATTTAAAGATATGAAAAAATTTAATTTAACTTGAAAAAAATGTAAAATATTTAGAGACTACATTAAGTGATTAAACAAGTAAGAAAAAATGAGTGGATAATTTTTATTTTAAAGTGTAATTGTTTGTAAAAATGTGCATGAATGAGAAAAATTTTCTGGTCCGGTTTTTATTTGATCGTAGCTTACAGCACTTATCCTCGCAAGTAACCTAGCATTCAACAGCGCAAAGTAAATTCCCTCAAACTAAATTGCTAAATCTCAACTCAAGACGAGTTTTTCATGAACTAAAGATTCAAACAAGGATAATCAACTGCTATGTACAATCACAGATTAAATATAGACATTTTTTTAACTAAATTAGTGGTATTAAAAAATTCTTTAAAAATGGAGCAACAAGGGCTATAATCCCTATAGAAATTATTTGTATATTTTTAGCAGAATAAAAGTATTATAACCAAACACTATAAGTCCATGCGTGCTTAATTACCAATCAAGTTAGAAAATGTGCAAGTTTTGTCATCTCTAAGCGAAACCTGGCGAAAAACATCCAAAACTGATCTAAAAAATTTTCCCTCAAAACAAATTTGACACCAACGCCGTTAGCAACAATCAGGGAAGAAACAAAATTTCAAATTGAGTTTTATACTGAAGCAGTGAAGCCCCCATGTATTAGCTTTGAGCTGAAATTTAAAATTCATTATTTTCTTACAGTGTCTTTAATTAAATAATTTCCTTTTTTTAATTGTATGATTATTTTACGGGTAAGGAATTAAAATGTATTACTATGAAATAAGAAAAATAAAATTTTTCAATAGTACCACTTTGGCTAAATTTTTGTTAAAACTTTTCATTACCATAAACAATGGGGAAGAAGTAAATGTGACCTTCCTGAGAGGTTTTTTTTTTTCGTCTTACCAGTTGTTTAGTTTTTAATTATTTCAATATTGAAAACGTTTTATCAGTTCATTAAAACTTGTAAGTTGCTGACTATCTAAAAGTTTTAAAATGGATAAATTTACGTAGAGAACAGTTATTTATACAGAACGATACATTTTTTTTTATTTTTCACCTTTTATAGGGTTTATGTAATTTAAATATCCAGCATTTATACTTTTATTGAAATATAACTTCTTTTTCAAAAAAAAAGAATTAATCAAAATAATAATAATAATAATTTCGCCAACAACATGTTTGACTACAATTCAGAAATTTTCCCTACTTTGAACAAAAAAAAAAAAAAAACATTTTGGAGAAATTGACGTTGCTCAGTTATAATATAGCAGAGAAACAGCAAGTGATAACACAAATCTAGCTCAGCTGGAATTGCAACATTCTATTATAGATGTATTCTTGTGAAGGGAATTTGCATATACTTCAGAAACAAACCTTCTACCAATTTATTTTTCGATCAATAAGGAATCGAAACAAATTATGAGTATGCGTCTACGCTTTTTTCTCAGTGTGTCTGCGTGTCTATTTCTTTCTGAAAGAGCTTTTCCAGAAAAAAAAATAGTTTTGATAAACACTTTTTGACCTAATGAAAATACATTAAAACAAATGTATTCTTTTGAAAAACTATTATTTTTCATATTTTAGGAGAGGAATTGTTGAATAACCAGATTAAGCACGCTAAATTTTAAGCACATTTTCTTTTATGAAGGGCAATCAATTATAAGTAATTACCGTAAAATCCGGCGTATTGAGCACACTTTTCAACACACACACAAAAAAAGTCGAAATGTATGTGTGCGCGTTATACGCCAGGTATAAGCATGCTAGTTTCAAAAATAAAAAAAGAGATGAGCATAAAAAATACCTAGACTTCTACAAAGATCAGAATACTGCTTATTTAAAATAAATGGCATACCTTGTGAATTTAAAGAAATTTTTATATACAAATATACTATTTTTTCAAAAGCCTGAGGTAATGCCTCGAATAAATAGCTTTAAAACATAATAGCATTGCTAACATACATTGCAGATTTCTTCGTAAAAAAAGGGAGTGCGCATTATACGGCGAATGTACCCCAAAATTAAGAAATGCAAGTTGAAAATATAGGAGCTCGTTATTTACGCCGCATTTTACGGTAACTAAAATTTAGTAAGGTATATTCTAGTCCTTGAAGGAAATCGGGCAAAAAATAAATCGTGTACAAAACACATCCAAGGCATAAAAAATCAATATATTATTTTGAGAAAAATAATAAAGGCAGTGAAAAAATCGCTTAACATGAAACTGAAAAAAAAACTATACATACAACAATATTAAGTTTATTGGAGCACATTTTACATGTCGTAAGCTTTATGGGAACTGTATCTTTAATTTTAGATTGTCTTCTGTCCGTTAAAGAGATTGAGTTTTGATCGGATTTAACATTTGATAACAAAGTTTCGTTCCGTTTTAGCTCGTTAATTGTGCTAACGGCGTGAAATTTCCGGCAAACCACCTTCTGAGGATATTCAGATTATGTAAATTCGGTTTCGAATTCTTCAACAGGAAAGTTTATCCAGTTTAACGTCTATAACGCTGAGATACTAGTAATTTTTTTGTGTTCTAACAATTCTTCGAAATTGCAACATTTGATTTTTCCGCTTTCAGAAGTTCATCTTGTAACTCGTTTCACGATTTAGAAGCAATGTCGTTGGGGCGCAACGCTTCTTCTTTAGTTTATTAATATATTTTCAGGCATGACTGTTGGTGGTTCCTAAGATCAAAAATTAATATATCAAATACAATATTAAATAATTAATATCTTCTTACATTTCTATTGACTTGAATTCTTATAACTGGAGTAGCTAGTTATGAGTGGGTCATGTATCAAGTTCCTTCGGGGTCCATTTTTAGATATGAGAGCTCTGTTAGTGGACCATAGTTACACATCTTGGGGCCCCTGTACCTTGGGGACCCCGTATCATTGATGTGTCTAATAGGGTGGTAGCTACGCCCATGATTGTTATTATATTCATAAAATGCATCCAACTCACATCTCGACTAAGAAGCCAAATAAATATCACTCCCACACTAAATTGTAATAGAAATTCTTAAACATGTAAATAAAGAACTTCTTACCCACCTTTTCCAAAATGGACTGGTAGTGAGTCGATATAAAGGGTCGATCCTAGCAGGTGTGCACTGCACAACGGTGGTCAGAGTAAGTGGTGGCCGCAGGTCAAACATAGCTCAGTAAAACAAGCATTTTTCCCCATGAAATTCTCAAAATAAAACAAAAAAAAAGAGAGAATAAATATTCTGAATTTTACATAGTTATTGAGAGAAAAATCAAAATTCCCAATAAAATAACATAATTTTTTAAAAACAGAATGTGTGTATTAGTGCTCAGTTTGTAGATCCATCAATATCTACTGTCTGTTTACAAGTCCTTCGTATGGTTGCAAAATTCGTGACAGAGACGACAAGACAACAAGATTTTTGAAGTGATAACTTCTTTACGCTGGTTTTGCTGGAGAGTGAACTCGAATGAACATCATGCTCTGGAATGTAAAGCTCATTCGGCTTTTTCACCTGTATTCGGAAAACTTGTTCCGATAAGATTGTCCACCCCTAAAAAGAAGTCATGTGCCTAAAAGGGAAAAGGCTTTTTAGTACTCAGTCTTCCTTCTTGATACTTATTTAATTAGTTCATCTTCCCAAGTGTGTTTATTATTCAAGATATATCAGTAGGAATAACTATAAAGAAGGGTGCAATATTTTTATAACTTTATTCCTGTTACATTATTGAATTTTTCTTTCTTTTTAGTTTTGAGGGCACGATATAATAAATTGATGCAATTATGCCAACATCCTTAATGTGGGAGACAACAAGGGGTCCAAGACGTTTGTCTTTCTTCACATTTATTTTAAACTAACAAAAATTAATTAAAAAAGGTAGCTATTCTAACAGATAGGTTTACATGATGCGATGACGGTAACGCCTGCTTGCGCACCTCCGTTTTTCTTCTTTTCTCTAATGTCCAAGAGTTTCTCAAAGTTTTAGTTTGGATTTACTGCGCCTGCGCGCGAAGACTGCGTTGTCTCTCTCGAGAACGATTGGATTTCCTGGATGCCACAACCGGCCAACCTGACTGTACGCTGTCCGCAGCGGTACGTATTCCTTTTTTCCTTTTTCATCGAGACCAGAGGAGAATCTGAAACATACAAAAAAAGACGGAACAGACAAGGACTATAAAACAAATATACAAAGATTTAACATATCATTCTGCTGAAATAGACAGTTTCTCCATCATGTGAAGGCACCTCTTCGACATCCGGAAGGTTCAACAGGAAAACATTGTTTTTCACAGGCATGGCATGATTCTGAGATGACGATAGTACGGTAGGATGAACGGAATCATTTATTTTGCTATCTTGGTCTTTATCAGATCCATCAGGCATAAGAACGCCTTTTTTAATAAGTTGATCTTTGGTTGAACGCATCGATATTTTCCTCTCTAGAGTTCTGGACGTCTGTTCAAAACGATCGGTCTTTTTCCTCCGTTTCCACTGCCAGGGCTGGAAGATTTTTCGGAGCATTGCAAACCGTCTATGTTTACTCTTCATAGGTGAAGGGTTATCAGAACAAGATAAACGTCTGGCTCTCTGACACACAGGAATATCATTTTTCAATTTAATACACATTTTTAACTTAGTACTCTTAATTTTATTACATTTATAATTCTTAACTAGAGAACTCAAATCATTTCTAGTATTAAAGTTTTTAACATATGACAAATCATAACTAGAGTTTTCTATCACATTTGAAACAGAAACAGCACCTAAAGAGGATTCACTTTCATTCAATAAAACCGCTCTTTGCGTGGCCTAGTTTCTTTATTTGAGTATATACACTGGGATGCATAATAAATTCTTCGGTCAAGGTCGGTGATATTGCCGTTCGAACACTTAGACCGGGAGAGTGTTGATTAAGAGAAATATTTATGGCTGACACTTCTACCATACGCTGTTCGCCAAAACACGAGCTTAATGTTATGATTTCTTCGGAAGGTTTGTGCACTCTAATTAGTGAGGAATTTAGAACTGGGATCTGGCAACCTGAATCAATCAAGGCTGTTACGGGCTGATTTTCCACAAAAATGTTTACATATTGGAGTTGTGCGAACTCATCGCTATTTTGTATTTCGCTCTCGACTTTCAAAGTATTCGCGTTTTTTCTATTATGGATGTGGCTGTTAGATTCTTTAAGCTTAAAACGCTTCTCACAGTCTCTTGCGTAATGAGATGAATCACCGCATATATAGCAATTTTTATTTTGTCTTTCAAGATTTTGGGGATAATTATCTTTAATCTCTGGTTTATAGTTTCGTGATCTATTTTTAAAGGAGTCTTGGGTATATCCATAAGCAATAGGAATTTCCTTACGTGATCCGTTTTTAGATGAAATATAAATATCGCACTCTTTAGCTAAATCAATAGGCCTAAACCAATCTTCTGCTTCTCGAATGCCAATATGAGTTGCGGTTTCCTTATTTAAAGTTTCAAATAATTTATCAGAAATTAAAAGATCACACAGAGATTCAAAGGAATTAACTTTTCTTAACGAACAATAATATTGGAAGTTTGCCGTCAATCTTGCAGCAAATTGGATGTATGTCTCGCCTGATGATTTTACAGCATTTTTAAATGAGTTTAAACACTCGCGAGGGGTTAATTGGAATTCTCTGAGTACTATAGATTTTAGTTTTTCATAGTCATTTAATTCTCCTTTTTTAATATACAGTAAGACATTATGAGCTCTTTCGCCCAGAAGATTTATTAAAATTTCAGATTTATATTCGTCATTTATTTTCTTGGTTAAAAATGCGCGTTCTAATGATTGGAAGAACAGATTAAAATTTTCAGATCTGGTGGGAACAGGAAGAGATAAAGTTTTAATGCTTTTGATCATATTTTCTATGTTTGTTTCGAACTGTTTCTCTTCGACTTTAGCTGCAGGGTTTAAACTTAATGCTTTATTTTTAGCCGTTTGAAGTTCGATTTCTTTTTCTAATTGTGCTAACTGAAGTTTTGCGAGCTCAATTTTCTGTTTTTCTAAAGTTGCCTCTCTTTCGTTTCGCGATACCCTCTCATCTATACAGTTTTTAATTAATGTTTTAACGAAATCTGGATCACTTTCAAATGTACTACTGTTCTCAATTTTAGTCTTTAGTTTAGCTATGGTGTCCGTACTCTCCACAGTACCGTCTAGATCCTCAACAACTCTTATGAGATCCTCTTTAAGAGCGTTTTTATACATTTTAGAAAAAATATGGAAAGATCCTACCTTTTTTTTCTAGCTCCCTTGTTGCTCGCACGTACGATGTATCCAATAATTGAAGAAAAACGTTGATTCCACTGATCTCACCTCTTCGCAGGTAAAATAGTTCTTGTAATTATTCGAATTGACACCTCTTCGCAGGTGTTTAGTCAGTGGTTCCAACCTCTACACAGGCGGAACGAAGTTTAAAAATTCAACCTCTACACAGGTTGAACGAAGTTTAAAAATTCAACCTCTACACAGGTTGAGCGAAGTTTAAAAATTCAACCTCTACACAGGTTGAGCGAAGTTTAAAAATTCAACCTCTACACAGGTTGAACGAAGTTTCCAAAAAATGGCGGAGCGTCTCCTTCACGGACGCTGCTTTAGTTCACTGTCCAAACTTTGGTTCAAATCGAAATTTTATCGATCCCGGCCTCTACACAGGCGGAGTATTCACGAAAAAAATTCAACAACTTCTACACAGGTTGAACGAAGTTTCCAAAAAATGGCGGCGCGTCTCCTCCACGGACGCTTTTGTTCATTGTCCAGACTTTGGTTCAAAATCGAAATTTTTTCCATCCCGGCCGAACCCCCATAATTTGTGGGAGACAACAAGGGGTCCAAGACGTTTGTCTTTCTTCACATTTATTTTAAACTAACAAAAATTAATTAAAAAAGGTAGCTATTCTAACAGATAGGTTTACATGATGCGATGACGGTAACGCCTGCTTGCGCACCTCCGTTTTTCTTCTTTTCTCTAATGTCCAAGAGTTTCTCAAAGTTTTAGTTTGGATTTACTGCGCCTGCGCGCGAAGACTGCGTTGTCTCTCTCGAGAACGATTGGATTTCCTGGTATGCCACATTAATTATATATAAATTTAAGGTATTTTGTTTTATATGAGGAATTAGTGTAAATGGGAATTCAGTGTTTTGTTTATTCTGTCAAATCTTAATTAACATAAAAATATTATTAATTACTTAATCTAAAGATGCACACATTTTATACAAATGCATAGTTATGGTTGTGCGCACAACTGGTCATCCAATACAGGGGTGCGCAAACTTTTTCAACTACGACCCCTTTTGTAAGAGAGAAAAGTTTTTGGCGACCCCTAGAGATAAATGTTCACAAATACGATGTAAATAGGCACATTTCTTTCGTTTTGAATAAAAAAAATAATCATTTCTGACACATATTAATATTATTTATAATTCAAAGAAAATATTTTTGTATAACTTAAAAATCATTAAATTGCCTTTTAGTGAGCTATATGTGGCTGCAAGTTTTTGATTATCTCATTGATGTTTGGACGTATGTTGCTAATTGCAATTCGCATATCATCTTCAGGGTTCAAACGAGAGCTGTACTTAGTTTTTATTGAAACTAATTTGCTAAATCCAGTTTCACATAAATACGTTGATACAAATTGTATCAGTAATCTGATGGCATTCTTGCATAGAACGGGATATTGCTTTTCCACGGAGAGCCAAAATATTTGACAAGACTGTTTCTTAAATTGATTTTGAAGAGTATAATCACTAATCAAATCTATCAATTGCTCTTTCTCACTAATTTGAAGAGTTGAAATCATATGCCGTAGGAAAATGGATCACGAATCCAACCAAGATCGTTTTCAGAAAAATCCTCGAATCTTCTTGAAAAATTTTCTTTTAACTTTTCAATGTGATTTCAAATGATGTTTTTAAATGTAAATATATCTATATTATTTTCCTTGATAAAATCGTTAAAGCAAAGAAACATGTCGGTGTTGTTTTTATTCAGTTCAGTTTGCCAGAGACTAAGCTTATTTTTAAAAGCTTGAATTTTACTTGCTGAAGTTATGATAGTTAAATTCTCACCTTCTCTCAAGCTCAAATTTAAGTCGTTAAGTGTTTCGAAAATATAAACTAAATAGCTCAGCTTTCCTAGCCAAACTTCATTGATATAATACCTTACCAATCTATGTTTCTTTTCGCTTAAAAACATGTACACTTCCTTTCTCAAATCAAATATCCGTCGTAGTATTTTCCCACGTGAGAGCCATCTGACTTCGGTGTGTAACAGTAATCTATCATACGTTGAGCCCATCTCATTGCAAAATATTGAAAAGAGACGGCTGTTAAGACTGTTGCATTTAATGTAGTTAATTGAACTAACAGCGTCTTGTAATATGTTGTACAACTCTTCATCTATATCTTTTGCAACAAGAGCTTGCCGATAAATCATACAGTGATTAAATACCATATGAAGCGCCACTTTCTGGATTAAGCCTCTGAGCCCTTTGTTCGAGCCTGTTAATGCTGCAACACCATCAGTACAAACCGCAACACAGTTTGCCAGTTTTGCCACACAGCTAAGGGACTTGGCTTCAAAATATTCATTTATTACTTCGAATATTTTTTCTCAAATTGTTTTTCCTTCCAAACTTTTGCAACATAAAAACGTTTCTGTTATATCATCAACAAAAATAAATCTAACGTTAATAATTAGTTGAGACATTTTAGTAATATCGGTAGTTTCGTCCAGTTGTAAATCAAATACAGATGAATTTTGTATGCGTTTTATGACTTCTGACTCGATATTTCATGACATTTCGGAAATCCGCCTAGACACGGTATCTCTTGATAATGGTATTGTGTTTAGTTCATTTCCATATTTATCGCCATGCATAATTGATGTCATCTTAGTTGCTGCAGGAAGGATAAGGGATTCTCCAATTGTATTGGGTTTCAGTGTTTTTCCTATTAGATAAGAAACTTCTAAAGAAGCTCGTAATGCTTTCTGAGGTATTGTTGTAAATTTCTTTAGATTTGCACTTTGAATTTTCATATTTTCAGCTCGTCTTTGAAAAGAAATCGGCATGTTTATTTTTAAGTTCTTTATATTTATTTTCCAGATGCCTTTTTAATTTAGCTGGTTTCATGATCTCATGTGCTAATTTTTAGTTGCAAATGACACATATCGGGCGTTCTTCATCATCAACAACACAAAATGTAAAACCATACTTAATAAATTGTTCATTGTATTTTCTTATTTTTTTAGATGGGGCATTTAGTTCAGAATTTTGAGACTCCTCATCGGTATCTGTTCGTTTGTTAGCTGAAGATGTACCTGGTGTACGTATTACCCATTTATCCATTATGAATACAGGGTTTAAATTTTTTTAACTAAAACAAATAATAAAAAAATGATTCTTTTTTTTTCGAGAAATTCAATAAAATTAACAGAGATCTTTCTCTAATGATAGCACATACCTGATAACAAAGAGCAGCAAAGCCCGATAAAAATATAAAAAATCAAAATTACACAACGTCACATGATAAAACTCGAGGAGAAACTAAAACAATTGGCAGGCCAACTGTTACATGGAAACGCACAGTAAAACATTCAGCGATAATGTTTGGTTGTTTGGTACGCATGTCTACAAGATGACTCCCACAGCCCTTGATTACCACTCCATCTCGTTCGGTGCGTATGCTCATTGCGCACCGTTCGACACAATACGTATATCATCAATACGTCAGACAAATAAGCGCTTTTCAGTAAAACTGGCGAGTTACCGCGAAGAGGGTGTCATCTACCGGAGTGAAAAACTTGCGTCTTCACACTTTACATGCATTACGCAATACGGTCAAAGAAAGAGCGAATAGCAGGAAATTGCAATTAAACAGTAAGTGATTAACGGTGATTATTTAAGTCTGAGGTATCTAGACTGCGCCAGCAGTCTTCAGCCCTCTATCTGGAACTGCGATGTTCGTTGTGTTGGAACTTTGTTGGAGGGGTGGGCGTGACTTCGAGAGAGATCCAATATGATTGACTGAAACCAGTTTCTGTGGTGTGGCTTTGAGATGGAATGGAAGTGAGCTCTTGGAAATGATTGCATGATCTTGATATTTAAGGAGAATTATTAGTTAAATATGGAAGAGTAAATTAAATTTAAGATAAAAATATTAAGGGAAAAATTTTAGGTTAATTATTATGAGTAAAAATTAAAATGATAAAGTTTAAACTTTATCCATAATTGCTTCTGCGAGAAGGCAGGTTTTTTCTTCATCTGAGTTAGCTTTTTTAAATTTAGTGAGTAGATCTAGGATTTTGGGATTTTTCTTGACTAAATTAGAAATTATTTGGAAGAGTTCTAAAACTTGAGTTAAGTCTGAGGTGTTATTACTATCTTGACTAAGGAATCCATGGAGGGAATCTCTTCTTTTTTGTCATCGATAGGAATCTGATTGGGGACTTCTCCGCTAACAACGTTAGCGAAGGAAATTCCCTCTTTAATCCATTTAGAGGCGAAATTTCGCTTTTTCTTGGGGTCTGCGAAAGGGGTTCCTTTTTTCGGCTGAGGGAATTTGGGGCATTTAGTGTAGCATGCCGAGTGACCGTAGTCTTAGCAGTTAATGCAGAATGGATTTTCCTGTCTTTCTTTAAGTAGGCGGTTTCTCGTGGCATGGTTCTTCCCGCATTTTAAGCACCTTGGTTGCATGGGACAATTCGCGGCGGTATGATAAAAGTTATTACAATTGAAGCATTGGGTTATTCCTCTAACGAGGTAACCCTCAACTCTCACTTGCAAATAACTTAGGTGAGTTAAGTCGAAAATTTTGCTATTGTGAGCGTTTCTCGGGAGAATTACTAAGAAAAATGGGAGGGGTTTTTTGGTTCTTTTAGAAGTAAGCTGAGTACAGCTTTCAATTTTGAAACCTTCATCTGCTAGGTCGCTAGTTATATCTTCGGTTTTAGAGGAGTTGGGGAGGCCTTTAATTACTGCTTTAATGGGCTTATCTTTTTTAAAATCAATGACGTAAAATTCAAAATCTATGTCAGTTTTTAAATATTGAATGAGGGATCTGCGTTCCTCATGATCATTAGAGAACATTTTCACAACATCTCCAACGATTCTGTTGCGGAGATTTGGGAATTTATTTATTATAAGCTTCATCTGTTCACGGAAATTATGTTTTATTTTAAGCATTACGGGGTAGGGGGGTTTAGTCGGGGGAGTAATCGTTTCGGAAATTACATTTTCATTCGTAGGGAGTGGATGCTCGACATCCTGTTCAAGATCGGAAAAGTTATTTTTTGTTTCTATCGGGTCCTGGGTAGAGATGGGGGAGACGGGCCGAGCCGTCTTTTTCGGAAAAATAAATTCCTCCGAGGATTCCTTAGTTCCATTTTTTCGCTTTTTATTTTGTTTTTTCTTCTTGACATTATGATTAGTTTTATCCAAAGTGGATTCACTAACGTTAGAATCCTCAACTATCGGGGGAATTTTATGCTCTTTGCAATCATCTCTTGTACATGGGGGAAGGGTTTTGAGCTCACTTACCAATTCGTCTTTTTTCTTGGCCAAGTAGTAAGTAGACATCTGGTAGAGTTCAAGGAAGGAGTTCTTCGGGCTTGGTGTACGTTCACCTTCTAACATAGAGCTATGCATGGCTGAGATACTATGAACAGTATCCCTGAATTTTTCGCAGGCTGCGACTTTTGATTGTCGCGTCGGTGAGAAATCCATAAAATCGCTGATATCGCTCATGATTGTAAAAAGGTTGTGGAGCTCGATAGTGCGTGGTCTCCGAAAATCGGAAACAGTAAGTGACGGCGTTTCACTCTTTATATGTACACTGTATGGTATGCAGCGTGCAGGCATAATGCATTTCCTAAAAATTTGGCGACCCCTAGTTTGCGTACCTCTGCTCTAACCACTAGAAATAAAAACAAGTGGAAAAAAACTGACTGAAGCATATTTGATTAAATAATTTAACTTTAAAGTATTTCAAATTAAGAAAGGGCAAGAGTCAATATGTTACACTCACTCAAAACCCTAACGATGTGTAGCTCGAAAGAGCTAGGTACTCAGGTCATCCACCCAATGATATTCCAACACAACAGTCCTGAGTTTCTTTGCGAGTTTATGAAGACGGATAGAATAGAGCTCGGCTGGACTGGATAGAGGTGTCAATCACGAATAAAAAAATAGGAATGCATAAACATAACCAATGTAGTATCAGTATCCACCAGTAATTAAGTTAAGAAAATATTCATATGTTCAAAGACGAGCTCTATTCCTTTAGCTGAAGAAGATATGTGCGTTCCTATTAAAAAACGACTCTGACAAAGAGTTGTGAAAAAATTATATATATCCTGAAATAGGAAGGATAATGATAGTATATAAGGTTATATATCCTGTAATAGGCAGGAAAGTAGTAGAAATAATTATCTGTGTACATCTAAACATCATATTTTTCTTGTTCTTTTATTTATGTTTATTGTAATGTTTTATTCGAATTAAATTTACGTTTCTATGAAAATTGATTTGCTTTTTCTGTTTTTTTTTTTTTTGCCTAACTTAGACTTTGACACCCTTGGGAAAGAATAAGTGGGTTATGAAAAAAGGGCTTATACCTTTTGTAAGTAAAAAGAAGTATTGTACAGGGCAAGTGAGTTCGAAATTCTTTTTCATTTCTATCTTCAGAAAAACTGATGATAAAATTTGAAAATTTGATTGAGTATAAGCCAAATTTTTTTTATTTTTAGCTATAAATGAAAAAAAAACATTAAATCAGCATGCAGAACAATTTATGCAACAAAGGGCTAAGAGAAAAGCTGAACCCATGTATCCAACCATTTATTCCACGAAGGAGAAAATAAAAACGCTTCAATAAAAAAATATTTTGAAATTATTTTACTTTTCCTACAAAGTTCCTAATGACATTTGTTACGATCATCAGTGGTTCAGTTAATCAGTGGTAGAATGCTTTTATATCAATCAACGCTCATATCATCACAATCATTAGACTCAATTAAATTCAATAAATCATCGAAGACAAGTGTAAGATTAAATAATAAGTTTAATGGAATATGGAGTGCGTCTGCACTCGGTCACGTACACAACATCTCTGGTGTAAACAAAGCATGTTTTTACAAGCAGCGCCCTCTATACTGAGGGGGGTTCTACCATTACTCCCCACTAAAACTCCTGCGGAGTGTACACTAAGATAAATAAAAATTCTAAGGCAATTCAAGTAAAATTCATGCAAAATGAAATAATACAAATAAAATTCTTGCAATGTGAAATAATACAAATAAAATTCATGCAATTCAAATGCAATGTGAAATAAATAATACAAATAAAATTCATGCAATGTGAAATAATAAAAGTAAAATCCTATAAATTCAATTCTCAAATCACATGCATCATCAATAATTCTGAAATAAAATTAGCAATTCTTAAATCACATGCATTATCAATAATACTGAAAAATCAAATTAGCAATTATGTAAATAGAAAAATATAAAAGTTAAAGTTCAAGAAATTGTAAAATGTTTTAAAGTTCAAGAAATTGTAAAATGTTCAAATGTTCTTTTCTACAGATGCAGGATCAACTGGAATAGGTAAAAGCACTACTTTTGTGATGGCTCGTTTTAAAAACCTGTTGAGGTTTTCACATTAACTACTCTTACAAGACCATCACTACCGGGAAATATTTCAAGAATACGCCCCATAGGCTAGTCCAGGGGCTTGGTGTTGGGATCCTTTAAAAGAACTAGCTTATTCTCCATCAAGTTAGGGTTCTGTACACTCCACTTAGCACGTGTCTGAAGATGGGTCAGAGATCCGGTGCTCCAACAGTTCCAAAGTTGTCTCTCAGGGATTGCATGAGTTTCCACATGGAATGATAGGACAAAGAATCCGAAGCAGTATAAGGTTCAGGAAAGGATGAAATTGTACAGTTCGTCAAGAAATGCCCCGGGGTCAAAGGGTTAAGATCATTGGGGTCCGAAGAAAGTGGAGACAAGGGACGTGAATTCAGAACTGCTTCGATTTGTGCTATAAAGGTAGTTAACTCTTCGAAGTTCATGATAGCTGATTTTGCTACCCTCAATAAAATGCGTTTCATGGACTTAATGTTTGCTTCCCACGATCCACCGAAATGGGGAGAAGCGGGGGGAATGAAGTTCCATTCGATTCCCTCTTCCGCGCTGAATAGCTGAATTCTGTTGGACTTGCAAATTTCGTTCCATTAATTAAGAATTTTTCTTGCTCCCTTGAAGTTCGTTGCATTGTCACTCCAAATGACGGATGGCTTGGATCTCCTTGCTATAAATCGTCGGAGACATGCTAGGAAGGCTTCTGTGGTCAAGTCGGAAACAACTTCTAAATGATTGGCTTTTGTACTCAAACAGATGAAAATGGCAATATACGATTTTAAAGTCACTCTTGATCTTTTTAAATTTGGTTTCGTGATTATAGGACCAGCGTAATCCAATCCAACTTTTTCGAAGGGTCTAGAAGGCACAATTCTGTCTCGTGGTAAATCTCCCATCATCTGGTTTATTGTCTGGGTTTTCGTGCGAAAACACGTAATACATTTATTTAATATTCTTCTTACACGGTTCTGACCGGATGAGATCCAATAAAACTGTCTTATTAAATATAATGTGGTTTGCAAGCCAGAATGTAATGATTTCTTGTGATAGTGTTCAATTATTAAATCAGTTAAATGATGAGCCTTTGGCAACATCATTTGATGTTTTTGGAATTCAGATAGGGTCGAATGTTTCAATCTACCTCCCACTCTCAGTATTTCATCTTCGTCCAAAAAAACGTTTAAAGATTATTTTTTGCTGCTCTTTGGAATCGGTTGTCCGTTTTTGAGACACTTTATTTCAGTTAGAAATTCATTTAATTGTACTTGTTTTACTAAAACTTTCGTAACATGATCAAATTCAGAAGCACTTATACAGTCTATTTTCCTTAATACTGGGTTCACTTTACAGTTATAAATAAATCTTAAACATAGAGTGCTTATTCTAATTAATTTACTAAAAGAGGAATATCTAGAGATTAAATTATTTTCAATTTGCCTCTTTTCAACCGCTGTATTTACATTAATTGATTTCTTCAATTCTAATTTATCGTTGTTTATTTCGGTTTCAATTATAGGTTCTGAAAATAATGGCCATTCTGTTTGTTTCATTGTCAACCACTTTGGACCATGCCACCACATTTTGTTATTTTTAAGATCATTTAAAGGCAAACCCTGACTTATTAAATCAGCGGGATTATCCTTTCCTTTACAGTAGCGCCATTCCTTGGGATCACTTAGTTTTTTTTTGTATTTCTTTAATTCTATTCTTTACAAACACTTTGTTTATTAAAATCCTCCTTGATCCAGTAACATGTTATAGACGAATCAGTCCAATAAAAACGACTCACAGGCAGTATGAGTGCAGTTGCAATTTTGTCACTTAACCTTGCAGATAAAAGTGTGCCCATAAGCTCCAATCTAGGGATCGAAAGAGTTTTTAATGGAGCTACCCGACCTTTTGATGCTACAAAACTAGAAATGATTTTTCCATCGTTCAGTTCTATGCTTAAATAAGCGACAGTTCCATATGCCTTTTTGGAAGCATCTGAAAAGCAATACAACTGAATGGTGGTTGCATTTGAAGGCAAAAAGTTTTGAAAGTAATATCGAGGAATTTTTATTTCACTTAAATAATGAATCTCATTACACCATTTATTCCATGAAACTTCTAATTGTTTCGGCAATTTGTCATCCCAATCCAATCCTAAATACCAAATTTCCTGAATTAAACATTTTATTCGGATCGTATAAGGACCTATGAAACCTACTGGTCAAATAATCGACCTGCGGCTTGTAACAAATATCTTTTTATGTTAATTCTTTTAGAAAGAAATGTTCCTAAATCGCTGGAATCAAAATAGAATGTATCAGATTTTTCATTCCAACCATCTCCTAAGACCTTTGAAGCTATCAACGTGTTCAATGACTCTTTATGTTCATCTACTTCAAAATTTAAATTTTTTAACCTTTGATTTAGCTCGGAAGAGTTGGTTCTCCATTTGCGAAGATCCATACTTGCATCTTCCAAAATTTGTTTACTTTCTATGCAGGTCGTCAAGGCTGCTTGGACACTGACATTTCCACACAGAAAATCATCAACATACAATGACTGGTTAAGATGGTTAAAAGTATCAGGAAAAATATCCACATATTTTTTAAGATGATGCTTTATCGTAGCTGCAAGAAGGAATGCACTTGATTTTACTCCAAAAAAAACCCTAGTCTTTCGGAAAATATCAAACCGTTTGTTTTCTAAATCAATTCCTGGATTTTCATCCCAGAAAAATCTTGTAAAATCCCTTTCACTTTCGTCTATCTCAATCATCAAAAATGCCATTTTTATGTCAGCTACAAATGCAATTGGATTCACTCTAAATTTGATTAATAGAAAAAATAGGTTAGGTATAAAATTTAGCCCTGTGTGTAAACAATCGTTCAAAGATAGTTGTGATTTCGCATGTGATGACGCATCAAATACGATTCGCAATTTGCTTGTAGTTTTATCAGTACGTATTACTGCTCTATGTGGTAGATAAAAAATATTATGCTTTAGATTTCCTTCTTCGAATGGAACGCGTTCTATGATTTTCTCAGAAAGATAATTATTTACAACTAGTTTGTAATCCTCAAATAAGGAATTGTCATTTTTAAAACGTGATCTTAACTTTAGAAATCTTTTCCTAGCAATTTCTTCATTATTTTCTAACAATGTTTTCATGTTAGGTTTCCAAGGGAATTTAACTTTATACCGCTTATTTTGGTATGAAATTCCCGCTTCAAATTCAGACATTATATCATTATCAATATTTTCCTCATCAGAAACCTCTGCTTCTATTCCTAAATTCTCTAAATCCCAAAATTCACTAAGCTGTTTAGAAATATTGAATTCATTAACAATAACACTCATTGTTAAAATGTCCTCAGAATCTGTACTCTGCCCTTGTAAAGACCACCCAAATGATGTTTCTACTGTCACAAGATTTTTGTTTAGACGCGTAATTCTACCTGTAACTACTTGATAATAATAGTCCGCACCAATAAGAATTGATATTTCTTTATCGTTAAATTCATAAGGATAGGCTAATTGTACATTTTTTAAATATCTAAATTTTTTATCAATATTTCTATCAGAAGTCGATAAATTCGTGATAGAAATATGTTCTGTCTTTACCGCTTCTATTTCAATGCACAAATTTGGATCATCCCTGTTTTCAATTTTATTTTAACTATATTTAAAGTTTTTGTTTCAGTTTCTTTAGCACCGAATGTGCAAATGGAAAGGTTTTCTTTTCTAAGAATTGGAAAGTTAAATTTCTCAGAAGTACTCTTTAAAACGAAACTTCTCTGTGAACCATTATCTAAAAATAATCTAACAACTTCTTGTTCATTTTTGATATCTATTAATGCGGCGCATGTTTGTAATAATACACTATTTACTTCTGTTTTAATTACTGCTGAAACTATATTATCAGTGTCCCTTTTCGGAGACAAATCGTCATCATGTCGATTTCGAAAACAAATTGAGAAATGGTGGGACCCATTACAAATAGGACACGACTCCCTTTTTACACATTCCATTGCTCTATGACCGGGTGACAACACAAATAACAACACCCTTTTTTTCTTAAAATTTCTCGCTTTTCGTTAGCACTAAAAGAACGGCAAGCGTCGAGTTCATGACCTTTGTTGCAGTATAAACATTTTCGGCTTCTAAGTTTTACTTTCTCCAAAAGGGTGGAAAATGAATGTGGTCGGAAATGTACTCTATTCGGGGGTGGCTTCATGCGTTGTCCGGGGAAATAGGAGCCTTTATTTTTTGTTCTGTCTTGCGGTGGAGGGGAATAATGACATATAGTTTATGATTGTTTATTTGAGAAGCTCGTTCCCTACTACGGATTTCCAAGTGCAGGAACTGCAAAAGAGCGCTCAGGTCAAACCCTTCGTCCTTTTGAGAACGATTGAATTCCAAAACGAGTTCCGAGGGTATCTGTTTCAACAGGATGGGTGTTAATAAGTTTGAGTAGGATTCTCCTTTAACTCCTAAACTTTCAAGACTCCTTATTTGCGTTTCTGCTCTATCGTACAAATTTCTTAAGCCCACAATATCAGTAGGGCTTCTAACAGGTGTTAAATTTAATAAATTGCTCAAATGAGCGTTCATTAACATGTTTTTATTTCCAAATCTATCTTTTAATAAATCAAGAGCTCTATCATAATTATCATCAGAAATTGGAAATCCATTAATGCAAGCAAGCGCAGTACCACACAAATATGATTTTAAATAATTAAATTTATCAACTTTGCTTAGTCTATTGTTATTAGGAATAGAGCTTTCAAATGAATTATAAAAATCTAACCATTCAGAATAATTTCCAGAATACTTATTTATATGCAATTTAGGTAAATTTATGTTCATACATTCAAAACTATTGGAATCAATAACTTGGATATTTCGAGAAACTGTATTAACCTAGATAGAGTCAGAATTTTTTCTCCTAATTTTAGAAGAAAGCTTCGTTTTCCAAAATATAATCTTCTCTTTAATTTCTTCCGAAGCTTCCATATCTTCAGTAATAGTGTCAACAGACAAACGATCTTCAATTAATGTATTTAATAAACTTAAGTTACTTTCTTTATCATTTAATTGCTCTATAAAAGCTTCAAATTGATCAACAGGTTCATTTTCATTGTTGATCTTTCCTTCAATTTTATTTATCAATTTTGTCAACGAAGAACGTACCGCAGTACACTTCTTTTTAAATTTTGGGAGATCTTCTGACATTTTAATCTTCTCTATTCAGGTATAATTCAGTTTCAATAAAAATTCGGCTTACCTGAATTCACTGTCGACGATGATATTTCTACTTTTTGGTCGATGCACCAATGTTACGATCATCAGTGGTTCAGTTAATCAGTGGTAGAATGCTTCTATGTCAATCAACGCTCATATCATCACAATCATTAGACTCAATTAAATTCAATAAATCATCGAAGACAAGTGTAAGATTAAATAATAATTTTAATAGAATATGGTGTGCGTCTGCACTCTGTCACGTACAGAAGATCTCTGGTGTAAACAAAGCATGTTTTTACAAGCAGCGCCCTCTATACTGAGGGGCGTTCTACCAACTTTCATATGCCAAAAATATTTTATAGGAGAAAGTACTTTTTGTTATCCGCCAGATATCGCTAGTGAAGGACATATGTTTCATTCTTGTTTTGTAATAAAGCATGTCAAGTTTACAAGACTTAAAAAATAATCATCCTTCTACACTTGCGTTATTATTTGTTTGAAAATGCACTTCCAGAGGCATCACTGCTTATTTGTATGTATTGAAATACCTGAAGGACGTTGTGTATTGAACCTAAAAAAAACAAGAAGTAAATACAAACTAATTTGAATAATTTTTTCAAAAATTTTTGGAGTGAGCTAATGGTGTGGTTGGGCTTATAATTGTCGATGAATTTTGGATGGTAACCTCTCTGGTTTGGGAAAACTATGACCAAGACAATTTTCCAAGCGTCAGGAACATAGTTGTAGAGTAAAGAGTTGGAAAACATTTGTTATGTTGGTTAGAAAATTTTTTTTTGCAAGTTTTTGAAAAAAAGAGTTTTCTTGCTAGCATACTTATATTGTTAATTATAGTTAAACTTTCAAAAGCTCTAAAATGAAATATTTGTTAGAATGATCTGAAATCTGATAAGAGATCTGAGCGAAGAGAAGGAAAATTACGCTTCCTTAATATTTAAGATAAGTAGTCTCTAAAATTCTTACGATGTTTAACTATCAGAATGTAAAGAAAGGCAGTACACCAACCATTGGCGTACAAGAGGAGGATTTGGGAGTTGAAACCCCTCTCATAAATTCGGGGAGAGGGTGTGTGGTGGATGTTATGCATGGGTGATGTAAAAGAGGTGTTCCCCAGCATGATCAAGAATTAAAATAATATGTTCTTGTTAATAAAATTTTAACAATATTCCAATCGAACAGAAGCACAGTTTATCATATGCATTATTATTATAGATCTCTGAATGACTTACTTTTACTTTCTTACATCTCCCACAAAGTTCCTAATGACATTCATGTCAAAAATATTTTATAGGGGAAAAGAACTTGATGTTATCCGAAAGATGTCGCTAGTGTAGCATATCTCATACTTATTAACTTGTTTTGGTAATTAAACACGGGTGACCTTAACTAGTGTCTGGATCGCGGGAAAAGTGGACAAGTCTATTTTAGAGCTAGGGAGGTAAAGAGGAATTCGCAGTTTGAAAGAGGGAAAAATTTCTCAGTCAAAGGGAAGAACTTCTCAGTTGTAGGAAATTAATCCCTGAAGAAATCTCAGAAAAGTATCCATGTCTACTTGAAAAGTATTCCGAGCAACTTTTTTGCAAACATTTCTCCGTGCAAGCGTTTGTAAAAAGTCAGGAACTCATGGAAAAGTAGTGCATACAATGAAATTTAAATTAAAGGAAATAAATGATTTTGCTACAATAAAGAAATTTAATTTTTATTAGAAATGAATAATGTGGTTCAAAATAGAGTCGCAATAATCGTAGGATTGAGAAAAAACCATTTGGAATAATATGTCCATTTTTTAAAAAATTTTACCTTTATGTATAATAAAATGAATGGGAAAAGTAATCGTGCATTTTCTTTAACAAAATTTTAATGCAATAATGGTGATGATAAATTGTTTTATTAGATGTTTTGTGTTTTCTGTTTCCTTACAAAGTTTAGCAGCATTTTTTATCATGTATCTAACAAACATTGTTTCTGATGATGAGAAAAAAATATTTGTTTATGAAAATGTTTGTGTGAAATTTTTAATTAACAAAAAATGCATTCAAATATGAACACACACATTTGAATAGCAATAGCTTTTTAGAGAGTAGAAGTATATTTTGTACTTTTAAAAATTAATAAAAGGTTTGAAATGTGCATAGATAATATGTAACAGAGAAAAGTGAGATAAAAATGTTGTACAATTAGATTCTCAAAATGCAATTTGCATTGTTGTTTTTTCATCTTATCTGATAATTATATGCTTGCTATTTAGTAAATATTTCAATTGTCAACGTATGAGAATATTTCCTATATTGACAAATAACTCATACAAAATGAAATTCTACAAAAAAGACAACTTGTACACGTTACAGTACACAATAAGACAATACAGGTAAATTTTTAGTTGCATTATATTAGTTTTTCCCTAGAAATGAATTTCTTTCTAAAAAGTGAGAATTATTGTTGTCATCATCAAATGTTCTTTCTTATCCTTTTTGAAAAAAAGAAATAATAATTATCATTATTACATATATTTAGACTAAAAACTAAATCAAATTGAAAAACTATAAAATGTTTCTTAATTATACATAAATGGTTCATAATTCTTTAACCTTGTTCAGTTTCCAAAATTTTTAACTTTATACAAATTTTGGTTACATATATATTTGAAAATAAAAATCCATTTTAATTTTCAATATTTTATAATTAATACTTTTAAAAATTTTAATATATAGTAGGACTTTTTTTTTCTAACAAAGTCGCCAAATGCTAAAAAAGTTCTTGAAGTAGAAAATTCTGTATAGCAATTCATCTTTTTCAATAATATATACTTTATAAACTAGTTCCAGGATAAAGTTTGTAAGATATTAGTTCATGATATACAGGTACTGTAATTCAATATTTCTATATATATATTATAAAAATCCTTGCTTAGGTCAGAAAAAACTAGTTCATGATATACAGGTACTGTAATTCAATATTTCTATATAATATTATAAAAATTATTATCGAATGTTCTTTTTTATCTTTTGACGTCAGAAAAAACTAATTAAAATGTATAGTTTACTTCACACTCTCAAGATCTATATGAATTTCTATTTATACAAAAACAATTGTCAACGCTCGATGGAGAAAAATAATTTCTGAGTTTTGAAGGCTAAACCTAAAAGATTGCATTCATTGTTACAAATATTATCATTTAAATAAGATAAACTTATTTGCAGCAGTATTAATCCTAAGTTAAGATACTATGAAGTAAATATTTAAATGTAAACTGGAATGTGAAAGTTTTCAACACGTGTCATATTCAATGGCATAATGTGCACCCCCATATTACGGGGGTGGGGCCCAAAACCTTACTTTGCAGGGAGGCCCTAATATTCTACGTTGCGCCACCGGTGATCTATATTAATAAAGAAGGGATTAAGCGTGTGTGTTTCACCTCTACAGCCCAAACTAAGCAACCCAAAAGTATCAAACTTGGTACATAATTATTCTAGGTCCTGAAGATGTGCACTACGAAGAGTTTTTTTCGAAATTCGCTTTAGAATTTTTTAAATTAAATTATTAAGTGATTTTTCCTTTTTTTTTGAACAACTTGGTTTTTAGTTAGTTGTTTTGGCAACAGTCTCATTTGTTTTGCTTATCCAGTTCATTATTCCAAACCATTTTTACATTCAACGTATTTTATCCTTTTACGTAATTCCTAAAACAAAAACAAAAAAGCAGATGTAATTAAATTTTAATGTTATAATTTCTACTATATTCTAGGTTACTTCATATTTATTTCTTTATTTTATTCATGTTTAAATTTTTTATGCTTAAAAATTTCCTTCAAATTTAGGGCTTAATTTTTCTTTTTTAGATAACCCTAATACAATGTAGGCTTATTTTATCTATTTTTTAAAATTTTAGTTTGTACTAATTTTATTTTTTTCCAGTTGAAGGCTTCCTAATGTATGTTATTTGTGATAATATTTCAGGAAAATGGTTTATGATATGTGTTTTTCTTTTAATTTATCTATTTCAGATTATTTTTCACTCATAGTTCCCATAGCTGAAACATACTACTGTTATTACTTTTCTATTATAATTTTTATTCATATTTTCATTCTTTCATTTCTATTTACCTTTTTAGCAGGTTAATTTTCTCTTTTGCATTCATATATATGTTTTTGTGAAATTATTCTTTTCTGTGAAGCGAAATTGCAATATGAGCATTCATTAAAAAATTATTTTTCAATTTTGGGTACACTGTTCTTCAATGGTTCTACCCTCTTTAAAATACATCATGCTTGCAAAAAAAAAGCTCAGTTTTACTCATTGCGCTACAGGGACACAATGAACGATTTTTCTTTCTATATATGCTGTTGGACTGTTATTTTTGTTTGTTTCTCTGATTTGATTCTCTTTTGACCAGCAGCTTCTGCACCTAGGGCCTTTTCCTGGAAGGTAGTTTTCACTGTGCATTGAATCAATTGAAAACAAACGTACATACATTAATTTATCAAGTAACTATTTAAATTGTGAAGCACCAAATTATGGTAAAATCCTAGGAGGACCCACTGGTGTTTTGGCACCAAAATGTTTCGCCAAATAGCGCCAAAATCAGAAACACAAGTTTTTCAAAATGGCGTCAAAGACGAAAAACTCTTGAAACCGTATGTGTCGGGGGGGCGAAATGGGCAAAGAGCAACGGTTGGTTTCTGAAAGTGGGGGGGAGGTACGAAAAGTTCAAAAATCATGAAATGAACGGAGTTTCTGGAATGGCGTCAGGGATGCCTGAAAAACGCTGGTAGTAAATGTTTTACATCGGAAAAATACGTCCAATTAATCATTTTAAAAAGATAAATACGGAGAAACTAATGAAATTCATTTTAAAAAAGCACTCAAAAACAAGTACATGATTTATTTTTTTTTTTAAAAAAAAAGACGAAATGAGCGTTTCGCAAAGATGAAATCGAAGAAATACATTATAAATTAATCATTTTAAAAAGATAAAAACGGAGAAACCGATGAAATGCATTTTAAAAAAGCACTCAAAAACCCCTACATGATTTATTTTTTAAAAAAGGACGAAATGAGCGTTTCGCAAAGATGAAATCGAAGAAATACATGAAATTCATTTGAAATTTTAAAAGGCACTTACCTCACTCTTACGGGTCATACATACTTCACGACAAAACATATACCAGTCCACGACAGTATTCTTATTGACTTTCAAGTCATTCACAACGAACGCATTCATGCTCTTGCCGAACCAATATCTGTTCAAAAAATCATATCTTTCCTACACTTCGGTCATTCATATCGTGAAGCAATTAAATTAGCTTTCATACACCATTCTAACGTATCTTTCTTCCCCTTTGTGCCCAGGAGCACAAAGAAACCTGTCGTAGCCTCACATTCAAGTACTTTCTTTTCACAAGCCATTCTTAACACAAACCGATACATAGCAAACTTTCTCAAGATAAGTCAGGGGTCAAAAAGACCATTTTTTCGGAAAAGGCGAAATACATTTCACCCTTTTTAGGGTTGCCATTTTTTTGGTGATTTGAAAATCCAAATTTTAGGGGTGAAATGGAAGGGTTACCATATTGCAACCTTTATCGCTCAAAATTTGGCGACTTAAAAGTGGGTCCTCCTAGGACTCAACCCAAATTATTAATGAATTACACGTATTTTTATTCAACATCATCTATATATGTATACGAATAAAACAAACAGTTTGTGTGTTTCAGCTGTACCGGCATAACTAAGAAACCCAGAAGTCTGAATCTTGGCATGTAGAAGCTGTAGGTCATTGTCCTGAACACCTCAAAGAGTTTTTTTTCGCGATTCGCTTAAGTTTTTTTTTTTTTTTTTTTTTTTTTTTTTTGAAATTCAATTTTTAAGCAATTTTTCAACTAAATGGAATAATGTCATCAGACGTGTCAAGTCAACCTTTCAAAAATTTATGTTAAGAGCAGTTTTTTGGGGTATTTTAGCACATTTTATTGTTAATATATTTATTTATAGTTTTTTTTAACTACCTATGGTGGAATTACATTCGTTTTTCGAAAAAGTTGTCTTAAAAAAATGTTCTTTCTAAATTTCATTTTTTGGCTTTGCAACACAAATGTGATAACATTAGATTTTCCATGTCTTAGGATATGAATTGTTTTGTATTAAATTAATACTATAATTTCTATTTTAGTGTAACACAGTTTTGTGTTTGTTTATTTTCTAAAATGTATTTTTTCTTGCTTATTGTAGTTTAAATTATATGATACTGTGACTCAAGTTTTTAAGTCGAAAAATGATTTGTGAAGCTTTTTGTAAACAGAAGCTTAGATAATGTGGTACTTATGTATTAGCGTCACCACAGGAAAATTGGTGCCATGCGAATCACACCTTGATACCATATGGCTGTGGTGACGATTATACGTAAGTACTGATAATAATTACTTATTTTTTAACACAAATATCAGTAGATTATTTAAGACACGGAAATTCACTTCTTACCTGCTTTTATACTTATGTTCAAAAATAATAATAATCTGTTACAAAAAAAACTTTATTGCTTTTCTTTGTTCAACGACAAATTCTAAATCTTGCTTATTGTAACAATAATGTTGAAAATCCTAGCTAGCAGTATAAAAAAAGAGAATATAGTGACAAATTAAACTAATGGAAAAAGAGATTGCTGAAATAAAACCCTTTTTTCAAGAATTCATTAACTCAGTACATTTTTTTTAAAAAAAAAAAGAAGTTACCGATAAGAGAAATTTGGAAATTTTAACTTAAAAATTAATCCCTTAAAAAAATTTAAACTTTAATAAAAATGTTCACATTGGCGCGGTAAAACACAAGTACCAACATTTCCTTCATTCCATCCGTATTTTTACCACAGCAGCCAAAGTGGCACTTTTTTTCAAAAAATTTGACTGATTCTTTTTCTCTTTTTCATATGAAACACGTAAGAATCAGTTGTTTTGATATCGCAAATTTTGCTGAGGTGACGCCGATACGTAAGCACCAGTGGCGCACGCAGGAATTTTCAAGGGGGTCCTGGGTCGAAAGTTCACCATTCTTGTATCATATTCCTTTTGATTTTGTCGATTTTCGGAAACAAAACGCAGTTAAAAACTAGTTTTTGAATAAATAATTAGCATTAATTAATAAAATTAATCATTAAGAGCAAGTAATTAATTAAATTTTACGTACTATATACTTAGAATTATAAACAATCGGAAAAAAAATCAAGGGCTTTGGAAGGTCCGAACCCCCAGGAACCCCCTTGTGTGCGCCACTGGTAAGTACCCTTTTCCTCTATTGTGAAATTCCATTGTAACAAAAAAGTAGAAAATGTAACTAATAGAAATGACAATTAAAATTAATTGGGATTAACAGATTGTCAGTATTGTGCGGTTTAAGTTAATTTTTTTTTTTACGTACAAGATTTTTTTATATGTTTTTTTTTGTATTATCAATCTAGGGTTGTGCTTGGGCTATAATTTATCTGATTTTGATATCAAGGTAGTAAGCCCCAAAGTAATTAAAGCTTTAAAATAAATCATTGCCTGAATATCGGTACACTTAAGCGTTACGTCTTACCTACTTCCAACCTAATAGCGTGACAATTTGGTCTGGAAAAGCTTATTGTTCTTCTTTTATTGTATAATTCCATGATTCATCAGTTGCAAAATAGTACAAAATTATAGCTAACTAGCCATTATCCACCCGCTTCATTGTGTAATTCACGTTGTATAAATAAATACTGTTTCCATATTCATAAATTTTTGTTATTAAGCATTAAGAATTTGATTGTGTTGAAAAATATATTTATAGCTGTAACTTTCGCCTCTTGATATAAAAAGGTCAGAATTAAGAATTTCTAATAATATCTAAAATAGAAGCAGAAAGATTTTTTACGCTCACACTTAACCCAATAATAAAATGAAATTCCACAAAAGCAACTTTAAATGGATCTCTACTTCGTAAAATATATATATGTGCTAAATTTCAAGTCAAATCTAAAAGAGCCCAAACGGAATTTTTAACATCAATTCTTCCGGAGCATTTTTAGCGGATTTCAATTCAACAAAAGAAACATGCAAACTAAATTTTATTATTATGGTCCAGAAGTGATCAAAGTATTTATTTTCATATAAGGATCAATTTGTTACTACCAAACCTGCATAACAAAATCATTAGAAAAATGCGCGTAGAAAAATGCATTTATTACTATATTCTCTTTTTGTTATATTGCTAGCTAGGATTTTCAACTTAATTGTTACAATAAGCAAGATTTAGAATTCGTCGTTGAACAAAGAAAAGCAATAAAGTTTTTTTGTAACAGATTATTATTATTTTTGAACATAAGAATAAAAGTAGATAAGAAGTGAATTTCATTGTCTAAAATAATTCACTGATATTTGTGTTAAAGAATAAGTAATTATCAGTATTTACGTATAATCGTCATTGCAGCCAAATTGACTCCTCTTGAATCACACCAAAATCTGACTGATTTCATATAAAATATGTTAGAATCGTTGTTGCTTTGGTATCAAGGTGTGATTTGCATGGTACCAATTTCGCCGTGGTGATGTTAATACATAAGTACCGCATTATCTAAGTTTCTGTTTACAAAAAGCTTCACAAATCATTTTTTGACTTAAAAACTTGAGTCATGGTATCATATAATTAAAACTACAATAAGCAAGAAAATATATTATTGTATAAGCTATATTATTGTAAAGTTTCATTAAAATCTGTTCAGTTGTTTTTGCATGCAAGAGTAACAAACATCCATCCATACAAACTTTTACAATTATAATATTAGGATAACAAAAAGAAAATGGAACTCAATGCAAAACTTATTGGGATTATAAGATTGTAGATATCGTGATTTAAGTAAGATTTTTAGGTATTAACCTATTAGTGTCACCACAACCAAATTAGCGCCTCACCAATCATTCCTTGATATCAAAACAACAAATATTTTTATACGAAACAAAAAAGATTTGTAAGATTTTGGGGGGAAATAGCACAGTTCACCTGGTGCCAATTTAAATTCAGTGATGCTAATAGGTAAGAATACAAATACTAATGCGAAATTTGATTTATGTCTTAAGATTTTCTGAGCTGTTTATGGTAATTTCATCAAAATCAGACTATGAATGGGTTTGAATACTCAAAAAAGTGTAATTATTTTTTGCACTTTAAAATTCAGAGATAATGCAATTTTTGTCGTGTTGCATTATGATTTAACTTTCCTTCACAATCTGTGTTCTTCATATATATTTTTTAAGATTTTATGCGTAAACATTTCTATGACATTTTCTTTGGTTGAATAAAAGATAATTGTTTTTCTTCCTTCATTAGCAGATGCTGATCAAAGCTGAGTATCATGAAAGATATGCCTAGTTATTTAGACTCGAATTCCCATGATGAAATGAATAAAAAAAGGGACAATATCGAACGATTTAATGCTAAAAAAATGCAAAGAAAATATCAGATTACCATAAAATCGGGTGTATAATGCTCCCCTATACTTTTGAGCTGCATTTTTTAATGTTTGTTATGCTCGCCATATAACGCACAACCTCTTTTGTACGAAGAGACCGAAAATGTACATATGCAATGCTCTCATGTTTTGAAGTAATTTTTTTGAGGTATTATTCCAAGGTATAGAAAAAAATAGTATACATCTATATGCAATTACAACTCTTTAAGTTCGTAAGGAGTGTCAATTCTTTTAAATAATTTTTTCGATATTTCTAGAAGTCAAAATTTTTTTCTATACTCATCTTTTTATGTTTTTAAAGCTCTTGAACCCTTAAATTTCAATTTTTTTTATGCTGAAAGTGGGCGTTTTACGCCAAATTTTACGGTATGTGAGATTTTCTATTATTTTGTTGTTGTTCACAAAACTGTAGCATCATTGCTTAACGTTCCTTCTGACAATCTGTACTTCATGTAGTTTTTAGCTAATTGTACACATGCATTGTATACCTTTTTTATGTATCAATACATTGCTATAATATTTTCTGTCGTTGAAAATAAAGATTTTTGCTATTCTTCCTTCATTATCTAATTCAATGTTTTTATCTTTGTAGAAAAATATTGCTTGAAGTATAACAGGGAGAAAATTACACTTAGTTCAAACTAATTGCTATTGACAAATTGGTAATATTGTGAACCATGTTTTTTTGTATGTCACTGTTTATGGCTTTATGATCTCTATGACGGATAAGATCTCATCTTTCTCTTAGATGAAAAAAAATCAGAAATTTTTTTAACAAAAAGCTATTTGCTGATCTAGGATACAACTATGATATATTTGCTGACCTTGAAACAATATTTCACATATTTTCTTCTGGATTTCTTTAAGTTCAATGTTGACCTGATTTTTTAGTCTCCACTTACTTTTGCTTCTGACAATCTTGCAATATATAAATCAATCATTTGCGATCAAAAAAGTGTTAGCTGAAAAAAATGCACCTTGATAAAATTTTCTCATATCTCCTTTTGGATTTCTTTAAAATTCAGTGTTGATGTGATTTTACATCTGATGGTTTAATGTTGCTTCTGATAATCTTATCTTCATGTAGTTTTCTGGGATCCTATACATATTTTTATATTATACTTTCCATATATGATATATATATTTCAATTATCAGTATAGTTATTTATGATTGCATGTACTCCTTTGTTTGTGCTCTTTGTAATGGAATTACAATTGCTAATAGAAATATTGCGAAAAAGTATTGTTTGAATAATTAATTTTTTAACAACATGTTTTATTGTTTGTATCATTCAGTACTGTTCTGGATTTTAGATTATTTCAACAGGGGCCCATTTTAGATAGATTTTTTACTTTTAGTTCATACTAACTTAAGGGGTCATATACCTTTTAAAATTTTCTGAAAATCGAATTTTTTATTATTATTTTATTTTATAGAGTAAACCTTTCTGAGTGTTCTAAAAGAAACCGCATGCAGATATTCCCAATAGAACGGACGTTATTAAGAAAATAAAAAGAGTAGAAAAGGCGATTTACATATTGTTTACATTTTGGCTCCAGGGTGACAGCTGTCATGTCGCTGGTGACAGCTGCGTTTCTCTGTTTCTAATATTTTCATTCTAATTATTATCAAATGCTTGAATCTAAGCCTCAAATATTAATATTGTTGTTCTGAATATATTAACTACAACTTCTACTAACTTTATAAACTTCTACTTCTACTTTGTTTTGATAAAGTGAATCTTGAATTTATACTCGCTCGTTTTTGATTTTCATACCGTATCTTATTCTAAGATAAGTTTTAGGAAAAGTATTATTTTTGTTATAAACTTGTGAAGGATGAATTCGACTGAATCTGCTAAAAGACCATCTGGTAAACGTCCAAAAAAAGGAAGTTTATTGGTAATATGCATACGAGATGCAAAGCTGTACACAGTGTGGATGAATCACTAAACAACAGTGCATCTGGAAAAAGATTCGGCTGTAAGATGTTCATTCTTCTTTATTGAACATGATGACTGTTTTGATGGCTATAGAGTGTTTGATAAAAACTATCATGTTTACAAACATTCAAAACTTTGCTTCTTGCAAAAAATGTGGTGGTGATATTAAACTTTCAGAAAATTGTGTTAGAGGTTTGTCTAGTGTTTTTTCGATTGAATGCAAGAACTGTAAAGACTTGTGTTCGTTTAGAAATTCAAAAATGCTGGGTAAAAGAAAAAAAATATTCCAGAAATAAACAGACGTTTTGTATACGCAATGAGGACAATTGGACAGGGTCATGCAGCAATGACAACTTTCTGTGGTGTCATGGACTTTCCTCCTCCAGTTGCTGAAAAATCCTATAATAACATTATAAACAAACTACAATTGTGTAGTAAAGAAGTCGCAGAAGCTTCAATGCAAAGTGCAGCTTTGAAGAGGTAACTTTGACAAATGCTTCCGATATAATAATTAGTGGAGATGGAACATGGAAAACCCGTGGCTATTCTTCTCGTGTTGGTGTGTGTGCTGTTATAGGAGACAAAACAGGAAAGTGTATTGATGCGGAAGTGATGTCTTCTTTCTGTAAAGGATGTGATTCTTGGAAACGAAGAAAGGGGTCACCTGCTTACAAAAAGTGGAAAATTCTTCACTTTAAAGAATGTTTGAAGAACCACAATGGTTCAGCTGGCATGATGGAGACTGTGGGAATGGTTCGTATATTTCAGCGTTCATTAAGTCATCGTTCTGTGAGATATACATCTTACATCGGGGATGGCGATTCCAAAACATTCTCATCTATTACTGCATCCAATCCGTATGGAGAAGATATCACAGTTTCAAAAAATTGAATGTGTTGGACATGTTCAAAAAAGAATGGGAACTCGTTTACGAAAATTAAAACAAATGAGCTCCAAACTCAGTGATGGGAAGTCGATTGGGAGAAAGGGAAGGTTGACCGACAGAATGATCGACTTAATTACAACGTACTATGGAAATGCAATCCGACAAAATAAAACATGCCTGTCAGATATGCGAAAAGCTGTTTGGGCTGTATATTTCCATATACGTTCAAGCGACGAAGAACCATTGCACAGTTTTTGTCCCGTAGGTCCTAATTCTTGGTGTAAATATCAAAATCAAGTAGTAGAGGGCAGTGTGGAAACTTTTAGACACAGTAACAAATTGCCAGTGGCAGTAATGGATGCCATAAAACCTGTGTTTAATGATCTATCACAACCTAAACTTCTACAAAATGTCTAGGGGGTAAAACCCAAAATAATAATGAATCCATTAACTCATTAATATGGAAATTATGCCCAAAACTTTAGGTTGTGGCAGAAAGATTGTTGATATATCTACAAATGAGGCAATTGTCATTTTTAATGATGGCAATCAAGGCAGACTAAAAATTATGCAATCGCTTGGTCTGACTGTTGGTCAATTTGCACATAAATTTGTTACACTTGTAGATATAAAAAGAATTCAGACTGCAGAAGTACATTTTAATCTCCACACAAAAGAAGTACGACAGGCTAAAAGAATGCAATTTAAAACTACTTGTAGGAAATTAACTGAAAAAGAGGGAACATCATATGCATGTGGCGAATTTTAGCATTTTAGAATCATAGTAATACACTGCATTCATATCACAAATTGTTTAATATTTATAATAAGTAGTTGTTAATTAAGGTATTGATTGTTTTTAAGTAATATTTATAAATTTTTAACTTTAGTTTGGAGAAATGAATCACTTTGTTGCATTTTGATTATTTTGTAGCTTTTGATATTGTTTCGATGCTTGTACTGCATTGGTATAATATATGTTTTTAGTTATAATAATTTTAATAAATTGAAGTTTATTGACTAAAAAACTTCACATTAGTTTTAATTTAAATTTAGTTGTTGTTTGAGTAACCAGAATAATATATATATAAACTGGTAAATTTTACGTTTGATGTCAATTTTCTCAGAACGTCATTTTTACTCATTACGCGCATGATATTTTCAAAAAACCGTGCCATGGAAAATGATAAAATTTTTACTGTAGATTCTGATCATATCTGTACTTAAAATAACGAACCAGTTTGAATTTTTAATGAAAAATTTAAAATTACAAATATAAAATAGCAAAAAAAAATTTAAAAATTTTATAGTTAAATTTTAAATTGTTATAGTTTACTAAAAATTTTAAATCAGTGTTTCATGCTTCGTCATTTTAAAGATAACACAATTTCCAACACTGAGCAAAAATTTCATCAAAAAATATTGGTAACTTTTTATAAAGCTGCGCGTAATGCATATCACTTGCGAAAAGAAAACAAAAATTTCTTTTTATAATTATCTAATTAAAAATTTATCCTAATTAGCAGTTTTTGTTGGTTATGTTTTAAGTAAAGTAATATCTATTTGTTTATTCCTCCAAAATTTACATTCCAGGAAACAATAATAAAAAAATTATAGAGCTTTAAAGAGCTCACTATTTTTAACCATTTTCAACTTTTTAAAAGGTATGTGACCCCTTAATTTTTTTAGTATTGAATAATATAACTAATACTTTATATTAGGTATATTACAGAGATGTTAGATAGTATTACACACACACCATTCCTCATGTAATACTAATTTAATTTTTTTCCTGTTGATGGCTTCCTAATATTTCTTATTTATGATATTATTTTGTTAATGTTTATTATCATTAATATTTTCTTTCGGTTTATCTATTTCAGGTTATTTCACCCATAGTTCAATAGCAGAAACTTACTACTGCTATTACTTTTCTGATATAATTTTTATTTCTATTTACATTCATTCATTTCTGTTGACTTTATAGATTGCTAATTTTCTCACTTACATTGAAATATTTGTTTTTGTTAAATTATTATTTAATTTGAAACCACAAATATAGAAAAAATATTTTATAATTAATATAATAAAAGTAAGATATATCTTACATATTGATTTAATTATTTTACAATCTTTTTAAATATTAAATAAGTCTTTATCAATAAACAAGATCTTTCTTTTACAGTCATTTTTTAATATAACGATATGTCACAACTAATTGCTCAATGAAAATTTTTTTATTTCAAAACCTGAAAAGGAAATTATTGTTATATAACGAATGATTGAGTAAATGAAAATACCAAACCACTTTTATTACTTTAAGCTCTAAGAAAATAATTATTGTTAAAATAATGAATATGTTAGTTTTGTATAATATACTTCCCCCGTCAGTTACATGTTTAAATGATTTACTAAACACAGTGGAAAGAAAAACTACAAAATTGTAATAAAATACTAAAATATTTTTATCAGACAGTATTCTTTTGTTTTTAAATGTTTTTTTAGTGAATGTAAACTAGGAATATAGGCTTTTCACTATATATATATATATATATATATATATATATATATATATATATATATATATATATATATATATATATTTTTTTATGCTTACATATGTTTAGTCAAGCATTCAAATGATCAGAAAAAAATCATTTCAATAGCAATCTAAGATTTTTTAATTCATCATTTATAAATAATAGGGGGGAATAGTTCTACACTCAAAAAGGCCACTGTAATGCCAGTCTCTATAGAGATAAAAGAAACGTGTCTGACAATGGAAAGCTGTGGAAGAAATTTCGAAAAAGGGAATTGTAATGACGTTAATATAGAAATCATGCACACACAAGAGGAAGTGCTAACAGCTGGAGGAGAAGGGGAATTTCCATGATAATATGTTATACATTCAAAAATATTCTTGCAATGCAGGGGGTATCGGAAGAGGAAAGAAGTTAAAAAAATTTCGAAAAAGGGAATTGTAATGACATTATAGCAATCACCCACATTGTACGCACACACACCCGCACAAAAGTTCTGGCGTCATGAAGGAAAGAGGAAATTATAAGTTACACACTCAGTAAAAGCCCAGGCTTAAGCGGAGGGGAAAGAAACAAACAAGTCAAAATTTTTTCGAAAAAGATTAATGGAAGTGCTGATTTTGTGAAGGGAAGGGAAAATTTATAAAATTAAGAGCAAGCCCGTGCAACGCCGGGCCATGCAGCTAGTACTTCTTATAAATTTGTTTCCAGATTTATGTATGTTATTAAATTTTATATATGTATTGGAACTTAGTGATTATAATGACCATGAGGCCGAACAGAATGAAGAATAGGTGAAGTTCTCTTCTGATGCAATATTTGTAGTGAGGTTATCATTTTGGATATTGCCAAAGTCTGTGTTATCAGCATCTCGGAAAAGCTGTCACAAACCCATTAACTGGATATCCAGTAAATACCAATATATATTATGTACACATATATAGAAAAGTGAAATGATTAACCTGGGCCAATAAAAAATTCAATTTTATCTTTGTCCGGCAAATATAATATATTTTTCAAGTATTGTGAATAAATGTTTTCAATACGCAAGTTTCATTCTACCAGTCAAAATGTCAACACCAAAATAGAAAAGGGGGTTCTGGTGGCTATTAGCTGAGCAAGAACGGAAGCAATGACTAATGCCATGCTAAGTATTTTTTAAGATTAATGTGTAAGAATTAACTCTTCAGTGGAGTACAAATTTTGGTACTTGTGTATTATCGCAACTGCATTGGGGACAATATATGAAACAAAGCACATGGTTGCCAACTGAGCTCTTACAACACATGTGAAATCGGGGTTGCCAACTTATCTTGAGCATTGGCGTTATTGCAATAGTATGCAAGTACCCAAATTGTTGTTGTAGTTAAAGAAAAGCCATTTTTTTTAATGTAACATTAACGTAAAAAGGATAAAATCTGTTTCATGCTTTATAACATGGTCGTAATTTCTAATGTATAGGTACAATTAATAATATTTCTAATAATATATACATTTCTAATGTATGATATATGAGAGCCATTATATATAAATTTATTTTTGAAATATGAATAGATATTTTCAAGAATTATTCTTGTTTGAAATTAAAGTGTAAGAGTAATAAATTGTTCAATAAAATTGATGGATACTTTTGTGTATAACTGGTGAAATACTGTTTTTGTTAGCACTAAGCAAAAGTTAAATTATGATCTTGGGATATGTTGACTTGTTAAAATTTCATTTAATGATTTATTGTAAGATCAATCTAAGGTGAATTCAAAAATTAAACTATAATCATGTAGTTAATATGTAATTTGAAAAATACCCATGAATATTATTCATGTACAAAATGCTCACTAAACATATACATACAGATAGTTTAACATTTTATAATGTATATTAATGAACAGGAGATTACTTTATACAGATTATATATAATTCATATAAGTTATAAAACAGTTTATTATATATATTACATTTGTATAATATATTTTAATTTTTTCTACTGTTAGAACAAAAACAAAAAAAAAAAAAAAACATTGTGCTATAAGCTTTTACGGAGTGTCGTGTAAAGTATAAATAATACTTTTAGGTATTAATTTTGAAATAAATATGTTATTAAAGTTTTGCAGGAACGTTTAATGCAAAAATATTTGTTCTGTCGTGAAGTGTCATAATAAATATAAGAATATTTGTTTTGTTTCCTATAAAATAAAATTTTTAGTATGTTAAAAGCCTGGATCCTTGAAACTGTGGCAAATAAACCTCTGCTTGAGAAGTACATACACTTCTCCAGCAGCATCTATTTAATTAAAGGTGAAGACCAATGGTAAACAATTAATATATAGATATTTAATACCCCGTCAAACATTTTGTGAAAAGGCAAAGAAGTATATATATAGCCCTGCCAATATGTCCAAAGAAACACCTGTTGATCCTTGAATAATAACTCAAGGTGCATTTATAATATTAATCTATGTAATATATATATATATATATATATATATATATATATATATATATATATATATATATATATATACATGGGTTTGTAAATTGTGAAATGCACATGCAATATATATAACTCCTGTAAGCCATTCATTCCTTAATAGAAGCAAAATTATTTTAAAAGGGTATACAATGAAGTAAATAAAATACTCTTAAGATAAACATGGGACTACCACTAATATATTGATGTAGTGAATTGTAAAGCTTGTATTTTTTTTAATAAATAATAATGTTTCAATAAACAATTTTTTTTGCCCTACACCATTCTAACATATAATAACGACAATCAGAAATTTTCTTAATTTCAGTCTAACTGAAAACAATATATGGAATTATTTAACAATTTGCATTTTGTAGAACTTTGATCGCCAATTCAGTGGTAATTGTTGAAAATATGGACAATTATGTTCCAGTAGAAGCTGGGAATATTTGTGTGTTTTTACATTAAATACAGAACACACGTTTATTTTTTGCTACATAACGTTTCCACAAAATTGCAAAATTATTTTAAAAATACTTTTTTTAGCATTTTTCCCATAAAACAAAATTAAAATCCTTTAGATTGAAAGGTTTTATTGTTAAATGCTATAAATTATTTTTCAATGAATATTTTCATTTAAAAATCAGATAGTTTAATTACATGTTGTATGCTAGGGCTGTCAATTGTAGAGCTTGAAATTTCAATTCTTTTTTACTTGAATTGTTCTTGCATGTTAAATAGTTGTTCTTCAGATTATAGTTTGTTAAATTAAATTACTTAAAACTCTGAAAGATGTATTTATTATTTCATTTTCAACTTAACCAAATTATTTTACTTTGTTTATATCATGAATTGGTAGTTGTGTATTATACCATTGACCAATTCTCAAATCAAAAGATAGCTAAGATTTGCTAAAGCTTAAATTTGAAACACCATTTTTACATAAAGCTTTATTGGAAGGATCAACCAAATATATAAAACAGTGTTCAAATATCACACAACAAAGATAAATAATAAAAAAGAAATATTTAAAGTAAGAATCAGGACAAAAATTAACATGGGAACAAAACAAAAAGTTAAACAAGAAAAGGAACATGAGATGCATTCATGAAAATTCTGACATTCTAGTAGTTCGCTTATATCATCATGTTTTTGTGACT
The DNA here is from genome assembly GCA_019973935.1 of Trichonephila clavipes. Lineage (NCBI taxonomy): Eukaryota > Metazoa > Arthropoda > Arachnida > Araneae > Nephilidae > Trichonephila > Trichonephila clavipes. The sequence continues at coordinate 17,635 of BMAU01001845.1, read as the reverse complement.
TTATGTACTTCTGGACAAAATGTTTTGCATTCATGATGTTCAAATCAGGCATATACTAGATGGAAGGATGCCTATTTTATTAAGACAATGTGCCATGCAGTCATGGCCTGTTTGAAGTTTGCCACAGCCTCTTTACGGGGCTTTTGACAAAACTTTTTCTAAGTGTCTGGAATGTTAGCCTAGGATTTGCCTGATTTTGTTGCCTGGTCAGATTTAATGGTATCAAATTTAAAACACTAATTTCCTGTATTTCCCTATCTGGTTCAATACATAAATTTTGAAATTTCAATCAAATATTTCACTCTTCCTGCCTTGGTGATTAAAAGAAAACAAATACTCCACTATCCTGTTAATCAGTCCTAAGGAGAATTCTCATCATTTTCCTCAACAAAATAAAAAATAAATTCAAAATATCACTTTCATACATACGCAATCATGTGCAATGAATAAATTATAAAAGAAATAAAAATGGTATGTTCGTTGAGGGGCTAATTTCAAAGCATTTAGCCACTCGGATTTTTTTAAAAAAGGATGAATGTGTTGTAACTTAAACTTTTAGTCGCCAAATCTTGAACGGGTACACGAAATTAGTCGCCACATTTGGGAATAATTAATTTTGATCTGGACAATAGAACAAAATTATGAAATTGTATGGTCATCGGTCTTTGATTTTTACCTTCTACAAATTATTGATTTTTAAATAACTATTCTTTTACTATGTAAAAAAAAAATTAATGTCATTTCTTTTTTAATTAAAAATTCTCAAGGGGAATGATATTGCATAAGGTAAAAATTTTTAGGAATGATTAAATTTAATTTGATTATTTTTTATTACCTTATTTTTTTTAAGTTCATGTTTAACTTGAAACAAAATTTATTTCTTGAAGCCAGTGTAATAGGAAAATTTTGATGTAGAGAATTATATTCTAAAGAAAATGTGTCTCTTTGTTCAATGTTTTTAATCTCAGTGGCTAATTATTCAACATTGGCTACTCAACAAGTAATTATTAGTTTTCCCATGATATAGCTTTTTAATTTTTTTCTTTTGTATATGGTATGGTATTTTACACAAATTCATAAAATAGTTTAATTTCTGAAAACTCAATTTTATGCATGTAAAGATAATTATGGATGAGTTTATGATTTGTGGATATTATACACACTATTATGTTCTGAACTAATTGTTATTTAAGGGAACACGTATGATTCAATTTGCAAAAATTGGTCGAATATTCAAATAAAAAATTTTTTTTAAGTCTAAATTATTCTTCATGAATTTTCCACAATCTCACAAAATGTAAAAGATGCAAGGTAAAAAAATTGTCTAAGTTATAACTTTTATGTTCGTTTTTATTCACATCCCAATAGTAAACAAAAATTTTAAAATGATTTATTCTCAGAAAGAAAATATAACTCATTTATCTTAATTTAAAATTCTGAGTCTTTTTCCAATTGAGGCAAATGCTGAGATACATTTTTTTACTTATTGCTATGGGCGCATGTAACTAAAGTTGGTATGCATTTCTGAATTAAAGCAATACTTATTTTTTAAAAATTATGTGAATTTATAATTTACATCTTTTTTGTGGAATTTTCTAAAAGCATTCAGAAAGAAAAAAACATTTCACGAATATTAATCATGCTGGTAGAAAACCCATACCAACTTTTTTGTACATAGTTTGACATATTTGAAAATCAGAGTTCATGGGGTGAAATTGTCGAATCGGCCACCTTTCGCCAAAATCGCCAATTTGGCGCGTTTTTGCGTGTTGCATTTTGGAGTAGCAACCCTGCCACAACACGCATCACCGAAGCGCGAAATTTAAGATGGCGGAAGGAAATGATTTAAAATCTAATTTTTAAGTTTGATACTTAAAATTGCTGCAAAAATTATGTATTTAAAAGCGGAAATAATTTCACTTACCTTAAAAAAATGCTGCTTTTTTTACATTTATGATGGCAATGTGTTCCCTACAGTAATTATACCAGTCTGCGACTGCATGTTTAACAGAGCACCTTCCAAACCCATTTTGCATCACTAACAAAACCGTACACATATATCCATGTTACTCAATTCAAACTAAGACATTTTCCTTGCACTCCTACACACATGATTGTTATCCTCTTTCACTCTCGGCTGATTTCTGCAGTAGTACCATTTAAAAACTATCATTCACTTTCTTACCCGTTCTTTCTCTAAATTCTATACTTTTTTTCCACATTTCGGACATACATACGATGAACCAATCAAACTTTCTTTCATGCACCACTCTAAAACAGCTTTCTTTCCACGCACAGGCAATCGGGCAAAACGTTTTCAGAATATTGATCGTACTTTTTTATGCTTTGATCCAAATTCTCTCTAATAGCATCGCTTTACATCGTGGTTATCTGTGAAAATTTATTCGGTTAAAAAAAAGTAAAATTACCTGTGAAAATGATTCCACAACGAATTAACAAAGCCAGAGAAAATAGCTGGTCTAACGGAATATCCGAAGCATGTGAAAAATTGCCGATGCTAAGGAATAGGCCGTTAAGAAAACGAACTGCGCATGAGCATAAACTAATTATCGCTAATTTTTAAAGTAAAAAAATATGTTCTGCCCTTGCGCGAAAAGGCGCCGTTGGAAAATAAAACGGCTAAGATTAAAGAAACGTATCACGCATGGGCGAAATTGCCGCGATATCGTGAAAATATTAAAATTAAAGAAACGTACTGCACATGCGCGAAATTTCACCCAAACGACTTCTTCACTGAAAAAGAAATTCGGGGGTACCAGATTTGGCGCATTTATCAATTTGGAGAGAAAACAGTTGGTGGAATATGCGGCCGATTCGACAAACGAACATTTTGTTCTTTGTTTTTTGTAATCCATATTCAGTGGTTACAAGCAAAAAAATTTGTAAAATTCATTATATCAAATATTTTTTTGTGAATCGTACAACGTCCTCTTAAAGTGGAAAGATTTTTAAAAACAAATTTGAGGACTAATCAACGTGGTGGCCTCGAATTTTAGAGTTTTTTTAATTATTATTTTATTCTCATCAGCTACAAGAGCAATTGTGGCACGTTAAGTGGGTAATATCAATTTACTCCTGTCAATGTGATTAAATTACATTGTAAATTTCAACAAACTTTTTTCTGGTTGTAACCAAATACAACAAATGACAATTTTCCAATCTTTATACTCTAATCGCAATACATTCAGTGGGTTACGTTAAAATAGTTATAATACGAAATTGGGTATGTCTTAGAAAAAAATTCTAGTCTACATTTGCAATTGCATGTATAATTACAGATGTGTTATAAATTTCATGATTAGGCATTATTGTTTTAAAATTTATTTCAATATTATCACATGTCAAAAGCCCCATACTTTTAAATATGAGTTTTCTTTCAGTTTCCAAAAGTTTTAAACAACTAATAACTAATATAATAGTTTGTAACACTCTTTTGTGTATAGCAGTGGTCTTTAAATTGTGTTCCACAGAACCTTGGAGTTCCACGAGGCATATACACAAGAGTTCCATGAAGCATTAAATTGCGTTCCAAACAGAGCAAGCTCATCTCAGCTATTGAAATTGAAAATTTTATTTTTATGTAATAACTTTTCTTGTATATTTAGAATTTTATTACAATATAAAATGTATTAAAAATATTTTCCTTATATATTGTGACTATTCTATTCCTTAAGTTCCATGAAATAATTTTATACATGTTAATGCAATATTTTGTAAACCTCAACAGTCTTTTAATGGGAAAAAAGCTAATTTAATTTATGAAAAAAAAACACCTATGCAAGAACATGTTCAAAAGAACACCTGTAACAGAATATTTAACAGGGGAGAACTAATCCCGAATGGATAAAATTATAAATCAGTATTTGCCAGTGAAGGAGAGGGAACAAGAGATTAAACAGAAAAATTTTAATTAAAAGTGCAGCTCCTAAATTTGAGGCTGCACACAGGATTTCTCACTCAGATACAAACATTGTAAGGCCTTTCAAAGCAATACATTTCAGTAAAAAATATTTCTCAATGAAAATGGCTATATATATTTACAAATTTAACGCAGAATATGAAATGCGCGACTACTGATAACTTCAACAGAGTTAGATTATAACAGTTTGTTTGAAAAAGAAATGCAGGTACATTCCAGCTACTAAATATGATGCTTAGGGAGCTGGCACTTGGAAAACATATTCATATTACTAATGCGTAAATTTTATTAACATTGTATATTAGAATATTTTTTACGACAAAACCGATACTTTGCTTTTATTGTTTCTATAAAGTGTCAAGAACATGTTGAACTACATTAAATAGTATATCCAGATGTATTCTAAGACTGTGTGTGGAACGGGATTCCCCAAAGTACATTTTTCAAAGGGTTTTGTGTGTCAAAGAGGTTGAAGACCAATGGTTTATTGGGACCAAATCTTCCTTCACAAGTTCCAGCATCTTAAAATTTCCTAGGAGGAATTAGCACGCCGTGCATAGAGTTTGCATACCAAATTTGAAGACTGTACACGTCTAATGGGTTAAAATTACAAATAATTATGTATAGCGTCTGTTTATCCCCCACAACGCCACTTGTAGGTGGATTTTTTAAAAAAATATTTTGTAACGGATCTCTCTGCTTGTCAAACTTCAAGACTGTAGTCCAGCTATACTCAACCTTCGGCCCACCGAACCTTTTTATGTGGCCCGGTCATGGCCTGCTGCTCTGAGAAATGCATTTGTTTATGAAAATGTGGTGGCGAATTCTTTGTTAAACATCAATTTTGCATTTTACTGTCGTTGTCGTATGTGTGCGAATTGATATACTTTTCTCATTAGTGATAATAGACAACAGTGGAGTGGCGACCATTTCATGAGTGGAACTAATTTTTCATATCTTGCAAGCGAAAAATCTTCGAAGAAAATACATCGTTTCAAGACGATTGGGAAGTTGACTATTTTGTAGGGGAAAAAAAGTATGGTTCAGTAATGGTTTGTTTTGTCTCTAAAGTGTGTATTTAAGAAATACCAATAAACATACACACAGACGATCACTGACACTTTTCCTCGAATATCTCTTTCAAGAGATGATAAATAGACTTTCTCCAATATTCATTACAACAGCAAAAAAAGTATTTTGTCAGTGGTAATGTCAGAGCAAGGACAAAGGCACCCTATGAAATTTGTTATATCAGTGCTTCTCAAACTTTCAATACTGGCGCCCCCCTTTTCAATCACAATTTTTATTGCGCCCCCCCTTATACATAATAATTTACTGAATGCAATAATAATGCACTTTTACGATAAAGCAACAATATTTATTATAAACCGTACAAATTCATGACATAAGTATTAAATTTTGTATATGTTACTTTTAAGCAAAAAAAAGTTAAGTAATAGGATAATTACTAAGTTATTTTTCCTTTCTCTCATTTTTAAATTGGAACATATTACAAAATGCGGTGGTTGCTTAGAAGACAAAATATAGATATCAGCTAAATATAGAAAATGAACTCAGAGGGTCAATTTCTTATCTTAAAACTCCTTTCAAAAACTTTGCTCTGTAAGACAAGCCCATGGAAGTAGCTAATAATTATTAAACTTGTTCTTAATTTAGTATTAATTAATTAGTCCTAAAATACTCTGTGCGCCACTCATACATTAAAAACAGTGTTTCTCAAACTTTCAATACTGGCGACCCAATTTTCAATCATAATTTTTGTCTCGCCCCCTGTACAACAATAATGTATTTACTGCAATAAAAATGCACTTTGAGAGAGAGACGCTAAAGTTACAATACGATCTTAATTATAAACCGTACAAATTAATACGATAAGTATATTAAATTTTGTGTATATTTTAAGTAATATATTTTCAGAAAATTACTTAAAATATATATTACTTAGAATTATGTTATTTTTCTTTCTCTAATTTTTAAATTGGAACAGATCGCAAAATGATGTATTTAATCAAAGATTTATTTCCTTCAGCATTCATTTCTCAAAGCACAAATGTCATTAGAAAAATAGTCTAGTCAATGTCGCTCTCTATCATATCCATCACCTCTGGCATTATAGGGTACGTTTGCGTAAGTCTGGGCAACCTATCGGACGTCTGCGCAAAACATGTAAAAATGCTTTTCCTCGTACAATTCCAGTCAGTTTTGGTCGACTCGATACTCCTATAGCTACCGAATCTAGCTTGAATGTACATTTTTTTTTAATTTCCATGTTAATTGTAATTCACGGTAATTAAGTATTTACGGCAGTAGATTAAAACAATATCATACATACATTTTTAAGTCGTAAGCAAACATTCGACCATAATAAAGAATCAACAAGTACACAGACGAACGAGCATGGTTCCGAAAATTAAATCAAGGCGATCTTCTCAAAAATACTTAAATTTTGGATTTACCACTACTGAAGTAAATGATGGAAAAAAGCCCCAGCTCGATATGTGTTAAAACTTACAAATCTGTAGAACAACATGTGAAAGTTGTTTTTAAAACATGTAAAATCATTTAGCTATGTTGGCAAAGAATTTTAAAAAGTATTTTCTGGATGAGGACAGCTTGGTAGCAAGTTACGAGTGGATTAGGGATCTATTTCAAGATACTCCAGAAGGGCTCTCAACTTCCGAAGAAGAAATCTTCGTAGATTTCACATGCAGTGAAAAATTAAATGGCAATTTTGTAATAAATCGCTCTTTGAATTTGGGGTAGAGGTGGATGAGGAATTATCTGTACTGAAAACAAAAGCACTTCGTATACTATTACCATTTTCAACATCCTACCTTTTGCAAACCGGATTTTCTGCAGTGGATGCCTTGAAGACAAAATATAGATCTCAGCTAAATATAGAAAAATAACTCTTTAAGTGCCAATTTCTAATATTAAAACCTTCCTTTGAAAAACTTTCCTCTACAAGAAAAGCCCGTGGAAGTCCCTAATAATTATTAAACTTGTTCTTAATTTAGTAATAAGATTGATTGATTGAATATTAACGTCGCACTGTTCAGCTGCACGAGGGCTTTTGACGACGGACCACGTAATTTTGAACCATGGTCAAGTGACGTGGATGACACCTGAGCTGGCAACCTTCTCTCCTAACTACCACACCACACCAACGGGAAAAAGTTTCAACTCTCAACAGATTTAACATGCATCTCTGCCCTACATGGCGGGTCTTTAGTGGTACTGGGCTCGAACTCGTGACAAGGCAAGCCACGATCCAAATTCAGTAATAAGAAATTATTTGTAAAATACCTTCTTCAGTACTGATACATCAAACGTATACTGGCTGAAACACCGACTCTTCGCACGAGTTCATTTTTTTAAAAAAATAAAACATTCTTGATATAATAGCTGAACTGTAAGGAGAGTAAAACTGTGTGCACGACATTGTATACAAAAATGTAAAATGATTTTTTTTTAGATAAATGCTATAATTGTAAATAACTGTTTAAAAGAACTGTAATTTTAAACCTCACACAATTAGCATTTAGAATTAATGTTAAATTATGAAAAAGAATATAAAATTCCGATGAAGAATAATTGTGTTACTTTTTAACATTTAAAGCGAGAAGACTTCAAAAAGTTTAACCCGGGAGCAGGCGCGTACTTGATACTAACATTAATGGTTGTGCAGGGGGACTCAGTCACTCCAATCATTTGTTTAGAATTATTTTTACTGTACACGATACAAATCGGAATTCTAGTGAATATTTTAATTTATAGAAAGTATAATTACCTTCTTTCAAGGACTATTCAATTCTTTGATGATTTGAGAAAAAAATCCAATAAAACTGAACTAAAATGATTCAAAAGTACAAGACCATAATATAGGACGCAAATCAGACACTTTTCAATTATCCTACAGAAATGTTAAACCAATCAATTCTTTTCCAAATATCGCAAAACTCAATTATTTACAATTTCCTTAAACGAAAAGCAAACGCATGAAAGATGGGAGGGAACTAATATTGATAATAACCATACCATAAGATTGAAGGTCAATCAAATGATTAGCAAACGTACTATGCAGCCTGGCTGAAAAGTGAATCATGACTTCCTTTTCTTTTTCTACAACTAATGTACAGTATTTCAATAATAATTACAGCGGTGAATTGTTTATCTTCTTAGAATTTTTCTCAGGGTCTGGGTTTCGTTTTTTCTTTTAACGAGTAATATTTTATGTTAAAACGTAATAAAAAAATCTCTCATTGAGGAAAAACTGCAAATAAAACAAAATGTTTTTTTTTTTCTTTAATTTGGTTTTGGGATCAAAGATAGCTATTTGATGACGGAAAAAAGCTAGATAATAAATATAAATTATGTCAGTGTGTTGTTGTGTGTATTTTTTTTATTATGGAAGAAAGCATTTTGTTTTACTTCTCTTTCCGGTTATTTTTTTTAAAAAAAATCTTTAAATTTTCGATACGCTCGCGCCCCCCTTGTAGGGTCATCGCGCCCCCCCAGGGGGGCGCGCCCCACACTTTGAGAAACACTGTGTTATATCATTTGTAATTATATGAAACCGTTTACTAATGCAGAAATAGCGAAAGATGCTTAACACTTAAGATTAACTTCAGACACAAAAACTTAAATGTTTTCGGTTTAGAAAAGTTCAGTGACAAAAGTAAAAAATAATTAAAAAAATCGAAATAGGAGTTTTAATATTTTGTTCAATCCACATTTTAAATTTTCTATGTTATCTTGATCTTAAAAGGCATTTTCCCCCCTTCTTTTCATTAATCCTCATAAACGGGTGAGTGAAAATTGACGTTGCACTGTTCAGCTACACGAGGGCTTTTGGTGACGGACCTCGTACTTTTGAACCATGATCAAGTGACGAGGACAACACCTCAACTGGTACCTCCCTCTCCTAACTACAACACCACACCAACGGGAGGACGTTTGAGCTCTCGACAGAATTGACGTGCATCGCTGCCCTACTCGGTGGGTCTTTAGTGGTACTGGGCTCGAACTCATGCCTCCCATCATCCGATACCTTGACAACTGGGCTACCGCAGCCCCCCTTAATTCTCATGTTGCGGCCCGGTAGAAAAAAGGTTGAGTACCCCTTATCTAATTCTTTGAGGTAAAAGAGCGCATTATACACCGGATTTTTCGGTAATTAGAATTCACGTGCTCTAGCCTTGATCGAGAAGAGTGCGATGGTACAGTCTTCACATTCCATTCAATATTAATTATTCTGTGATGAGGAAAACAAAATCGGCTGCATCCAGAAATGTTCTAATATTTATGAAAAGCATTCATATGCGAAAAAAGATTTAAGTTTATGCTATACTTAAAATTTCTTACCAAATTCGACTGAAGGGAATATTGGGAATCTTCCGGATGAAAAACGGTCATAATCAGATGCAGTCTTAATTGGGAGAGTATGATTTTTATTTGAAAGCTGTGTATGAGGTCCATATACCATATATTCGAAAAGAGAACACTGCTATGCATCTAATTATTTTTCAATAAATGGGATGCTAATTAATCAATTACCATTCCAGAAAACGATACAAATATATTGCATGTTTTAACCGAAATTCAAGCAGTATTCGTGGCCGATAAGCCAAGCTCTGTTGATTGATAAGCAGATTTCCAAAGAAATGCAAGCGTTGTCGTCCTCTACAGACATCTGGCGTAAGGCATGGATTATTGCTCCAAATTACATGGCCACAGAAGAGCTTCAACGCCAACTTTTGGAATGAGGTTTTTAACTAAAGCTCATATTCTGAAAAGATGCTGTTTTGGTTTTTGCGTTATGTGCCAACGAACATTTGAATACGATAATTTTTAGAAAGTGGCATGTTGTGAATGTGCAGTATACTTGTTTAAGTCTGTGTGATCGATTGGAAAAGATAATGGTAAGAAGCAAAATATACTGTAGCATGTACCCTGATTGGATCGAGGCTTATGAATGAAGTTTAATTATAAGTGAAAATTGTTCTAAAAAATTAAGCATACATGAGCAAGGACGTCATCTTGAGGATCTGGGCCTCAACACAAATAAAGGTATCACCTGTGATTCTTAAAAGTAGACAGTATGTATCATACTTCGTCAAATAATTGTGCAAATAATTACCCTAAACTAATAAATGTGCATGACTGACAATCCCACAAACCGGCTCAACCGATTGCAGCCTTTTCACTGAATGAGTCATGATGGTGAATGATGGTAGGCCTAATTCTATACATGGATGGCGGTCATCGAATGTAGCCAGTTGATTTATCGTCCAAAATTCCTAGTTTTTCGGAAAATACAATATGAAAAAATATTTAATCGGGGAAAATATTTGAAGCATGATTTTATTAAAATTGAGTCGAGAACGAGACGAGGCCTTGGCTTAAGCCCAGTTGGCCCAAGCCTTAAGGCGTACCAGCACATGAACCGCCATTTATACGGGCCTAGAATGATCTGATGCCGTTTCTTGGTTTTGTGAATAATTATACAATTATTGCATTCAGCATATTCATACAGCACTTTGAAGATAATAGAAAAATTTAATGATAATATTTTGAATGATTTTTACGCGATATTAGTAATATTAATGGTTTTGCGTGTTTCAACGTTATGCATAGTGATGCTTTTTTTAGGAGGTAACTACACTTATAAAAAAACTATTAGAGGAGAAAGAGAAAGCCTCAGAAATAATCTTTATGCTGAATATTAAAAATTCTTTTGTGTATGAGAGGGATTTCAAATTTCAGGCACATCATCTCTCACGCCACTCGTTTTATATTTTCGTGTTCTTGCCTTTATTTACATTCTAGTGATTAGATTTAATTTTTAATTTGGACGCAGCGTATCTCTAAGTATGGAGGGAATGACATCTTCTAGTTTTTCAGATAATTCTGTCCAGTATTTCCTTAAAAAAGGCTCTTAGAATTTTAATTATAATCAGGTGAAGATCAAAATTTAAAAGAATTTTTAAAATTGTATGTGTGCTTATGATCACACGATGAAAATGAAAACTTTTAATTTTCCAGTTTGAATATATATAAAGTGAAAATCGTTTAACACAAAACTGAAGGCAGTGTAATATTTTTTTAATATCAAAAGAATATCGTGTTAAACGATATTGGAAAAAAATACGTATTCAACAAAATTAAATGTATTAGAGTACATTAATATATATATATACTTAAAATTCGTAGGTAAACAAATGTATCTATCTATCTATCTATGCGTCCCTATTTTCTCACGAACTGCACGACGCAGAAACTCGCCAAAGATACCAACATTTCGGGAATGATCCGAGGAATCTGTTTTTACCATTTATTTCCAATATTCCAATTAGTTAATAAGATATAAATTATAAACCTTAAAACGTATAATTAGTAACATTTTTCACCGCCAGGGGAACAAGTTTAAAAATTCAGAACTTCTTTTTTTTTCAGACGTTTCTAAAACGCTATCTAGTGTTTTCATGAGACTGAGACAAAAAATAATTACAGATTCGGAAAGATCGTTTACTTCGCGACGATATGGTACAATTTATTTTACAAAATAATTATATTTTGTATTTTTTATGATTTTTTTTAAAAATGAGTCGAAATTGATAAGTCGTTCCGTTTGCATTTTCTTTCGCGCTAATGAAAAAAATATTTTACACTAACAAAGTTCATGCTTTTCTCTTGTATATATATATATATATATATATATATATATAGAACCAGTCATTTAAGAAATTAAATGTCAAAAACAGTTTTTTTCTTACGATTTTTAAAAAAATACTCACATTTTTATTTAAATACATAATAACTTCTTTATTATTTATAAAAATAATCTCTCGAAACCAGCAAGTTTGAAATTAGAAAGATAATTTATTTCGTCACAATACAGATTTTTTTTAAAAAAAGCTAAGATACTTTACATAATTTAAGATTTTTTCTAAAATGAATCAATATGGATGCGTTTATGTGAAAATTATTTTTTAATGCCTTGAAACTTTATATATCGATAACAAACAACGGTAATTTTTTTAAACAAAAAATGTAAAGAAAATAATTTTTAAAAATTTCTCGCAAAAAGGGAAGAAAACGAAAAACACATTAAAAAAACCCCGTAATTTTTAAGATATTTTATCAATCTCCGTAATCTGTACAGACATTGGAAAAATTACTTAAAAATCACGATTTTTTTTTAAATTGAGCTTTCCGTTTATTAAAATATGTATTGAATGTTAAATTCATTTTACATACATATGTAAAATAGCGAACATAACATAATTAATCATATGTTTTTTTATGAAAAATATAATAAAACTGATGATCTTTAATTTTTTGAAAAAGGTTGTTTTAAATGTTAAGAAAATAAAATACGACACTTTCATCTATTTCATTTGTCATGCTTTACGTTTATTTTATCAATGCACATATGAGTGTTAGCATTTTTTAATTCTGAAAAATACACAATATTTCTTAAAACTGCAACGCAAAGAAATTTCGAAAAAGTATATTTTACTGAAGCTTTTACACAGTACAGAAAACCCGTGCAACGCCAGGCCGTACAGCTAGTATATATATATATATATATATATATATATATATATATATATATATATATATATATATATATATATATATATATATATATATATATATATATATATATATATATATATATACTAGAGGACCCGACAGACGTTGTCCTGTATACACATCTTAAATTCAAAAATTCCAAATTTTTATGAATAAGCTTTAAGAATCTGCACCATTTTGAGTAAAATTTGAGTAAAATTGTGTAAAATTTCAAACACTAATTACATCTGAATGTAATAATTTAATTAACACACGATTTATACTTCAACAAAATAATAACACGAAGTGACAAAATATTTTCCTGAAATGATCACAGCACCAACTGTCGGGACCAACTTGAATTATAATAAAAGATTTTTGAATATTCGATACTGCGATCATAGCGCAGTCTGTCGGATCCAATGTAAAACATTCCAAGATCAACAATTTATAAATAAAAAATTAATTATATAAACTTTTCTATACCGAATTATAAATCTAAACCATTCTCGAGTCTACTGGAACAGACAAAAACTTTCATCAAAATCGGTCCAACCGTCTAGGAGGAGTTCAGTTACATACACGCGCACAGAAGAATTACATATATAAAGATTATTTGAAAAAGATATTAATTAAAAGCTAAAAAGCGTGAATTGTCTGCATTTTCTTATCAATAAAGACCGGGTAGTTAGGCTGAAAATAAATTTTCGACGTCAACTTACATCTTTTTCAATTCCTACTATTAGCTCACGATCTCTATACATATTTTATTTGTTTTTGTTTGTTTATTTATTTATCTTGGTGGAATTTTCATTCGTTAATAAAATACATTTTAATGCGCTCAATGGAGCTGAAATGTGATGTACATGATTATTTTGGATGACAATAAAATAATGTAATTATAATTAGTAAAAATTAATTGATAAAAACTAATTATTTAAAAAATTACAAATACAGCCACGTTGGCGACTTATGTCAAAATTTGAAAAGGTTTTTTTTCTCACGTGTTAAAGCATTCGGTTGAAAGGAAATTTTATATACACGATTGTTTTCGATGACAATACGATACTTTAATGATAATTAATAAAAATTAATTACCACTTAATGTTGTGATTCTGTCATATGTATATACATATTTATATTAATTGCAACTATTTCATAAAAAGTAGCTAAAATAAGTTTTTCTTAGTGGATCTAAGTAGGAATTGATTTTAAATTTTTTTTATATTACTTGTATGTGTGTGTGTGTGTGTGTTTATAACAATAGAGTTGTTACAACAATGCAGGTGAATGTTGAGTTGTATTTTTTGAATGTTTTTAATTAATATCTTTTTAACTAATTGCGATATCGGACCGAATTGTGAATCTAAACCATTATCGAATTTACTTGAACCCTGTTGTAACTCCTGTTTAGCGGCGCTGTGGTCGCTTGCTTGAAGTGTAAATAGCATTCCTGTTTTGTAAATAAAAAACGTTTTGTCCCTTCATCCGACTGGGATGTTTTATGCGTCGCCTCTTCTTCTGACAGGTAAGAGCAATTTATTCATTTTTAATGCACGAATCGGAATTCAAATTTTTGTTTACGAATTTGAATAGTTATTTAGAATTTTGAATTTGAACATTAATTTGGTGCCTGAAACTCGGGACCAAACTTTAGATAAATTATTGCGAACTGTTAGTGTAGTTGAAATCTTGCGAACAGTATTTGAATTTGAAAATTTAATTTATACGAAATGGATATCGAAGTTCTTAAAAATTTCAAACACCTGTCAGAAGGGCAGCAACAGAATTATCGAACTCAATTAAAATTGAAATTGAGAAGGAAAATGCATCAAGCGATTTAATAGAAATTCTTTTAGCAAAATTAATTGATAAAGAAAAACAACTTGAGAATGTTGACAAAGATATCACGATTCTTACTAATATGGACGGCCTAGAAAAGGAAATAGAAAAACAAAAAAGAATACCATGAATCTATAATAACTTGTAAAGTGCGTGCCAATAAAATATTAATCAAGAGAGAAACTGTGTGGAGAAACACACCTATTACAAGTTCTAGAAGCGAACAACAATTTTCAAGTTTAAAACTCCCTCAACTGCAAATCCCACAATTTGACGGAAATATTTTAAAATTTAGTGATTTCTTTGCCCAATTCGAAGCAGCAATTCACAATAACTCAAATTTAAGTGACGTTGAGAAATTTAATTATTTAAAATCCTACTTAATTGATGAAGCTGAAATAGCAATTAGAGGTTTAACTTTAAGTGCAAATAACTATATAATCGCATTAAACATAATTAAAGAGTGATTTGGCAGAAAAGATTTAATTATTGATTCACATATGTCTTAATTGTTGCATTTAAATCCTGTGCGAAAATCTTATGATATTTTGAGCTTGCGAAAACTGTATTCTGAATGTGAATTCCATATTCGAGGATTACAAAACTGTAGGGTAAATCCGGACACTTAGAGTTCTTTATTGTATCCAATAATTTTAAAATCTGTTCCACGGGATTTATCATTAGAGTTTACCCGAAAATCATACGGTCAAACGGAGAATATGATTTCTGATTTATTAGACTTCTTAAAAATAGAAATTCAATGTCGCGAAAAAAATTAGCATTTAACTGAAGAATTTAATTCTTATGATTCCAATCCCCGAAAAGAAACTAGAAATTATTATAACGAAAAACAGAATTATAAACAACACAGTAAATTTAATAAATATAACGTAGATTCAGCGTGTGGAAAAAATAAAAATACTTGTAATGTCCCGACGACCTCCGCGTTTTTTGTCAATGTAAATAAGTGTGTATTTTGTTTGGGAAATGATAATAAAAATGATCATAGTTCCGATTCTTGTCCGAAATCAATCGAGGAAAGGAAATTATCTCTTAGGAAAAACGGCATTTGTTATCTATGTCTCACGCGAGGCCATATATTTTGGGCTTATAAAAAGGCTAGGGTTTGCGTTAATTGTAAGGGTCGTCACTCCGAACTGATATGCGATACTTCTTTCATCCCCACAAACAACCCTGATGACCGAAAGACCTCCTCGGAGAACGCAGGTGTTCGGGGTTAATCCCTGCAATGTGACACCCCCCTGAAAAGTATTTCATGCTGTAATGTGAATACAACTCCTAACGAAATTCTTATCGAAACGTGTAGGGCTTTGTTGGTAAACGAATCGGAGAAAATGGAAATAAATCTCTTGTTAGGTAACGCTTCGCAGAGATGTTTTTTAAAAAAACAGTAGCCTCTGAAATGAAGCTTCCAGTGAAACGCGAAGAAAATTTATTGGTTTACACATTCGGTTCGAGAACACCCATTAAAAAAAAATACGAAGTTGTGGAAATTGCCCTCTGTAACCTTAACGACCCTGTAAACACGATCACTATTGAAGCTCTCCTAACGGATGTCATTTCCGGAACTCCTTTCAAAATATCGGCGAATAAATTAAAGAAATCGCTTAGTTGTAAAATGTTCACTTTTCTGACTTAAATGAATCGAATGGAGATAAGATTTCATTGTTAATAGGGGCGCAATATTTTTGGCAGATTCATTCCGGTAAAAAGAAGAAATTAACAAACACTTTGTTTGCGATAGATACCATTTTCGGGACAATAATCCAGGGTACAATATCGCCTATGGATGTACATTATAAAGAAAACGTTTCTGTATTTAAAATAGAATGTTGTTCCCAATTAAATGAAAATTTAACCCAATTTTGGAAATTAGAATCGATGGGAATTAGTGATACAGAAAAGAATATGTTAGATAGCGATAACGACTAAATTTCGAGTTTTGAGAATAATTTAAAATTTAATAACGGAATGTATGAGACTAAATTATTTTGGGAAGATAAACCAAGCGATTTGGAAAATAATTGGGCAATAGCGAAGCGCAAATTCGGTTATTTAAGTATAAAAATGTGCAAGACAATAATTGGGTTTATAATGAATATAAAAATATTGTTAAAGACCAAATTAAAGAAAATGTTGTTGAGGAATGCTCATCACATTTCGAAACTAATTCTTATTATATGCCTCATTCGGCTGTGGTTCAAAAAGACAAAGAAACGACGAAAGTTCGAATGGTTTTTGATGCGTCCTCGAATGGTAGAGACTGTAAATCTTTGAATGAGTGCCTTTATGCGGGTCCAGCTTTGAATCCCGAATAATAGATGTAATCTTGCGATTTCGCGAATATGAACATGCGTTTTGTAGTGATATTCAAGGGGCATTTTTAATGATTGGAATAGCTGAGGAAGATCGCGACTATTTAAGATTTTTTTGGTTTCCGAATGATGGAGATGCCAAATCGTACAAAATAATGAGAATGAATCGTGTACTGTTTGGGGTGACCTTTAGTCCTTTTATACTTGCTGCGACGATTAAATTCCATATACGAAAATATATGGAAGATTATAGAGAAACCTATGAACTGTTGAATACTTCTTTATATTTTGACGATCTGTTCGCCGGTTCATCCAAATCCTTTAATAAAGCTTTCGATCTCTCAAAAAACGCGATTGAAATTCTTAAAGATGCTAATATGAATTTAAGAAAATTTAAAACTAATTCGAAGGAATTAAGAAAATTTTGGAACGAAAACGGTATACGTGATGTATGTGAATCGGGTGAGCGTTCTTTAAAGGGTTTAGGAATTATTTGGAATTTAAATAATGATACATTTAAATTAGATGCACAACCATTGCTTGAGTTAATTAAAAATTTAAAGAATTCGAAACGCTGTGTTCTAAAAACAGCAGCAAAATTCTTTGATCCGATAGGTGATCTTTGATCCCATTTGTGTTAATAATAAAATGCGTAATGCAAGAAATTTGGGAATACGGTCTCGGCTGGGATGAGCAATTGCCCGCCGAGTTAAAGAATAAATGGGAGACTTGGTGCTCTCAAGTTTGTCTTCTAAACAACTTAACATTGGAAAGAAAATATTTTCCGTATCCTTTAGATAAGGGAAAGGATTTGCAATTGCGCATATTTTGTGATGCAAGTCCCAGAGCATTTGCAGCAGTGGCGTACTTTCGTTATGTCACTGCGAATGACGATATTTACAAGAGTTTTATAACCGCT